>PRKT01000654.1:139880-164395 GCA_003671525.1 Saccostrea glomerata
TTCCGATAATAACCGGCAAATCCAAGAAATTGTCGTACTTGTTCCGGTGTAGTAGGTGTTGGCCAATATTTAATCTTTTCTGTCTTTGCTGGATCAGCTTCTACTCCATGTTCTGATACTACATGACCTACATATGTCACTTTTCTGTAGAAAAATTTGCCTTTCTTAGGAGCCAATTTCAATCCGCATTCCCTCAATCTCTGAAAAACTAGTTGTAAACGCTGTAAGTGCTCCTCAAAAGATGTAGAAAATATTATTAAGTCATCTAGATATATCAAACAGGTCTTAAGATGGAGATCTCCAAGGCATTCCTCCATTAATCTCTGGTAAGTGGCGGGCGCGTTTGACAATCCGAATGGTAACCGGTTAAACTCATAGAAGCCCAACGGCCCTACTGTAAAGGCAGTTCGCTCCTTGTCTGTCTCTTCTATTTCCACTTGATAATATCCAGACTTCATGTCAAGAACTGAGAAGAACTTTGATCCACTAAGGCTGTCCAGAAGTTCCTCAATGCGTGGCAAGGCATAAGAGTCTTTGATTGTTCTTTTATTCAGCTGCCGGAAATCCACACACATTCGCAACTTTCCATCTTTTTTCCTAACAAGAACAATGTTGGACGCAAACGGGGAATGTGATGGCCTGATGATATCTGCTGACAGGAGTTGCTTAATGTGGGCCTTGACCTCATCATACATGGCTGGGGGGATTCTCCTATGGCGTTGTTTGAATGGAGTATTATCGCTAAGTAGGATCCTGTGCTTGACATTTCCAGTGTATCCTAAATCAGTATCGCTCCTAGCAAATACATCAGCATATGAATCTATAAGTTCTGTTCCCTTTCTATATTCATCTAATGTCAATGCTTCCTTATCAACATTGAGGGATTCCAATAGTGGCTCTAATACGTCCTGTGTCTCCTCTGATGCATTGCTTGTACTCTCTATTCTGACAGGCTGCATCTCACACACCAAAGATCGCGGGTTTACTGCCACTGTCCTTGTAGTAATGTTCGATACCTCAACTGGAACAGTATCTGTACTTCTGTAGTCATAGGTGACAAGTGATGGGGTTATGTCCAGGTCCTCCGGTATAACGGATCCCCGAGTAGATTGTAGAAGGGCGCATGTGGAGAAATAAGGTATTCTTCTATCCAGGTAACATTGAATAGTGACCTTAGTGTTTGGCTGAATAATCACCTGCGACCTTTCTGCACTCTTAACCAAGGCGATTTTGTCTCCATTCCTGGTAATTTGCTTTTCTCGCAGAGAAATGGAACGAAATGTTAGATACCATGGATTTGACAGGTTTGCTTTCTGTAAATATCTGACCCCATTAGTGTCACGGCACTCCGACATAAGGTGTACAAGCACATTTGTGCCTAGTAATATGGGAACTGTGGTATTAAACCTGCTGTTTGGAACAACTAAACACAGAGTCGTGTAAGCCTTTGCATCAAGGGAAGGTATCTCTAGTGATACTGCAGCATAGCCAAGGTACGGCAACAAATTTCCGTCTGCACACTCAATTTGCAGTAACTTATCCAAGGGCAGCAACTCAACATTGGGCATGTGTGTCTCGTAGAATGATTTACTGATTGTTGAAACTGTCGAGCCAGTATCTAATAATGCTTTTGTGTTGATTCCCTCAATATTGATCTGAACTTCATTCGACTCTCCAACCAGATTAAAATTATCGGGACTAGAAGTATCACAACCTAATACCCGCCCCTTGGCATAGGTTGATTCCTGTTTAAATCCTTCTTGTTATAATCCATCTTCACACGGCATCCGAGTTGAATGTGGCCCTTTTGACCGCATCTAAAGCATGTAGGCTCTGTAGAGTGCTGATCAGGTTTCTTAACTTGGTAGCCTGGAGGTTGGATGGATTGTCTCCTATCCTGGTATTTTCCTCTGTGATTTCCTCTGTATGATCCTCTAGATCCTCTATGATAGCCGTTACTGTATGTGTTTGTCCGAGGATTCTGATAGGTAAGTGACTAAGCACTTTTGATTTCAGCTATCTCGTTTGACATCCTCTTTATGGTTGCTTTTAAATCCTCTTTCTCCTTGTCTTCAACTTTGACAGCTTGCTTTATATGAGTAGGTTTAATAGAGTGTTCCAATTCAATCCTACGCATCGCAACCAGAAGATCATCATATGAATGTAGTTGGTCAAATAGAAATCCTGAGACGTCCTTAAGAGACTGCTGCATCCCTGTCCAAAACTTATCCTTCAACATACTAGCTGCATTGATCTTTAATATCTGTCCTTTCTGAAGTCCCTTATTCAAAATGTCCTCAAGGCGACATCCCCAGGCTGAAACGGTTTCACCTGGATGCTGATGTGCACTGTAAAATTCCTCTAAAATTGTCTCTTTCCTCTCAATGATTCCATAAATACTGTCTAATTTATTCAGCAATGCTGTTATCGTAGCGTCTGCTCCCAGTCTAACTGCCACTTTCCCTGCCTCTCCTCGTAGTGATCGACGTACAATATTTGCTTTTGTTTCATCAGAAAACTTCTCTTTCATCAAGCACATAACTTCATATCTCCATTGTTCATATGATACATCTCCTTTTTCTGGTCCAGAAAAATTGGAAATCCTGGGAGGATGTGATACGGTCACGGACTGACTCAGTGATCCAAATGTTGGGGATGGAGGGACAGCTGGCTTGGTGTCAGAAGAAATGTTTGTGGCACCTAAATTTGCTGCATACTGAACAATCCAATCCTCCAAGTCCTTTTTGGTGTCGCATTTAGGTTTTACGCCAAGTTCATTGAAGGCTTTATTAAGCTTTTCCATTTCCTCTTTGTCACCCATGATAATGCACGCGAGTATAAATTTGAAATACCCGAAGCGCGATTTAATTGATTATATGATACGCGACGCGAATGTGCACAAGTACTAAGTATCTAAATATCTAATAGTACTATGACTAAGTAATGCAGAGGGGATATATAATCTTAGACACCTTCAACAACAAATCATAAACCCAACCAACAAACACACTGACAATGGATAACCGTGGGAATGGGGTAGGTACTCTAAGTGCATCGGAACTATACCAACTGACAAACACACAAGCAATGAATGACAAATGGGCTTATGTAATGACGGACAGACAAACTGAATGTATACACCACAATAAATGTCAGCCAGTGGACAAGGGGCTTTATGCTATGTCTGTACTAGAACTATATCTATAACTACACTACTGAGCTGTAATTAGTATTAATTAGTAATCAAAGTTAATAGAAATTGAGAACTGTCAATTGTCTTTTTTTTTTAAATTAAGTCAACTTAATTTTGAAAATAAATTTAAACTATAAAATTAAAATAAAAAATGAAATGAAATTTGATTTGATTTAAATTTCAAAAGATGATTTCAGAAAAATTTTTAAAAAAAAAATGAATGTAAACACAACAAAAATAATTCAATGAACTTTAAAAAAAAATGAAACAAAATTTGAAAAATTAACCTTACAAATTATCAGAGAATTTGTAAATAAAATGTAATTCTACCAAACCAAGTAAAATGAACTCAAAATAGGATAGATAACAACAGACAGACAAATCTTGAGACTCCTTGTCTTAAACAGGAAGTAAAAATCAGCTGATCAGGCTGAGAAATGTAAACAAATACCAGCAAAATTCTAACTAAACTTAATCTACATGTCCTACCAGTACTGGTTTTCTATGCAGTCTGCTTGAATACATCACTGAGGAATTCACACAGTCAATGAGTTAATGTACACAGATCTGGTCCTTGATCCTCTGATCACACGGTATAGGGTGGAGGTCCTCCAGTCTCAGAGTAGGTATCCTCCGATTGCAGAGTAGGTATTCTTTGGTCAACGAGTGGGGGTATCCCATCCACCATCACACGAACATCAGTCTTGCAGTGCTGAGGGTCCCAACGTGGGCGCCAAATGTTACAGGTCCAATAAGAATAAGACGCTGTCAGGGTTCATGAATTTATTATATTCTAATGGATCAATGATTGATGATGAGCCCAAAGACAATGTGTCTGGAGGCTTGTAAATGACTGAACAATGCAAAAAAATGGGAAACCAGCACCTGCTGCTGCTGCTATTGCTATCAGGACCAAGGTCTCAGTTGAAAGTGAAAAGCATGAACTGCATGAAATCTACCACCTGACAAACCTGTAGAGCTATACTCAAATGACCTAACTGACCTAACCAATAGCAGGAAAGGGCAAGGCCTCAATTACCATAATAATGCATCACATGACACTAACAAACTGGACAAAACACTACACACAACTCAAATCACAACACAAGCACATGGCCAGGTAGACATTGAAATCACATTAAATTACATAACCAAACACATTTAATATTCTGATAAATTTTATGAAATGTGACCTTACTACATTAGCTTCTTTAAAGATGTAACGAAATCTAAGAGCCGTCAGCTATTTTTATGCTACAAGCAAACATGTACAGTATTTCGTGCAAAAAAGAAAATCTAGCATGATGGTTCATAAATGCACAAAAAACATCCACATATAGTTTAAGACTGTAATGGAGTCTGTCAATCCAAAAAAAATCATTCCCAAACCTCCAATGAATAAGTTGAAATCATTATAAATAATTATTTTTTAATAATGTTTAATGACAATCAGTAGAATTACCCCTTAAATGTCAAAAATATGCTGTATATTGGCACTTTTAACTTTTTAATAAAGTAGGTCAAAGGACAAGGTCAAGGGTCACGAGGTCGGTAACCATGGCAGTTTATAAATACCATAGTGCCAAGCAATAAATATGCAAAATATCAAGTACATATCTTTTAACATTCTTGAGATACAAGGTGTGACGGACGGACAGACAGACGCCGGGTAAAGTGATCACTATAAAGTGTCGCTCTGCTTGCTCCGCAGGCAACTCAAAAAAATTATAAATGAACAAGCTACTACAGTGTCTCCTGTTTAGAAAAAAACATAAAAAAAAAGTTTGGAAGTTCTGAAAAATACAGAGAGAGAAAGAAAAAAAAAAAGATTTTGACCTTAAAGTCAACAGGGAAAATTCATATAAAATCTATGTACAGTTTGGAATATTTCAATTTCTGACCTTGGTCTTAAACCTTTCGACCTCAATTTTTTTTTTTTTTTTTTTTTTTTTTTTTTTTGTGAATCATATTGACTGAAAGTAAATCCTTTTCAAGGAAACGTTTTTTCTAATTATATAATTTGAGCAAGTTTGTAATTTTAAAGATACAAAGATGTAAGTATCCTAAAATTTATCAGATTCTGAACGGGAAAAGTGTTAAGTCTAGGACCTTTTTATGACACGCCAAATTCACAAAAATGAGCTAAACTATGTTTATCGACTGTAAAGTATAGTTTACAAACCGTAAACTATAGTTAACGATTCGTTAAGTATAGTTTTCATCTGTAAAACTATATTTAACGGTTGTTAACTATAGTTTACGAATGCTAATCTAAGTATATCTGTCTGTAATAACCGTTAACAATAGATTTTGTTGATAAACATAGATTCACGTTTGTAAACTATAGTTTACAATCGTAAACTATAGTTAAGAGTTGTTAGTCATAGTTTTACAAATTGTGAAACTATATTTATCAGATCGTTAACTATAGTTAACGGTTTGTAAACTGTTTATCGTGAAACTGTATTTATGTGATCTAAAAGAACTCGGAGATGAGTTTCATTACATATTAAAGTGCAACTCGCTACAAACAGCAAGAAAACTGTGCTTAACAGAAAAACATAAAATTCCAGAATATAATTAGTTTTAAAAACATTATGAATAACAATAAACACTGCTTTCTAAGAAAATTGTGCTCCTTTGTAAAGAAAATAAATTAATTATGCTCCCCGGTCTAAATTCCCATACTTCACATTTATAGTAACCTACAATTTTTTTTTTGGTTTGTTTTTGTTTAGTTTCTTATTCATGCATGCCTTTCTAGACCTATTATTGTATATAAAATCACCTATATGTTTTAATTTGTAGTCTCTGTACACTATTGTAAAATGGTAAAGAGATTCAAATAAATGATTGATTGATTGATTGATAATCTATGTTTTGCAATCGCAAATGATTGTTTTCGGTGTTAAGTATAGTTTACGGTTGTGAAACATTGATTATCGCGTTAACTATGGTTTACAGATGTGAAATATAGATTAACGTTGTTCAATACAGTTTACAACCGATAAACCTAGTTTATCGATTGTGAAACTATGATTATCTCATTTTTGTGAATTTGGCGTGCCATACCTTTTAGTTTACTATATGTGTATATCTTTGATGTGTAATAACTAATAAACTATTGAATTAGGGGACGACCATTTGGTCCCGAGGGAGGGGGGGGCTGGCAAATTTTTTTGAGACGGATTATTTATTTTCATGCCTGTCGAGGACAGATTATTTATTTTCAAAATTATCAAGGACAGATTATTTATTTTCTTCTGTCTTTAAATACCGTATCTTCATCAATTGATTCTTAAAGACTAATCATTATAATACCATATTCGGATACAGGATTTGGGGAGGGGACAGGTATAACTTTGTTTAGGCAAGAGGTCTGGGGCCGCCGTAAGGGCCCCAGTGGGTCCTGGGCGAAGCCCTGGTGGAGGCCAACGGAGTACACCCACCCCACCGCCTACCCCCGAAGCTCTTGGGGTTTCGTGTATTTTAAGAGTAAAACCAGGCACTATTATAATGGTATTGGTTATTATGAACCAAAGTATGACATTATTAAATATATGGGTTTTTCAATATGTATAAGAGTAAAATTTTTGTAGGAATTGGTTAGATGTGTACCAAAGTATGACATTATTAAGTCATATCATACCTTGAATGAAAAGGGCCCAGAGGGCGAAGCCCCCTAAAGCTCTCAGGTTTTTGTGTATTTTAAGAGTAAAACTAGGCACAAAAATATTGGTTTTGTCCCAAAGTATGGCATTTTTATTATTATTCGTATCATACTTTGAAATTTTAGGGATGGCCTGGGATCGTACACATGTACGTCCCCCTTAAATCCGCCAGTGTATATTTTGTATTAATTTATCTGGAAAGTATAATTATTCGACAAGAAAATTTATCTTTTGTGGTGTATAAGAATTGGTTTGTATTTAAAGTTATTCATCACACCTACTAAGTGCACGTTGTCATGTTGATAAACTGACTAAAGTATCCAGTCTGGTAATCTGATTTTAAATACTATTTGGGTCTAATAAAATGGCGAGCGAAGCGAGCCAAAATTTTTTTGAATTGAAGACTTTTGAGATTAAATTACACGTAAATAAAAAAAAAAAGAAGGTATTTTTACAATATTTAATTATCAGAAGTCAACGTCAGATTATTTATTTTCTCTGTAGTGGAGGACAGATTATTTATTTTCAACATTTTCAGGGACAGATTATTTATTTCCAAAATCTGCCAGGCCCCCATCTCAGAATCAAATGGTCGTCCCCTAAGGAGTTTTTGTCTGATGTTGCAGTGGAAGGATTCTTCATGGGTTTTGAAAGAGTTTTTTTTAAAAAGGGATAGAATATTATCTGCTGTGATATTCAATGCTTTGTGATCAAGGTTAATGGGGCACACATTTAAACGCCCACATTGTTTGCATTTCGAAATCACGTGCTTTTAAAAACCGCAATGAAAACGAGAGATTTATTTTTAAACTTTGGAGGAGTGTACTTTCCGGTAACAAACGATAGATGAGTCGAGCGAACTCAGTGAATAAAAATATTAACAACGCATTGGACATGTTAGTTATGTTAGAAAGTTTATATATATATTTTTAAATAGGTCATTGATAAATGTTTTCACACTTTTGTATATAATATGGACGGATGTTGCTATATATCTTGTACCTATAAGGACATTCATTTCGCTAATGGAATTAAGGATCGTTTGAAGAATGGACCCTATGACGTCATCATTTCAAGTAACACGGGTTTACAAGTTCTTCATTACCAGACTTTGAGATGTCAAATCCTCGAAAGTCGATTTTTCATCGCAGTAGTAACATCTGAGTTCGTTAAACAACAAATTCACCTGTACGAATTGGCCCAAGCTTTGGACCTCGGGAAGAAGATTGTTATTGTACAACACGATCAGGCGCGGATCCCGGGTCCATTCCCAGAACTACAATCAATTCAATGGAACGAAGATGCGACCGTTTTGTCGGAAAATGTGTGTCAGGTACTTCAGGACCCAGTATACGGTAATTCAGTAAGATTCAAAATAAAATATTTGTTACTTTAAATGTTTATTAATAATTTTGCTTCTCTTGATGTATCCTGTACATATCATAATAATGAAGATGCGTCAATATTTTTGTCATTTTTTAAATTCATGTTAAAAGTTACCCATTTGGCCATGTTTGACATAAAATGAAACATGTGTAGATAACTAACAGTATTCAACATCAAAAGTCTATAAAATGATACAAAATAGAAGCAGAACAACTTGAACACGGACCCCCAAACCATCAGAAGTGGGATCAGGTGCCAAGGAGAAATCAATCAAACTTTAAAAGTGGAATGCATAATTTGCATAATTTGCTAATTATTAAGAAAGTTTGATAAAATTTATCATGAAATAAAATTCTGTGAGGATAAAAAATGATTTTCATTCGTTTCTATATCGAAATGAAAATTTTTAAGAACATTTACACAAATTGAGGCCCGGTGGCATTCAGGTCAAGAGAATTCCTCTCTGGGGCTATTTATTTCAATTTTCAGAGTCCATGGAAAACTTGTATCTAAAAGAAATAAGTTGTCAGTATCGCCGCATCTGGAATATGAATGGATCTATTCTCTGATCCATTCTATACACTTACAGTGTAGTTATAATACAAGGGACGTTCAATAAATAATGTCATCAGCTCGACGACATACAACATAGAAATCATATGCCATTAAGCTTGACTTTCTCTGATAATTGAATCTTTTTTGAGTTGATAACATTTTTTGTGACTTTTCATCACATAATTCCATTATCAGAAGCTGGAAAACAAGGGCTACTCGAGACACCGCATTTAAAATGAATAGTCAAGAATCAGTAAAGTAGAGTTAAATTAAACGCTTCATTAAAGTTGCTGTACAACTTATTAAGAATCCCAATGATACGTATATTAACTGAAATATGTTATTTTTACAGTAACCAATGCCTGTTTTATACACATGAGCAGGTGGATTTCAATTAACAAACATGATAATGGGCATCAAAAATGGGTACTGTCCTGGGCTACAAGGACATACAACAACCAATGTATATTTGCGAAAATTCAACAAATTGTCACTGAGTATATTTGATTGACTTTAAGACACATAGCAAATTTGATAGACATCATTTCGGGGGTAGTTCACACTGTTTTAGAAAAACATTTGATTGTAAAAAAAAGTTTAAATACTCAAAGGTAACCCAATATTTTTAAAAATGAGTGAAAACGACAGCGTGTAGAATATCTAAGCAATTATTCAAAAAAAATTTTTAAAAATGTACTTTACAATGTTTGTCTGAAATTCAAACAGATCATGAAACTTGAATCCGTTTTGCTTTAAACCTTCAAAACAAATTTACAATGAGATACACTCGACAAAACAGCAAATTGCAAGAGCACAAAACAGTTTTATATGCTATTTGCTTAAATATTTGTAGTCTTGTTGTTCAGATTCTTATTTCTCATTTCCCAAACTTGGAAAAACACCTTTCAGAAAGAAAAAAAACAAGTACAGGAAATCATAGGATCTGCCATATTCCTGTATAGGAAGGGTCATACACAAAAAAATGTGTTTTAAAAACAATTAGAAATTGAATAAAAATGTTACGGACGTGTTTTAATTAAAAGAGAATATTTTAGTGTAATTATTAAGACTAAAAAATCATAGAAAAGCGGTTTTTTGTTTCTTTCCGAGCCCCGATGACATTATTCATTGAACGTCTCTCGTAGAATATAGAAATTATATAGGCACTTGTTTTGAATACAAGACATCCCTACTTATTTTTACCACGAGATTGTAAAAATACTAGTATATGAAACAAGTGCCTGTGACTGAAATACTCTAAAGATAAGACTCTGTGGCCACAGGCACCTGACGTTACTTATTTTTCTTTTAATAAAAAAATATACCCTTACCTTATTATAAGGTAAGGGTATATTTATTTTTATTAAAAGAAAAATAAGTAACGTCAGGTATAAGGTAAGGGTCAGTGATAAAAGCTTTAAACATTTCGTCTTAACGCGAGCTTCGGCTAGAGTTCGAATCGTATTTGAGATTCTTATTTTACACGCCTTAAAATTTAAGTACCAGTCCACATAAAAATCAGACAAAGGGTGATATATGAGGGTTCTCAGAATTTGATGATTTTTCACTCGTAGATTTATTTTGAAGTATAAACATTGTATGTAAAATGAAAAATGTTTTGAGTCATGGTAACCATGGAAACCCGGCCAAAGAAATTTCCTTAGCAACCGGCGGATTTTTCAGTGTTGAAGGACAAAAAATCACCTATCTTTGAGGCTTAAAATAACTCGTAAATACCATGAGAATTATTCTTACTTATGGGTGTAATAAAGATACACATTTATTGTGTTCTAATAATGTAATAAAAAATATTTAGGTCTTAAATCAGTTTTGTGGCAGACATTGGAAGGTACACATGTTTTACAAGTTTTGCTGATTCAGCATTTTCCGTGATTTTGCCAATATTCAAGGCCAAATTTTAAAAATGGCCAGATTAATACAGTTGTTGCATGTATCCCACATTAAAGCAGAGGTATTTCTCTTTTAGAATATGAAGTCAAATCCATGGGCTCTTTTGAAAATCGAGTCTGTTGCCTAGCAACAAAAATGGGCTTTTTGATGCATAAAATGAGAAACAATGTAAAAAGTTTACGGAAAAATCAAATGAACGGTTATTTATGATAAACGAGATACAAATTTTAAAATAGTATAATTAAATTCGGTCTCCCTAGCACGTTATTGAATATTGCATAATTCTTTATCTCCATAGCAACGGCAGGTTCTCCATAGCAACAAGGCAAAGAAAGGTAATTTTGGCGTGTATTTGTGTAATCTTATTAAGGCTTATTCAAAATAAGTCAGAAAAATCCGGTTAAGCAAAATTGACAATGAAATGCTGGTTTTATTATTGTTATTTTTTTTGGTACTTAATCAACCCATATGGCAAGGATTCCGTGTACATGACAATCAAAGTTCCTATACCTCCTGTAAAACAGAATGATTTGACTTTGGGATTGTATTGTTTGTCATGGAATTGGATATTCAAGTAATATGCTGATAATTGCATGGTGATAGTTCGGAAAGACTTTAAAATGTTGTATCAAGTTATTGAATATTGTTCAATGACTTATTTCCATAGCAACAACACCACTCCCCTAGCAACAACACAAAGAAAGTTTGACGCATATTCATGTTACCTGTAAATCTTTATCTAAATCACGTCATGAAGAAAAAAAATGATGTTGAAATGTTTGTTTTTCGAAAGTATTTTTAAACTCATTTAATCCATAACAACTATTTCTAGCACATAGCAATGTTACATTTTCAACATGGGATACTCTGTAGTCGTTATTCAAAATATGGAAAGATTAGGCACTTGTCACAGATTTCTCAGAAAGTATTACAATGTATGAATTAATTCCTCATGAAAATAAATAGATAAATAAAATGAATAACATCACTATGGAAACATTTCCAATGATATTTCCAATTGAATAGGAAGATCAGGTTTTAATTATTCTATTGATACTTGTCATAGATTGGAGAGTTTTTTTCCAAACGAAAAGACCCGTTCGCGGTAGCTCAAAGGTAGCACCTACTGCGTCCCACAGTGAGATTCGAACCCGCGACGTAAGGATCAGCTTCTTACTTCGTGACTCTAGAGAAGACGCTCTAACCACTGCTCCATGAGGGCGACGTGGCACATTAAAATAAATCAAATAAAAGTCGCATCACAGTCAGTTACGGTTATTTACGTAAAATTGAAGTTTACACCATTTGAAAGAAATATTGCAAGATGTCCAAAGCTAGATCAAATATAAATGAATTTAAGACATGACGGTCACACAAGTAGAAACTTTATTTTTGTATGTTGTTTGGTGAGATTTGCATTAATGTATTGCATACATATTTAAAAAATTATGCAAACGATGGTCAGAGGGACATCTTCATGTATCCGGTTAGTTCATATCTTAAAATGGAAATATTATGCAACAAAAACAAAACAATTGACATCGAACTCATCCATGTAACACGGGGCCCATGGGCCACATCGCTCACATGAGCACTGTGGCTAGGAAAAATCAATTCTCAATCAGTAAATGCCTAAGTGGTCCCGATCCTAAAAGAGGGAGGATGATTTGAACAAACTTGAATCTATGCATACTTGAAACTACACTAGTCTAACTAAGGGTGCTTACATATTTTTTGACTAACTGTGGCTATATTCCAAATAAGTTATGTACTTTTGTGGTCCCACCCATCCTGGGGGGTCATGATTTTAACAAATCTTTATGTAAACTACCTGAGGATGCTAACATTTGAACAAGATTAATCAATATTTTTATATATTTTCCCCATGTATTCCTATGTAAAACTTTGATCATCCATTGTGGCTGTACTCCCGGGGGTCATGATTTGAACAAACATGAATCTACACTAACTGAGAATGCTTCCATATAAACATGACCAATCATGGCTTTGCTGTTATTAAGAAGAAGATTTTTCCTATATATTCCTATGTAAAACGTTGGTCGTCCATTGTGGCCCCACCCTACCACCGGGGGTCATGACTTGAAGAAACTTGAATGTACACTACCCGAGGATGCTTCTACATAAGTTTCATCTTTCCTGGCCCAAAGTTTTTACATTAATACCAGTAATTTATATTGATATGGTGGCAAGAAGTATAAAATTCAAGTCCATCCCCCTCCCTTCCCCAAGTAAACTTTTGAGTGCTGAGCTGATTTGTTTTTACCTAGCCCATGTGCTCAGGTGAGCGATGTTGTAGGTTGCTCCCACTGCTTAGATATGCGTTGCTATGGGCCTGTTCTCTGGGTAATAGCGTTTGAAGCTCCAGAGCTACAGATTCCTTGTGAACTGAATAAGTGTCAGCTTCCCAACAACAAGTGAAAGATACAAGCTTATAAATATCTTATCTTTTGAAAAATGGAAATTATCTCAAATGAACACAATATATGCTAGATAAACATTACCAGCTAAGGGTTTTATTAGGTGTACACAATTTTGTGTGCTTGCTCATTTCATATTCATGTTTTCTTTCACTGCATTTAATTTCCAGTATTTTGCATAGGAATTCCAACATGCTTAAAATTTCAATTCCGAGAATTTTATTTCATTTCCGATATTTTTTGTATTTCTTGGATATCTGCAGGATCCTTTTCTGACATTTTTTTTTGCTTGCAAACTGCTGGAAATAAAATTTGAAATAAATTTATTTCATGTTCAAAAAATAAAAACATATCTATAATTCAATACATACTTATACAAGTAGCAATAATACTTATATAATATTTTTCCCTGTGCTACATGTGCAGCCGTAATTGTGATGTCTTCGTATTAAAAACATTCTACTGTTTTTTGAGAATTCCTTCAACGATGATTGTTTTTTCCTATGGCCGTGTAAGAAGCGGGAGGGGGGGGGGGGGGGGGGGCTATTATGCCGATACTTAGCTATAGAATACTATTGAAAACTTCACTACAATATACATGTGCCCCCTCAATAATAATAATATCTGACGATCTTCTATATTTTTTGGTTTGTTTGCCAAGGAATTTTCGGTTAATTGTTGATAGTGCCCAAACTGAAAATATATGGTCGTAACCCCCATCCCAACCCCACCCCCGAAATTGCTTACTAAGGGTCTGTATTTACCAGAAGTGGTTTCTGTATGCCTTTTAATTTCCATCCTTGCATATCTGAGTTCAAACTTAAAACTGCACTTTAAAAAAGGAGATGTGCCTCTGAGAATTTTAGGTCACCTGAGTCTTTCAGTTGACCTATTGCTATCTCTTTACGTTCGTCGTCGTACGTCATTCAGCGGTCGTAAACATTTGAACATTTTTAGCTTCTTCTCTGGAACCACTGAACCAATTTCAACCAAATTTGAAATACCCCATCTATGGGTAAAAGAGGAACACAAAATTGTGAATTTAAGGGTCCCTGGGACCTGAGGGGTGGGACCAAAACCACTAAAATTAATGCAGTCTTTAAAAATCTTATTTACTTCTAGACGTCAAGCATTGAAACTGTTGGAATGATTGTAATAAGCATTGAGTCCTCTACACTGTACCAAAATAGTAAAATTCTTTGCCCCAGGGTCAGGGGTTCTATATGCTAGTGCTGGGCTAAATAGATTATATAGTGAAAATACATTATTTCTTTGAAAATCTCCTTCTCTGCTCCTGGGTAAAATTAATTAAGTACATAGTTACGATGAGAAAGAATTCCTGTTCTACAGTAGTGAATTTCATGGCCTTTGGACAGGGGTTCTGGTGTTAGGACGGGGCTTAAATGATTTTATAGTTAACATGCATTAATTCTTTGAAAAATACATAGTTATGATGAGGAAGGGTGCCTCATCTAAAATCGTGAACTTCATGGCCCCAGGGTCAGGAGTTCTGGTGTTAGGGTGCAGGGCTCTTTTGATTATATAGTAAACATGCATTTTTAAAATGGAAAATCCTCTTCTCTGTTCCTGGGTATTAAACAACTAACTACATGCTTAGTTACAATGAGGAAGAGTGCCTCTTTGAAAATTGTGAATTTCATGGCCAAAGGATCAGGTTTTGAATTTCATGGCGCAAGGACAAGGATTTCTGGTGTTTTTTAGGGTGGGACTCTAATCATCAAATGGTGAAATTTCAATAAATCTTTGATAATTATTCTTCTTCTTTGCTCCCAGGTATTTAACAAACTGACTACAGACATATAGTTATGATATAGCGATGATCGTTCATCCAGAATTGTTAATTCCAAGCCCCCTGGAAGAGGGGTATCATAGAGGGCTGGGTTGGGGGTGTCTTTGATATATATACTAAAATGAATTATTTCTTTGAAATCCACTCCATGATGTTAATCAAACATTTATGATGAGCAAGAATTGTGAAATGTGTAGACCTGCAGGTCAGGGGTTCTTGTGGGGTGGGGACACTACTGAGTAATGCTGAATGTTACTTAGAGTGGTTGAAATGCATTTTTTTACTCCCCTACTCTGTCTATTACGAAAGCCTATTAAGATCAATCTAAAGAGAAAAAAATTTAAAAAGGCGTTATAACGCAAAAAAAGGCGGTTTTTAAAAGGCGTTATTACGCCTTTCCATTCAAGAGGCGTTATTACGCCTTTCCAAAAGGCGTTATTACGCCTTTCCAAAAGGCGTTATATCGCCTTTCTAAAAGGCGTTATTACGTCTTTCCAAGAGGCGTTATTACGCTTTCCAAAAGGCGTTATAACGCCTTTCTAAAGGCGTTATAATGCCTTATAAAAGGCGTTATTACGCCTTTTTAAAGGGTGTTATTATGCCTTTTTAAAAGGCGTTATTAAGCCTATCTAAAAGGCGTTATTACGCCTTTTATTTTCAATACATGTACAATAACATGACTGAACGTATTTAGCCAAACGGAGGGGGGATGCAGAAATCGTACTTTTGGGACATGAATTTCACAATTAGATATAGGACTAATTTCTTAAAAAAATAATTTAAAAAGATAGCAATTAGATTCCCAGAGGAAAAAATTTTAAAGCTACAAGATACACCTGATTATATCCGAGATCTTCACAAGTAGAGTGTTGCCTTCGATCTCTTTATACGAATGTAAACAGTTGTCAGTGAGATGTGCAGGAATATAGAAAATTGCATAAATAAAGATGGTTTTAATTAGATCTTTCATTTATATTTATTAAAATAAGATAAAGCCTTTCCAATCTTTTTTTCAAGTAGGCCAGTAGTATGAGTGCAAATGGGGTACCCACCTCCACACATACACACTTTTTGGGGAAAAGTCTTGTAGTTTAAATATTATAATGAACTATTGGTTGCTTTGTTCCTGAACACTTTGTTGCAGTATGTAAAAACTGTGGCATATTCTTGCATTTAAAAAAAGTTTTACCGAGAAGCCACCCCCCCCACGACTTTCGCCAGTAGAGTGGGTTGGGGTTGGGGGCTATTAAAAGCACGGGTCTGTTAAATGTAAAAGAATGGTTATTCCAAAATCGTAAAAACCCTTTTGAAAAAGCATAATAACGCCTTTCGTAATAACGCCTTTTGGAAAGGCGTTATAACGCTTTTTGGAAAGGCGTAATAACGCCTTTTAGAAAGGCATAATAACGCTTTTTGGAAAGGCGTAATAACGCCTTTTAGAAAGGCAAAATAACGCTTTTTGGAAAGGCGTAATAACGCCTTTTGAATGGAAAGGCGTAATAACGCTTTTTGGAAAGGCGTTATAACGCCTTTTAGAAAGGCGTAATAACGCCTTTTAGAAAGGCGTAATAACACCTTTTGGAAAGGCGTAATAACGCCTTTTGAATGGAAAGGCGTAATAACGCCTTTAAAAAGGCGTACGCCTTTTTGAAATAGAAAGGCATAATTACGCCTTTTGAAAAGGCGTTGTTACGCCTTTTAAAAGGCGTTATAACGCTTTTTTAATTTTTTTCTCTTTAGATTGATCCTAATAGGCTTTCGTTGTCTATGTTTATAAAGTTACCAAACTACATAGGCGTCGGAACCGGAAGGGCTAGGGGCTTAGCCTTTTCCTAGTATAGACATTGAACATTGCTGCGTCTAGGTTTAGCCCCCCACTTTCAACAGACACGTTGCAGAATAGGTTTAAAATCAGGAATTCAAAGTGGTGCTGTTTGGAAAAAATTTGGTACTGAATATCGAACCTAACCCTCCCCCCATGTCATGGCCTTTGGTTTTAAACATAACCCAAAGTCAATTGCAAAACTCATCATTTTGGATTTCAATGATTAATTCATGATTTATTCTGTAATATTTTTCATGAGTTAAGTCTTAAATAACCAAAAGTCAATTGCAAAACTCATTATTTTGGATTTCAATGATTTATTCATAATTTATTCTGTAATATTTTTCATGAGTTAGGTCTTAAATCCTAGCTACTTTCATTGCAGAAAAGAACTGCTTGAAAAATGTCAGAGATGAAAATTTTAAAATATCGGAAATGAAAACAGTTCCGGAAATAAAATGCAGCCAATAAAACCATGCACCGTGAGTGTCTTGAATCTAATCCACAATATCATACAAGTTACATTAAAACATTATCTATGGAAAACATTCTTAATCTGGTATCATATGAATTTTGCCCGTTCACACATACAAGAAATTTTGCCCTGTTTTAAATTCGCCCAGTCAGAGTTCTGTCTAAGAATTTATACTGTGTTTTTTGAACTCGCCCCATTTTAAATTCACTCACATGTAGTTGTTGCCATGACAACAATTGATGGAACATTTCATATATTTTTTCAGCACTCTCCACAAATACAATCATCATCACATTAATTTAATATTCATTTCCATGACGAACACTGATCCAAAAGTCAAATCTCTTTACAGAAGGTATAGGGTACATTGGTTGCCATGCACTGGGAATCGTTGCACTGGGAATCGTTGCCATGTGTTGATTAAAGACGAATAAAAAAAAATAAAATTGACCAACAGTTCATTGTCAGTTTTGCTCAATCACATTTTTCTGACTTAATTTGAATAAGCCTTAATAAGATTACACGAATACACGCCAAAATTACCTTTCTTTGCCTTGTTGCTATGGAGAACCTGCCGGTGCTATGGAGATAAAGAAATATGCAATATTCAATATTGTGCTAGGGAGACCGAATTTGATTATACTATTTTAAAATTTGTATCTCGTTTATTATAAATAACCGTTCATTTGATTTTTCCGTAAAATTTTTACATTGTTTCTCATTTTATGCATCAAAAAGCCCATTTTCGTTGCTAGGCAACAGACTCGATTTTCAAAAGAGCCCATGGATTTGACTTCATATTCTACAAGAGAAATACCTCTGCTTTTATGTGAGATACATGCAACAACTGTATTAATCTGGCCATTTTTAAAATGTGGCCTTGAATATTGGCAAAATCACGAAAAATGCTGAATCAGCAAAACTTGTAAAACATGTGTACTTTCCAATGTCTGCCACAGAACTGAATTAAGACCTAAATATTTTTTATTACATTATTAGAACACAATAAATGTGTATCTTTATTACACCCATAAGTAAGAATAATTCTCATGGTATTTACGAGTTATTTTAAACCTCAAAGATAGGTGAATTTTTGTCATTCAACACTGAAAAATCCACCGGTTGCTAAGGAAATTTCTTTGGCCAGGTTTCCATGGTTACCATGACTCAAAACATTTTTCATTTTACATACATTGTTCATACTTCAAAATAAATCTATGAGTGGAAAATCATCAAATTCTGAATACCTTCATGTATCACTTTTTTACAGTTTTGTCTGATTTTTATGTGGACTGGTACTTAATTGGTATTAACAATCCTGAATATACGTCCTTTTAAGGGGTCTTTTACTTATGATAAAATAATGTTGTTATATGAATACTATGTTATTTTGACTTCATAATAAAGACATTTAAAATTATTTTTGTCTGTATTGGATATTTTGTTTTATATTCAGAGTTTCCGGCTTACACCGATTTCCTTGATAGTGACGCCATTAAGAGGTACATCTGGAAGTTTGAGGAAACCCAGATAGCGATACAGCTGTCTCCACATGTATGATTTTTTTAAATTAGTATAATTATCTATTTATATATATTAGTATATATATATCACCGGGTTAGGAGGTGTCAGAATCAACCATCATATCGGGTCTCAATACATAGGCGTCGGAAGCAAATTGAAAGGGGGGCTAACTGAAATTGGGGGCTAAGCCAACAAAAAAAGGTAAATCCCAATTTTCGATGCCTATATTATATATATATTTTCAAAAAAGTGGGGGGGGGGCTAAGCCCCCTAGCCCCCCCCCCGTTCCGACGCCTACGCAATAGCTCAGAGGCCCTGAGCTCGAGTCCCTTTTGGGACTTGATTTTTCACTATCTTCACCTTTTCGATGTACATACGCAGCAATTTTATATACTATAGTACTGGTAAAACTAGAATACAAGTTGCATGTACTAGTAAAAACATTCTGATATGACAAGTGGTTTTTACACGTTTTCTCAGGTTAAATCTGTGGAATATGCATCTACGGAACTGCAACTGAAGGACATCCAGACAACCTTGATTACTTTGTGTGAGGGAATAAACAAAATACAGAGTTCGCCGGTGCGTAAAAGAAAAGTCAGTAAACGGCAGTTCCCCTGTGACATCCGTCGAGTTGCAAGGCGGTACCAGGATGTTATAGGTAAGGGGCAAAAAGTACCAGGGCAGGATGTTATAGGTAGGGGGACAAAACGGTACCAGTATGTTTTAAGTACGTGATAAAAGAAACAAGGATGTTATTGGTAAGGGGCAAAAAGGTACCCGGATGTTATAGATAAGGGCAAGAAGGTACTAGGATGTTATAAGGACGTGATAAAAGAAACCAGGATGTAACAGGTAAGTGGCAAAAATTTATCCGGAGAAAATTGGTGGCAATGAGTTACCAGGATGTTACAGATTAGTAGTAAGGTGGAACCAGAATGTTATAGACAAGTTCCAAAGAGGTACATAAAGTCATTTTCTTTTCTCTTTCAAATGTTCAGAAATATATCGTTCCTTGCCTTATTTTAGTATACACTATGATTAGATTGCTCGGTCGTTACTTGTTGCATTTGTCTTGGTTTATCGTACCTTTAAGTTCCAAAACAGTTTGGTCGTTAATTGGTTCAATGTTGTCTTTGTCTTGGTCTAGCGTACCCTATCATCAGACAGCTCGGTCGCTACTTAGACCTAGAGGAGGACGAGTTGGATGAAGTTGAGAGATTTTCCGAATTCGGAACAAAAGAAGTCTTCTGGCAGACGATACGTCTATGGCTAGAAAAGACCGAATCCAAAGAGTTAACTGTGGGAACAATAATCAAAGCATTGAAAGAATGCGATGTAGATCTTAAAGGTGATATAAAATATTAAGTCAAAACCTTTTCAGAGGCATACCTTGTCTGTATGGTTTTTTTTTCGCCTTTTATACACTATATAATACTCTTTTTCTATCTTTTTTTTCAGGAAAGCAAATGTCAAACGTCCATAAAAAGATTCTTAAATCTAAAATGCCCTTCCTAGTCGATAATCTTCAGCTAGAGCCAATGTTGCCCTGCCTGGTATCCAGAAATATCCTATGTGAGGTCACCGAGTCCTACGTCACGGCTCCAAGTACAGTGGACCAAAAAGTTAATCGACTTGTCGACGTCCTGACGACCAAGGAGGATGGGCTTTCTAGTTTTTGTCATGTTTTACAGGAATCGGGATACAAATTTGTCGCCGATGAAATAATAGGTAACACTTAATTACAGTTACCGTCTCTTTCAATGATGGCCTAAAAAAAAATCATTAAACACTTATTTGGGTTAATGCAAACAATATTGCTATAGGTTAATATAAGTAGAAGGTACATGTACATATATTATAGTTCATATACTGAGTACAATTTATACATCTGTGCTCTTCTGGACTAAAAAAAACTATTATGAAATATTCAGTTTATAAAGCCATTTGTATTTTTTCGATGTACAGCCTCACCTGATCACCCTCAGACTTGGGAAACACCTATAGCTGTACTGAGACCCACCAGTTGTAGCTTTTCATCTACAGTCTCAGATTCCGACTCGTATGTAAAACATCTCATTCACGAATACCGCCTGTCTAAAAGTAGTAGCACGGGCTCTGTGTTCAGCAGACGAGATTCTACGTCATCAACAAAAATTGTTGCCATAGCGCCATGTGTTGCTAGTGCGTCAAGCCATACAGACAAAACTATAAAGAAAAGTGAAGAAACAAAAATCGACGACTCAAATTCATGTGTAAAAGATAGTTACAAGATTAAAAACAAAATTCAAAAAGTGAAAGAAAAGAAACGTACAGGAGCCCAGTCCCTAAACTGTGTTAGCAGCTGTGTCTTATCTTGACGAATTTCCCAATCATGTGTTCTTGAAGCAAAACCTGTCTTGAGAAGCTATTTTTGTCATTTATTTTTGACTACAACTTGATATCATAGTAATTTCACTGATCAATTTTCTGGTGGAAAATCCTGTTATGATGTTTTTTCTTGGTCATTTTCTTGAGGGAAAACAGGAAGAATTCGTTCATGTAATGAATGAAACCTCTCATGATAATCCATGTTTTCTACAAGTTCAATTTTCATTATATCAAGACTTATTGCCGACTTTACAAATAAAAACTTTTTTTTCTTGTGAATGCATAATAATGATCATAATAAAATCATTTTGATATGTTATATTTTGAATACGAGTTTCGTAAAATAGGAAACGAGTATTCTAATATAAGTGACATAAACTTTCTAGTGACCTCACTAATTTACCATCTTCGCTAGCCAAGGGTTTCTCATACGCTACTATTGACATGCATATTTGGGTACATATCTCAGTCGCGGATCCAGGAATTTTTTTCTAAGGGGGGGGGGGGCACCGTTCATCGAAATCAAAAACCGATATACAGAATTATGAACCTTATAGTGTAGACTACTTGTGTGCCAAGTTATATTGAATTCAGACCAAAACTGTAGGAGGAGTAGCATTTTAAAGGAATATCACAGAAATTTCTATATTTAGTAACCACGGCAACACCATTCATTGAAATGAATAACCGATATACAGAATTATGTATCTTAGTGTAGTTTGCTTGTGTGCCAAGTTATATTGATATCACACCAAAACTGTAGGAGGAGTAGCATTTTAAAAGTATTTCGCAGAAATTTCTGATATACAGAATTATGTATCTTAGTGTAGTCTATTTGTGTGCCAAGTTATATTGAAATCAGACCATAACTGTAGGAGGAGTAGCATTTTGAATGAATATCACAGAAATTTCTTTTTTTAGTAACCACGGCAACACCGTTCATCGAAATCAACAAGAGGCCCATGGGCCACATCGCTCACCTGAGCACTAAGGGTAGGAAAAAGTAGAAAATGGCTTTTTATTGTAAAGTTTAAATCCAAAAGTAGTCCCATGACCAATCATGGATTTGCTATTTTTAAGAAAATGATTTTTAAAGAATTTTCCTATATATTTCTATGTAAAAGTTTGGTCGGCCATTTTGGCCCCGCCCTACCCCCGGGGGTCATGATTTGAACAAACTTGAATCTACACTACCTGAGCATGCTTTCATATAAATATGATGAATTATGGCTTTTCATTCTTGGGAAGAAGATTTTTAAAGAAATATCCTATATATTTCTATGTAAAATTTTGGTCGGCCATTTTGGCCCCGCCCTACCCCCGGGGGTCATGATTTGAACAAACTTGAATCTACACTATCTGAGCATGCTCCCATATAAATATGATGAATTATGGCTTTGTCATTCTTGAGAAGAAGATTTTAAAAGAATTTTCCTATATATTTCTATATAAAATTTGGGTCGGCCATTTTGGCCCCGCCCTACCCCTGGGGGTCATGATTTGAACAAACTTGAATCTACACTACCTGAGGATGCTTCCATATAAATATAATAAAATATGGCTTTGTCATTCTTGAGAAGAAGATGTTTAAAGAATTTTCCTATATATTTCTATGTAAAACTTTGGTCGGTCATTTTGGCCCCGCCCTACCCCTGGGGGTCATGATTTGAACAAACTTGAATCTACACTACCTGAACATGCTTCCATATACAGAAAATATGATGAATTATGGCTTTGTCATTCTTGAGAAGAAGATTTTTAAAGAATTTTCCTGTATATTTCTATGTAAAAGTTTGGTCGGCCATTTTGGCCCCGCCCTACCCCCGGGGGTCATGATTTGAACAAACTTGAATCTACACTACCTGAGCATGTTTCCCCATAAGTTTCATCTTTCCTGGCACAGTGGTTCTTGAGAAGAAGATTTTTAAAATATGCCACCAAATTTTTATTAATTCCCAATTACTAGTATCTCCCCTTGAATAAGGGCGTGGCCCTTCATTTGAAGAAACTTGAATCCCCTTCACCCAAGAATAATTTGTGGCAAGTTTGGTTGAAATTGGCCCAGCGGTTCTTGAGAAGAAGTCGAAAATGTGAAAAGTTTACAGACAGACAGACGGACAGACGGACGCCGGACAAAATGTGATCAGAAAAGCTCACTTGAGCCTTCGGCTCATGTGAGCTAAAAACCGATACACAGAATTATGTATCTTAGTGTTGTCTACTTGTGTGTCAAGTTATATTGAAATCAGACCATAACTGTAGGAGGAGTAAGTTTTGAAAAATTGTTTACAGACGGACAGACAGCTAGACAGACAGACGGACGGACGACGGACGCATTACTATCGCATAAGCTCTTCTGGTCTCTGGCCAGTAGAGCTAAAAAAAAACCCGTTATCTCGCAAAAATGTGAAAATCGTATTTCGTGCGTTGGGTGGTGGGGGTGTTGGGTGTTAGTCGTTGACTCTTCTTAATACCTATAACTTTTCATACCAACTTAACCCTATACAAGTTTTTAGCGTGGGATGCGTTTTTTTTTTTTGGGGGGGGGGTCCAAGGTCACTTTTTTCTTGGTTAAGTGTATAAATTTAAAAACTCTGCAAGTTCCAGGGGGACCTCCCCTCTAAATCCGTGCATGTATCTCTCAACCAATCAGATGGTTTTGCAGAAAGTTGATTTAGTATCCCATCTGAAGCATTCGCAACTGAAATGCCGAGAGAAATGCATGTGCAGATATCTATCATTTTCAAATATTTAGAATTATGAAATGCATTATATAGTTTGTTTTCCAAAATTTAATCCTAGGTTATCAGCTTTCTTAGTTAAAGAAAAATAAACTTGATACATTCCAACATTTATTTCAATCATTGATTTTTTTTTATCTTTAAAATGAAAATATATATATAGCCAATCAGGTAACGTCTACCTATTTAATTGTCTTCCTTTTTCCCTAAGCGGGCGACACAAATTTTCTGAATTAACTATACTAGTACGTACTTGTATAAGGTGTCTCTAGATAGCGCTAGTAACTGTGTTATTTATTAAGCCTACTACATACAGTTGGCTACAGTGCTAGATCACCTCACTAGAGGTTAGCTTGTTAATATGTTACAGGCGATGATCTAGAAATTTCCTCGTGGGACTAACTACATGCGTCTTTGGCCGTGACGTCAGACAACAAAAAATTGGGGCTTTCTTGATACATGATATCTCTTTTCCGCAAATCAAAAGGGGGCGGTGCAACCCCCGTGACCCCCCCCCCCTTCTGGACCCATCGATGTTTTACTTTTATAAAAGGTCAGACATAGGACCTATGTCAGGCGCGGATCAAGATTTTTTTTCCAGGGAGGGGGGGGGGGG
>PRKT01000654.1:184311-200209 GCA_003671525.1 Saccostrea glomerata
GTGTAAAATTTACAGATTAAAGTGTAAAATTTACAGATGAAAGTGTTAAATTTACAGATTAAAGTGTATAATTTACAGATTAAAGTGTAAATTTTACAGATTAATGTGTAAAATTTACACTTTGAAGTGTAAAATTTACAGATCAAAGTGTATAAATTACAGATTAAAGTGTAAATTTTACAGATTAATGTGTAAAATTTACAGATTAAAGTGTAAAATTTACAGATTAAAGTGTAAAATTTACAGATTAAAGTGTAAAATTTACAGATTAATGTGTAAAATTTACAGATTAAAGTGTAAATTTTACAGATTAATCTGTATATTTTAGAGATTAAAGTGTAAATTTTACAGATTAATGTGTAAAATTTACAGATTAAAGTGTAAATTTTACAGATTAAAGTGTAAAATTTACAGATTAAAGTGTAAATTTTACAGATTAAAGTGTAAAATTTACAATTTAAAGTGTAAAATTTACACTTTAAAGTGTAAAATTTACAGATTAAAGTGTCGAAATTTAAAAAAGTAAAGTGTGCAAGTGGCACTAATACGCTTCCGTATTATACAGAACTATACATACTCAGGGAATCATTTAGGCCCTTTGGTGTCTTTAGAACCTTGCTGTAATCTTCTACAACTAAAGAATACTACATCTAATAGCTTTCTTTCCTTATTCCCTTATGTAGAAAAAAAAAGTTTAATGAGTTTTAACATTAAAACGGTTTAGGCGAAAAACTCGCCAAAAATAATTCAAAATTTAAAGCATTTTAAATATTATAAAATAGGATTAATTACAGAAAGGTTCTTCTTTAAATCCTACTTTATCTGGCTCTCCCTTACGCAAGCCATCGTTTGACTCAATCGTGTGATACATATTTTATTTATACACGTAGGAATAACAAAATTAGAAATGTTTCCTAACTTTCAAACGATAACACGTTTTTTGTTTACTGCGCTCCATGAACAACCAATAAGGTTTGTACAAACAGGCTTATATATACTGTCTATAGATTGAATGGCAGTTAGATGTCCTTATCCCTCCCACTTCAATGAAAATAGGCTTTTAACAGTTTGATAAAATAAGGGTTTCAGGATCTACATTTATTTCTAGAAATTAGGATGTTATAGCTCCTATCTGATAAAAATTAGATCCTTTGATCCGCTCACACGGATCGCTACTTTTTGAAGGGATTTACGTGAGCGGATCAAAGCATTGGATTGATTGATTGCATGTTATTTAACCTCCATCTTGAGAATTTACCTGATAGCCATTGTGCAATCAGCCACTTTCAAAATTAGCAGCACAGTCATATTGTCGTAAATGTCGTTATCCCAGTCCCGGGGATAAAAGGCATTTCACCTCTTTTACTTCCAATATTCAACATACCTTCTCCTGTTTAGAATAAAAACCTATTAATAATATTTAAGAGACACTCTATAAAAACTTAAACCTCCCTTACCTGTTCGCCACGTAATACATTATATAAATGAAGAGTACCAAACCCGATATTTAAAAAAATAATAATAATAATTTGATTTTTTTTTTTTACTATCTTTAGTTTTACAAAAAGGGCGGAGGTTGAACATTACAATTAGACGACAATCCTATGTACATTACCGTACATTTCAATATTCTACTTACCTTCTATTGCTCTGTGGCCCCGAGCGCTGAGTGTAGGGTTAGACGTGGGGTCCGTTTTACTAAAGAACTTACGAATAAACCGCAAAAGGCTAATAGCATTTTTTAAATTTATTAATAAATAATTCTGATTGAAACCGCAAGCATAAACTTATCTTGATTTATTCCGTTTAAAATACTTTAATCAGTTTTAAATTCAAAAAAAAAAGTGTTAAGAGAATTGGATTTTAGTCTTAGTCGTAAGTTCTTTATCCCAACACGCCCCAGTAATCGACAATTAGGGTCATTTAGTATTGAGAAAGTAGGTATAAAAATGTAATTTCGAAATAATGTTTATGCACTTGTACACACATATAAATCGCACATGTATTCAGTACGCTCAATTGTGCTATTTGGGCATTGCTATTTTCAAGACTTTCCTGACTTTAGTAAAAACAATGGGGTTCCAAAAGGAATAGGATTAACTTGTTAACAAGTTCATCTTTTATGCACATCAACATGTATTTGAGTTTCTATATTACACACAATCTTTTTTTTTAAATTCATTGATGTGAACGTGTAAAGTACCAATGGTTTCTGTCTACCAGAAAAGGTTTGTAATTTTATGTTCCATTGGTAACAGATAAGCGGTCGTACACTTCATTAAGCTTTCTGCTATCCTCTAGTGTAATGTAAATATAGAGAAATTAAGGAGATGTTTGATGAGTATACAATAACCTATATCCAAAATTAATCAGCTACAGAATACAAAGTTACTGAATTTACCGTAAATTTAATATAAAGTATACATCTATTTACGTGATTAAAAAAAATTAGCGATGGTTATTAAAACATTTTTATTCTACTATGTTATATTTTGCACATCTGTGATAAACATGAAATATATTTCAATCAAAATGTCAAATGAAACTGTAACACGTGACAGATAACGTTTCTGGTGGCAATATTTTTTACTGAAATGAAATTAATTGTACAATTATATTTGCTCTACATAAACATATACGTTGTATAGCTTTTTTGTGAACAAAGTAGGGACTTGACAAATAAATTCATTAATTTTGAATTTCATATAAATTTGATTTACTCGAAATATTATCCGTAGGGTTTCAGTTGATGGCTTTAAGTTCAGATAAAAAGCACTATCCTGACAGTTGTTTCTCTAAACTACATGTAAAATTTGTATTTAAAGATCAGTTTCGTACAAAATCACAGTAAGAATGTCTTCACAAAAACTCATAATGATTGACTGACTGCATGTGTTTCATGTCCCTAAAATTATAAGGAAAAGGACCTTAATAAAGCTTATACAGCGTATTTTGTTGATATGTTTGTCGTATTTCTACACGGCAAGTGAACACGGCCGACATTATAAGTAACGATTAATTTCGCCATGCCTTTAGCATGCCAAAAACAGCAGTGTTTTGGATTTACTGTTATATGTTTAAAAACAAACAATATTTCTCTTTTCGGAAAATGTATACCGATGGATGGAATGACGCAGAAAAAACTAAATATTATTAATGTGCACTAAAAAAAAATACAATCAATACTATTCCGCCGTAAAATTGAAGCAGCCAAAATGTCATTCCTATAAACGATAAATCATAAATCTGCACTAAGTTGGTCATTTGTCGCACTTGAGTTACCTGTTTTTTTTTTTAATAAAATAAACAAATGTAGTTAAAATTGTACATTTGCAGACGCTGGTTTTCAAATAAGCAGAAAAGTATTATTTAGAGAACTTTCCACCCCCAAATTTGTATCTACGATACACAACCTGTAGAGTTCTCTATATGATTTGTGACACGAACCAATCAAAATTAGCTCAATGAAAATCAGCTCCTCCCATAATGTTAATAAGATGTCATGTATATTTCATTTCTTTCTAAATCTCTGGTAAATGTTAAAAAAGTTAATTCTCATGCCAATTAGGATTCCATGTAAATTTCACTGTATCCGTAGACAGTGTGAGATTTCTAGAGATTTCTAGTGTAACTTTGTCATATTAGTTTTGGAAACGACGAGTAAGATTACTTTAGAATAATTAGGAGACAAGAAAAAGTGTCCAAAGCATGCAGTATACAACTAACAAATTCATGGAAAAACATCGAAAAGTTGTGAAAATTGAGAAGAAATTCTTTCTAGACACTTTTTTTTTGGGTGTTGCTAAAACGCGGAACGGAAAACGAAACGGAAAATAAATGTCAAGCAAAGAACCTTGATTCAATATAAATCAGACATAAAAACTATTAAAAAGCATTATTCATGATATAAAAGTCATGTATAATGAAATATTATCGTAAAATATAATATATTCATGAATCATGCGCCCCTCAGAACTTGCACATGTACACGTGATGGTCAAGGAAATCCATATTGTGATAGATATACTAACTGGACTCAAATCCTGAGTATCAATCTGTCATACGTTTCGTTCAAATTTTTTTTTAAGAATGCTTATTCATAAACACAAAATCTTATTCTGAAATAGGTCGAAGGAAAAAAGACTACTAGTAAGTATACATACGTGTATCAGTAAAGAAAGCAGAAATAGTTTTAACATTCAGATTATGCATGCATTGGCAAATCCAGGAATCTTGAAAAGGAGGGCAGCTAAGGTCGTCGTAGTCCGAAAAATCTGACGTTTTCCTGGCTTTTTTACGATTTTGATATTTTACATGATATTTTTCCTGGCATGTAAAATATCAAAAACGTAAAAAAGCCAGGAAAACGTAAGATTTTTCGGCCTAAGGTCGGAGAAGGTGTCCTCAGTCACACAAGATATTGATTTATTAATTGAATTTTATTTATATTCTGGTCACAAAAAGGAGAGGGGTCCTGCTCCCCGATAAATCAATGAGTGGCATGATATTCAAATTGAGAAATTTAAATATGAATTTATAGCTGAGATAAGAAAACATTTCTTGCAAAGGAATTTAATTGAATGTTTAATTTTTTCCCTTTACTTGCAACTTTTCAGACCTGAGCAGAAAAACAAACTCTAAATATTTTACGGTCGAGGTCATAACCCCCCTTCCAAAAAATCACACTTTAACTTCATTGAATGTAAAGATGATACATTAATTTTACTACAGTTAAGATTTACAACTGCATCTCTCCAAGAGTTTAATTGACAGGAAGCGATTCTATTTTGTATTTAACAACCAGTTTTACAATCGAAGTGTTTATCCGGGCTTGCCGAAAAGGGATGCTCTAATGGTAATCTTCAGATTTTTTTTTACTTTTTATTTTTCTTACCAATTACCATTATTCATTTTGATACCAAATATTGCCCTCCCCTCAACTGTTTCCCAAATATAACCTTTTTACTGTAGTATCTGTGCGACTGTCCCGTGGTACGACTTACTGTCTGTATTACCTCAGATGGCGGGATAGTCGCACTCCCTCTCTTTACACCTGGATGCCGAGCAGACAAGACGTGTCTGGGACAGCAGCGGAGCGGGAAGTCGACCCGGGCCAGAACCCACTGTGTTTGTGTATATGTTGTCGATAAATCTATTGTAAAGATCGAACACCCCCTAGACGGATACTTTACTGGCGCCCAATTCGCGGGGCCCGGGATTCCCGTACTGCTGTCAAGTACTTTAAGGCATCGGTTTTAGCCGCC
The DNA here is from genome assembly GCA_003671525.1 of Saccostrea glomerata. Classification (NCBI taxonomy): domain Eukaryota; kingdom Metazoa; phylum Mollusca; class Bivalvia; order Ostreida; family Ostreidae; genus Saccostrea; species Saccostrea glomerata. Next base: position 189,576 of record PRKT01000654.1, read on the forward strand.
ATTTTTGGTGCTGCTAGGTACGTGAGAGCACATGTTGATTTTTCATGTATTTTTCTTGAATCGACTTTTGGAATTGATTTGTAAATATTGTCTTTGATTTTACTTGATTATTTGTGACATTCTTTTATGGATATGTCTGTAGAGGAGGCCGTGTCGGCTTTAGGCCTTGACACGCGCCCGGCTATCAATAGCGTCATGCAGTCAGACAGATTTAACCCTCCTGTTCCGTGCAGTGTGTATGGTTCTCCCGTGAAAGGGGGTTTTTCACCATATGTTTATAACGGGAGCGAGCATATTGCATCCCGTCACACACCTTTTGCTCAATCAATGTCAGGTCACATGGGAGGGGGGTTGCCCCTGGGGGGTCCCTCTACACCTAGGCCCGGCCTGCATTCGGGCATCCCCTGTGGGGAGGGTAGTGTGTTACATGGTATGCCAAGGAGAGAGTTCAGGTTTGCCCAGCCCCAATGTAGCTCACAAGGGATGATGACCAGTGATTCCCTAGAGTCCTCTTTAGGTAGCCTGTGTTGGTATGGCTCACCTGGCAGCACTATGTGTTGTAGCCCACCTAGGTATGAATACAGTGAGGTTCCCTTGAGTTTAGGTGTAGAACACCAGTATTCTGTAGGTCATGTGCTCTCAGCTAGCAGCCAACCTGTCCTTGTGGGAGACACAGCTAACCTGGGGGACATAGGAGTTAGACCAAGCTTTGGTGAGGGTAAACCCCACTCGCTTGACCCCGCCCCTCCGCCACATACACTGCTTGCCAATCAACAGCCTGTGAGGCCTGCACCGCTCACTTCTGTGTATGATCTGAGGCCTGTTGACCCTTATGGGCTCACCTGGAACTCTGTCTGTACAAACCCAGCCTAGACCCGCGGACTTTAGTGTGTCCTCGCTTCCTGCGGATGATTTTCAACCCCGAACCTCAATGCCACACACTATTTTAGTCCAAGACTTGGTGAATACTGGGGGTGGACATGCCCAACCCCCACTGCCCGATCACACCCAATCCCCATGGTACAGAGGTGAGGATGTTCAGACCTCACACCTAAGTATGACTATGCCCAGTGCATCACAGCATCATAGGGTCCCCATGTCATCGACTTGTAGTCCTGCCTATCTGGATACCTCAACCTGCCATATTGGAAGAGAGGGGGAGAGGATAGCACATGTGCATGATACAGCCAAGCTGGGACACTATGCTAGTCAGCCCGGCCCACCAGGATAGCAGCTTTAATACACCGGCACAGAACACCAGTAGGGCAGCTGCTGGGAGTAAGCCCAGGTACAAGGACCTTAGGTATGATGGTAAGAGTAGCTGGAAGGCATTTTTGCACAAGTTTGTGAGGTTGTTTCGCAGTCAGCTGTGGACAGAGGAGGAGCAGCATGACCAGTTCTGTTTTGACCTTGAAGGGGCAGCAAGCGAGTATTATACCCTGCTGTTAGAAACCAATAGCCAGCTCTGCCTAGGTGAGATCTTGCAGAGATTTGAAAAGCGTTTTGGCTCCTTTGCCCCCGATCTCACTCATCAACTTAACTTCCAGTCTGCCAGCCAGAACCCTGGAGAGTCACTTCATCAGTGGGCCGACAAGGTCCTGACTTTGGCGACACGAGCCTTCCCCAGTGTGCCTGATGTGCACACTATGCTATGGAGCTGAGGACAGAGATGCTGGTATTTACGCACTTGATGGGCATCCCCGGACAGTGGAGGAAGCCGTGGAGCGCATGCAATACTATCAGCACTCCCGGCGTCACAGGCCTAAGCCATCAAGGGAAGAGAGAAAGCTGGATTCTGCTCATGACATGAAGCAGACTGATCCCGGGAGAGTAAATGTTGCTGTGGAGGAGCTCGCAGCCCTCCGGAGCAGGATAGAGAAACTAGAGGAGTTGATAAGGCAGAGTGCCCCCCTTCAGAAACATCAGATGAGTGGTACCCCGTCACCCAGATGGACGGAGCGGGACCGGAAGCCTGCTGTATGTTTCAGGTGTGGAGAGGTGGGGCACTTACGTAGAGATTGCCCCACCCGAGCTGCAGGGAAGAAAGTGGCTACTGACGGGCAAAGGGGCGGGACCAGTATGGGAGGACTCCCTGTGGAGACGTTCCCTAGGTCGGATTCCAAGGAGCTGGGGATCAGTGTTCCCCGCTCCTGTGTGTGGCGGTGGCGCAAGCGCCGCAGGCTGAAAGATCAATTTGAGATGCCACCATCACCGGAGCTTGGCTTGGCTGAAGAGGAAGTGGGGACTGTAATTCCCCACTCCACTCCGGAGCCGCTTGGACAAGCTATGGTTGGTGACGAATCCCAGGTATTTGGGAGATTGGACCCCTGTTCTGACTCGATGTGGCCTGAGGATGAGAAACCCTCTGTACCCATAGGACAGCAGTGTTCATCTGGGGGCTTTACCATTAGCCTGCAAGTGCAAGGTATTGGGGTGAAGGCAATAGTGGATACTGGGGCTGCAGTCAGCGTGCTGTCTACCAAGTTGTATGACCAGCTGGACCCCAAGCCGCCTATCCGGAAACATGTGACCATGATACAGGCAAGGGAGAATTCTAAGTTGGAAGGATTCATAGTGGGACCAGTGACCTTGTGTATTGGTAGTCAGACACATGAGGTCGAGCTCCATGTTGCCCCTTTGAAGAACCCAATGTTGCTGGGCATGGAGTTTCTCCGTGCCGGAAAAGCCCAGCTGGACTTGGGACAAGGAACCCTTACTTTGGGAGAAGAGGTGTTGCAGATTAGCTCCGAGAGGTCTGCTGAGACTCCGGAGATGAGAGTGACCTTGACAGGAGGCAGAATTGTTGAGACGGATTCTCCCAAGTCTGTGCCTCGTTTGGTTAGTGAGTTAGGCAGTGTGGCGCCTCTGGCCCATCCCGGAAGTACACTGGGTATACCAGACCCGGAAGTAGAAATGTTTGGAGAGTCCCTCTTAGACTCAGCAATTGAGGATATTGGTGTTGCACCTCTATCCCCTGGACCAGCCCAACCTTTGAATAAGGCGGCCTATGGTCATGTTTCTTGGGGATCACTGAGTTATGTGGGCAGGGACCAACCCCAAAGAGAGGTCACCAAGGACCATGTTGCAGAAATTGGGACAGCCCCGTATGATTCAGGCAGTCCCTGGTCGTCTGATGATTTGACATCAGAAGAGAAAAGTACTTGTCGCTTGTACAGATCCTGGCGGAGGCGTGGGCGACGCCGGAGGGCAAGTTTGCCCTCCAGAGCCTGATGGTGTTAGTGTTGTCAGTATCTAAGTTGTTAGTAGGCCTGGTGACCTTGGCCCAATCGGTGAATGTTAAACAGGAGTTGTAGGAGGTAATCTGGGAATTATTCCGGACATACCACCAGGTAAAATTGTGTAAATCCTTGTGGTGGTTTTGCCTGGAGCTTGCTCCGGCACTTGTTATTCTTGGGCAGTTAGCCCGGGAGGGTGTTTACAGCGCCCCAACTTTGGAGATGGTTCCGGACCCTCTTTCCTGTGGTAGACTCTAGCCTTTGAAAGAAAACAGGGGGGAGTGTAGTATCTGTGCGACTGTCCCGTGGTACGACTTACTGTCTGTATTACCTCAGATGGCGGGATAGTCGCACTCCCTCTCTTCTACACCTGGATGCCCAGGAGACCGGACGTGTCTGGGACAGCAGCGGAGCGGGAAGTCGACCCGGGCCAGAACCCACTGTGTTTGTGTATATGTTGTCAATAAATATATTGTAAAGCACACCCCCTAGACGGATACTTTATTACTATAGAAATGTTCATTGAAACCCCAACACTTTCTGTCTGTTAAATTAATGTAGTAAGTTGGTGTAAAAAAATAGTAATGAAAGAAATTGGAGTTGGAATTTATCCTTAATTGTCTTTTTTCGCTTGTCAAATTCGACTTTTTCCTCCCCCTCCCTCCCCCTTTTTAAAAGCGATGCTACGTCACTATTTTGTCAGCGGTTTTCGTAAAAGACTTAACATGCCTAAATCAACTTGTATTTATTAAGGAGTGATTAAATATATAAAACATACATCGTTTCTGAGAAAATTTATGTATTTTAAATGATTTAATCGAAATAATATTTTCCGTTCCGTTTCGCTCCCCGTTTTCCGTTCCGCGTTTTAGCAACACCCCCTTTTTTGGTCTAGCCTAGTAGGTGATGCAGATGTGCATACACAATGTCTTTATGGAGCATTTTTGCTTCTTTTTTGTTATTGTTATCTTGTTTATTTGTTGTTTATTTATATCAACGAAAGTAATCGCATATGATTTTTCTTATAAACAAAACAAAAGTAAAAAGAAAATACTACCATGTTCTTTGAATTCACCTATTAGATGTTTTTTTTTTAAATTAAATTAATTAACTTGCCTATAAACCACAAAAACATATTAAGTAGGTCTTTTTCCACATTAGGGGTTGGTCCAGTAGTTGGTTTGTATTCAGATAGGACTCCTAACCGCAAAGATGTTTGATATGTTCCTCTGGACAAGTGAAAATGTGACTGAAAGTCATCAATAGAACACAAGGGGACAGTCATTTAAAAAAAAATCGATGAACCCATGGTACCCACTGAGGCTTAACAGATCTTGCATTATAAAGGAATTCACTTCCGGACATTTGGTTAAACAGTAAAAATGTCTGTGCATTATTATGCTTTTGCATAAGCAAAAGCAAGAATCAACTGATTTTTAGCCATGCTTAAATAGTTTTTACAAAAATCTAACGGTTGCCATTGGCATCCACTGGTCACCAATGTTGTTTTCCTAACCAATGGCTAACAAAACTCTGTTTACATTTCTAAGGCTTAAAAATAGAACCCTTGTCAAAAATGGTACCAATAACAACCATTGATACACACTATATTTTTACCATTGGTAGAACGAACTGTAAACGCAACTTTATTGGTGCGTTCAGAGTATATCCAGTGGTACCATCACATGTTTGCCAATTGCAACAATTTGTACCTTGGTACCATTGGGCCCATATATATTCTGAACGGTTTTTGGGGTACAATTGGTAGGAAAAGCATAAATGTTAACAATGGTACCATTGGTTACCATTAGCTTATTATTTAGAAGAAAATGTCCAACGAAGATAAAATAATTCTTGCTTCGTGCAGCATTTTACAACAAGAGAGTATGTTTAGTAATTCTTTTTTTTAGTTCAATGAAGTACTTCTCCCTTCCAAATTATTTTCTCCTACAAAACTTGCGTAGATCGTCAGAGGAAATGACTACACTTGATGAATGTAACACCCATTTTTAGCCGGGCTTATTGCTCAAAGGGCAATTGCCGGCTTATATATGTGATCCTGTTCAAGGCAGGATGTTGACCCCAAAGTCGCCATTTTAAAGTTACGTGCAAAAATATAGTTCTTACTCTCAACCACTTTTAAGATAATACAAACGCTAAATAAAGCAACAAAAATAAAACGAAGTTTTATCTATATAAAATAAACATTAGTATTAATGACATTGAAAACTTCATAAGTCAAAGAACATAGTTCATTAGCGTAAGGATTTTTGATAATCAGTGTTACCGTAGTTTTCTACACATACGAGGTAAAGCAGGAGAGGGAACCAGACTGGACTGTTTGTTTACATTCAGCTGCGATACCAGATTAATTCTGATTCTGACAAAATCGGACCGTGGTATTAGGATTGAAAAACTCACTGTCGGTGTCTTATCATTTATATTGATAGCTTTAAAATAATTTTTTCATCAGAATATAAACGTGATTCATGTAAGAAATCCATTCTACTCTGTAAATGAGCCCGGCTCTCTGTACTTCTGAGTACTTTGATTGTTTGTCCAGAGACACATTTGAGAGTATATGCAAGAGATTGTCTATAGTAAACGCTTACAATAATCAAAATGGTCCTAACCCGGACCTTGAAAAAGAACTGTTCATGTTTTTTGTGGTAATAAGGAAACCTTGAAAGTTTTCGATCTTTGACTGATACATCTACAGGAAGTTTTCACGCTAGTGCTACTAGAGTATCCTCCTCCTTGATAAGTGTTAGGACAGAAGTCATAGTTATACATGTAAGATGGCCTTTATCACAAGCAGAACTAAATGAAACGCGTCAAAAATTTGGAGAAAACTATCAATTTCAAAATGTGGGTGCTTTGGATGGCTGTCACATTCCGACTAATGCCCCCAAACACCTGCCACAGGCCTACTTCAACTGAAAAAATTCTATTCGGTGGTGCTTCTGGCAAGTTGCAATTCAAAAACGGAATTTACCTATGTTTGGACAGGAAATCCTGGAAGCACCCATGATGCAACAGTTCTTCGTATGTCAGATCTTTTTCAAAAGAGTGATGAAAAGATTCCTGTTGGCTATGTCATATTGGGGGAGTCAGCCTTTCCATTACTTCAGTGGCTTATAACACCTTTTCAGAATTGTGGCAACCTAATTGAGCAACAACGTTAATTCAGTAGGGAGCACAGCCGTAGCAGACAAGTCATCGAAAGATCATTTGGCTTAATTCGGTGTCGGTTTAGGAGACTTTTGCGATTTGAGTCTTCAAAAATTGAAATCATAGTAGAATCTATTCTTGCTGCTTATATTTTACATAACTAATGTATTTCATACACAGACTTTATCGAAGTACCAGATGAATTTGAAGCTTGTTATGACATGCTTCCTGCCCATGATGGTCATCAACTCCAAGGAAATCAAACAAGACAACAGATGATGAACCAATTAATATGAACTATCCATAACATTTTCTACATTTAGTAGACTGTTGATTGTGTTTTATACTTTTATATTATTTTAATATTACCATGTTCAATGCAAATATACAGAACATTCAACATTTTTAAACAACTTTATTAATTTTTTAAAATAAAAAAATATACAATTTCTTTGTATAGCTAAAAATAAATACAATTTATTTGTATAGCTAAAAATAAATAGAGTTTTAAATGTTTAAATTCAAAACATGAAAGACATCTTCATTAGTGTATCCCAGGATGTCAAAGTAATAACTTATCCAAAGAAGAGGATGATTACTATAACCCTGACTAGTGTTTTCACAGTGATAAGGACTAATTACTGTACTTAAATATATTATTTTTTTTTAATATTTGTTAAGTTATACAGACAAAACATGCATAGTGTACCCTATTTGCTAAATTTTTCAAATAATTTTGTGGAGTTTTTTTATTGCTATTCTGCATATTTTCCATTATGTCGAAAATAAATTTCTCTCTCCTCATAATATTCTCTCATCTCATCAATTTTTCTTTTCTTTGTCTTACATGTAGCTGTAGGAACAAGAGTTGATGGTCTTCAAGCACTGCATCATCAGTCAGCATCATCTTTTCTCAAACCAAAAGAGCTACAAAGAAATATTTGTTTGAACGATGGATCCCTCTCAAGTATACTCTGCTTTTCAGTTTCATATTTACATGGTTTAGGGGTTTAATTACCAGTTATTTTGCATTTGGACAGAAATTTTTAATAGCCTCTTTTTAATGTGTAGAACTTCTCATGACATTGACTGGCAGAGGGGGATTTGATTCACTTTTGGACAGGATTTTTGATAGACCCGTCCGTATCTTTCTACTTATGGAAAAAATCTGGTGCAACTTCTTTCTTTTCCTCTAATATATTTAGGAGTTTTCAGGTTGTTATCAGGTTACATTCATATCTTGATTTTGATCCTGACTCTTCGCAATCACTATTGTCATAGGAAATTCTGTTTCACTCGGAGGGAGAAGATCTGAGGTACTGGCTTGATCATGCGGAAGAACAAGATCTGAGGTGCTGGCTTGATCACGTGGAAGAACAAGATCTGAGGTGCTAGCTTGATCACGCATAAGAACAAGATCTTAGGTGCTGGCTCGATCACGCGGAAAAACAAGATCTAAGGTGCTGGCTTGATGACCAGGAAAAACAAGATCTGAGGTGCTGGCTTGATCACGCGGAAAAACAAGATCTGATGTGCTGGCTTAACAAGATGAGGAGCTACTTTCATATTATCCTGTGTTTCATCATTTCCGAATAATACTTGAGGTATGACTACTTCTCCATCAATACAGTCAATGAATATTGGATCCTTCGGGGGGTCAGGAGGTAGTAATTTTTCTAATTGATTAGATTATCAAGAATTCAAGAAAAGAAAATAATGTTAATTCATGATTTACCATAAGATCATAAAACCTTTCTATCATCATGTTTGATTTGTTCAATGCAATTAGCTGAACATACTCAAAATTAATAATTTATTATATACAAAAAAATAATAACACTTATTATATACTATACTAAAAAATATTTGCATCATTTACGTGACTATGATGAGAAAAATAAACGGCTAAGAATGTTAAGACTATATTTTTGAGACAGATTTCTTAATAATTATTTTTATTGAAAACGTGCGAAAACTGTTGTATTTGTAAACATCAGAAATAAATAACTGTTTTTGTATATATTTCAGTAATATCAGGGTAGAGTATCAATTAAGATTATTAGTAAAACAATAAGTCATTTTTCAAACAAAAATTAAATTATAACACTTTCAAAAGATTTATATAACGGTACCTTATTTTCCTTTTTTCCAAAGCTGTGCTTACGGGCATTAACGTGATGTAAAAAAAAAAATAATAATAAGCGATGATTATTTAAACGTTTTTATTCTACGATGCTATGCACAGCTGTGATATACATGAAACGTATATCAATCAAAATGTCAAATGGAACTGCAACACATGCTCTGATTACGTTTCTGGTGGCGATATATATATTTTTTAAAATAATTATTGCAATAAATTAAAATGAACGTTTATTTTGTTACTCTATACATGTACATATATATTGTATTTCTTTATCGTGGACAAAACAGGGCATTGACAAATAACTTCAAAGAAAATGAATTTTACAAAGTTCCACATTTACTCGTTATATTGGCTTTAGGGTTTCCCCCGCCAGTTTTAAGATCAGATAATAAACACATAATTATGTATAATTTTTTTAATGATTTTCGTACAACAACAGTTATAATGTTTTCGCATAATATTATAATAAGTGATTGGTTGTATGTGGTTTAATGTCCCTGAAATTATAATGATAAAAAGGCTATAATAAAGCTTACATGTATACAACTTATGTCTGTTAATATATTTATTACAGTTCTAAGCGGCCGATATTACGAGTTACAATTAATTATGTCTGGCCTTTAGCAGTAAACAACATTGTGGATTTATTATTATACATGTATGTGAAAAACAAACGACATTTCTCTTTTCGGAAAATATTTACCGGTGGATTGCATGAGGTAGAAAAACTAAATGTTATTAATGTGCACGCTATGAATATAAAAGTACACACAACTTTATTCTATCGTTTAATACAGAATGCAGCGACTAGTTCTTATACTCCTTTCATTAGCTTGTGTAAGTAGCGTAGAAGGTTGTATTTGTATAATAATTAATTGCTAAACTTTAATCGCATTTAATTATCTTTCAAGTTAATACTTTGTGTTAAATTAATTCATCAAGTTCATTTTTAAACAAAGCTTTTTTTTCTTAAAAAAAATGAAGATAAACATAAATATCAATAAAGTAATAAAATAAGTTTGTGTTTTAATGAGATTGTGGTGTCGTTTTATATACCCGCTCCGAAGAGGGGTGTATACTGTTTTTTGTGTTTGTTCGTCTGTCCGTAACAAATTTTGGTCGTAGTTTTCTCAGCAACAACTAAATGCAAATGCTTGAAATTGAAGCATATTCTTTACTGGTCGTCCGCGTGGTGAAGTGGATTTATTTTTTTTCAAATCCGATGTCAACAACCTGTTGTCGATGCGTCTGTATCACATATTTAACAAATTTTCTTCACAGTTTTCTCAGCAACTACTCATTGGAATGCTTGAATATTTGGCGCAATCTTATTTAAGGCATGCAATATATTGGGATTCCATAATTTGTTTAAATCCAATGTCAACTTTTTTTTTATCTTTTCATCTGTCGGTACCATGCATAACAAATTAATGTCACAGTTTTCTCAGAAACTACTCATCGCAAATGCTTGAAAAAATTTTAGCACTTCGGTTATATGGTATGATTCATTTTTGTTAAAATCTGAAGTCAACAATCTACTCATCCGTGCATTCTGCCAGTCACTGAACATGTGAATAATAACATGGTAGTATATATTCACATTAGAGCGGGGGTATTACTAGTGAGCATTGGCTCACAGACTTCTTGTTTGTATTTTTGGTTGACATATGTTATTGCTGATCCTTTTACAGGCTTTTGCGCAGATCATTCCAGAGCCTTCACGAGAGCCGAAGCCGGGGAAGTGTCCAAAGTCGTCAAGGGAATTTACAACATGCGAATGTGATCCGAAAAATACATTGTGTAACAGCGACAGCGAATGTAGAGGAGGTAAGAATGTAGTTAAGGGGTCCTGTCAGTAACGTTCGAGCTTTACATGGAAAGGCAACACATCTGAAATGGACAAAAACAACCCTAAAACATTTGAACAACAACAAAAAATACATTGTAGACAAATTTAACAAATTGATTCATTACTACTGGTTTCCATGATAACATTTGAACTGCATTGTAAATTCTCAATGAAATATCGTAAAAAAAAATACATATTGAGACATATTCTTCGCAGAGATGGGGGGGGGGGG
>PRKT01000654.1:201936-259068 GCA_003671525.1 Saccostrea glomerata
TTGTGAATTTTATGGCCCCAGGGTCAGGGGTTCTAGTGTAAAGGGGGGGGGAGGCTCTATAGATTATATAGTGAAATTACATGAATTCTTTGAAAATCTTCTTCTCTGCTCCTGGGTATTAAATAAGCTAACTCAGTGCATAGTTATGATGAGCAAGAGTGCCTCTACCAAACTTGTGAATTTTTTGGCCCCAGGGTCAGGGGTTCTGGTGTTAGGGCAGGGCTCCATTGATTATATTTTGAAAATACATGAATTCTTTGAAAAAAAATTATTTTCTGCTCCTAGGAATGAAATAAACTAATTACATAGTTATGATGAACAAGAATACCTCTTCCAAAATTGTGAATTTTATGGCCCTAGGGTCAGGGGTTCTAGTGATAGAGCGGGGCTCTATTGATTATATATTGAAAATACATTAAATCTTTCTTCTCTGCTCCTTGGTATTTAGCAGATGAACTACCTATTAGTTATGATGAGCAAGGGTCATAATCTTCCAGAATTGAGAATTTCCAGGCCCCAGGGTCAGGGGTACCATAAAGGAGGGGGGCTGTACTAATATACTGAAACTGGATGAATTGTTTGAAATCTGAGTAACCTTAACTGTGCTGCGATGCATTATTTCTTTGAAAATCTTCTTCTCTGCTACTAGGTATTAAATAAACCTACTAAGTACATAGTTATGATGAGCAAGAGTGCCTCTACCAAAATTGTGAATTTTATGGCCCAAGGGTCAGGGGTTCTGATTTTAGGGTGGGGCTGTATAGATTATAATAATGAAATTACATGATTTCTTTGAAAATCTTCTTCTCTGCTCATGGGTATTAAATAAACTAACTAAGTGCATAGTTATGATGAGCAAGAGTGCCTCTACCAAATTTGTGAATTTTATGGCCCCAGGGTCAGGGGTTCTAGTGTAAAGGGGGGGGGAGGCTCTATAGATTATATAGTGAAATTACATGAATTCTTTGAAAATCTTCTTCTCTGCTCCTGGGTATTAAATAAGCTAACTCAGTGCATAGTTATGATGAGCAAGAGTGCCTCTACCAAAATTGTGATTTTTTTGGCCCCAGGGTCAGGGGTTCTGGTGTTAGGGCAGGGCTCCATTGATTATATTTTGAAAATACATGAATTCTTTGAAAAAAAATTATTTTCTGCTCCTAGGAATGAAATAAACTAATTACATAGTTATGATGAACAAGAATACCTCTTCCAAAATTGTGAATTTTATGGCCCTAGGGTCAGGGGTTCTAGTGATAGAGCGGGGCTCTATTGATTATATATTGAAAATACATTAAATCTTTCTTCTCTGCTCCTTGGTATTTAGCAGATGAACTACCTATTAGTTATGATGAGCAAGGGTCATAATCTTCCAGAATTGAGAATTTCCAGGCCCCAGGGTCAGGGGTACCATAAAGGAGGGGGGCTGTACTAATATACTGAAACTGGATGAATTGTTTGAAATCTGCTCCTTGGTATTAATCAAATATTTTTGAAAAGCAAGGGAGCCTTTTCAAAAATTGTGCAATGTGTGGATCTATGCCTAAGGGTCAGGGGTTCATGTGTGATTTGGGCATTACTGATCATGCTAAATATTACTGATTACTTGAAATGCATTTTTTCTTCTCCTACCATGCCTATGGGTATTAAGTAAACCAACTATGCAACTGCTAAGTGTATTGTTATGATGATCAATGGTGCCTCTATCAAAATTGTGAATGCCATAGCATCTGGATTAAAACAAGAATCAAATTCAATCACTGGAAAGTTGTTGCATAATGCTCAAATTTAAAAAATGTGCCAAAAATATACTTTTCAATCATTATTCTATTTTTTATGATCAAATACTTCTTCCACCACAGCATTTTCTGATGTATTCTGAAGTATTTATTATTATTTTCAAAAAATGTCCACAAAAGTCTTTATCTGAAGTAACGAGTACAGCTCCCACCGACAAATGGTGGCGTACCGATGAGTAAAATAATCTTAAAGGGACGTTTATCAATAGTACCACTCGTTCGTGTGGCTCGTACCTCGTCCGAGCGTAGTGGAGTCAGCCGAGGATAGCCCATTGCATTAGTTCAATTGGTTGCGATTTAAAGTTATAATATATATGATGATCCTCAAGATTCTGGATCTTTATTTTTCATTTACTTTATTTTTAGAAACGGCGAAGAAATGTTTTTTTTTTTCATTTCCAGTAGTCTGCATAAACTCAACAATACAATGTATTTTGATTATATGTGTACACTATTCAGGCTAGTTGGGTTCGATTGGGGTGACGGGCTTAAAGAAGCTGAGGAATTCAATTCTTCACAATTAATTTTTTTCCAGATCAAAAATGTTGTTCCTACGGATGTGGGTGTAGAACAAAATGTGTAGATCCAGTAGGAAGAATTAAAGGTGCGTACTCTTTCCAGAATATCTTCTAATAGTTGATAAAGAGTAGTGTACTTTAAAAATTAAACGCGTTACATATATCGTTCTTCATCTATTTGTTTTGAAATACTAGTTCCCCAACAATTTTTTTCTATTCATAGGGATATTTTTTTAGTGTTGAGAAGCAAAAGTGTAATAATGAGCATCACTTTCTAATTAAAGTAATTTATATTTATGTTCTGCGATTGCGTGTTAAGTTGACGTCTGCTCCCAACCACAAGTTGTCGGTCGCTGCCGAGCTGCTTTCAGACGATGGTGGTACAATAAAAGAACTAACAGCTGTGAGCTCTTCATTTATGGCGGCTGCCGAGGAAACAAAAATAATTTTGGGACAGAGGGGGAATGTCGGGACCGATGTTTGATGATTCTTTGTAAGTACTGATTTAAGATACTTTTTATTATACTCCACGCAACAAGTTGCGTGAGGTATGTTTTTGACCCGTCCGTCAGTCCAGTTTTTTTTTTGCCAGCGCAACTCCTCATGATCCGCTGCACATAATTTCGTCAAACTTTGCAGATATTTAGGATACAATGTGTAGATGTGCATATCACCAGAAAATTCCGACTTCTTTATTTTTTGCTGGAATTTCCGCACTTTTTGACTGAGATTTTTGGCCATACCTTGACTATAGAGATGAACAGTTTTTCAGCGCAACTCCTCATAAACCGCTGCACATAATTTCGTCGAACTTTGCAGATATTTAGTACACAGTGTGGATGTGCATATTACCGTGAAATTCCGATTCCTTTATTTTTCTGACATTTTCACACTTTCCAATTTAGATTGTTGGCCATATCTTCAATATAGAGATGAACAATTTGACAGCTATAAGCCCAACTCCTCATAAACCGCTGCACAGAATTTTTCAAACTTTGCAGATATTGAGGACATAATGTATAGATGTGCATATTACCAGGAAATTTCGATTCCTTGATTTTTTTTCCAGGATTTCCGCACTTTTCAACTTATATTTTTGGCCATATCTTGCATATAGAGATGAACAGTTTGTCAACTCCACGATCATTAACTGCTGCACAGAATTTGGTCAAACTTTGCAGATATTTAGTACACAGAGTGTAATGTGCATATTACCAGGAAATTCTGATTCCTTTATTTTTTCGGGGAATTTTAGCACTTCGAGTTTTAGGGGAGCGTGGGGCATGTGAGCTTGCTCACTTTTTCTTTCATTTTGACAGTATACAGTTAAAGCATATCGTTGAGGGAGTCAGCAAGATTCCAGTTCCCCAAGAGCAAGTCTATTTCCCGAGGCGCTTGCGCCGAGGGAAATAGGCTTGCTCGAGGGGAACTGGAATCTTGATTACTCCCGAAATGATATACTTTAACTGCTTTATTATACCGATACAAACAAGACATTTAGAAAAAATTATATTCAATACTGTATTCAGTAACAATGTTTAATTCCAACAGGAATAGATAAAAAAAAAATACGACAAAACAGAATACAGTCATGAAAGGAATTCCATTTTATCCAAAAATCAGTTCATTGTCCGAGTTTTTACTAAGTAAAATCGAAAGTAACATTACGCAAATTTGAGCACGCCATTTCTGTTGTCGTTCGCTTCCAGTAAACTGGTTCTTTTTGATTGATATGGGACCAGTTGACTCGCGATGCATTTCGATTCACTAATGAATATTCATGAGTTTATGCGGAACATTTAAAATTTGTCGTAAGTCGAAAGAAAATGTCAAGCGTTCCGAATAGGTGTGTATCAGTTCATCAAAAAAACGTACTTTTTTGCAGGGAATCAGTCTGTTTTGCAGGGAATCGGTTTATTTACGGTGATTTTCAGGAAATCAGCAAAATATATCGATATACTTTTATATAGTGAAAAATCAGTAGAGGTATAATAATTCTATTTAAATCAATTCAAAGTTATGTATATCAAGGGGAAGAATTGTTTGGTTTTCTAAATGTATGTGATATACAGTGAAGTCGTCAACTCCGGGTCTGGGGGTTTCGTTGATATTTTAAAGAATTATTTGTTTTTTGACATGTATGTGATATACAATTCTTCATGACAAGTGTCTTTATAAATTTTTTAGGCTTTAATTTTAACAATATGGCATAAAATACTGATGAGTGACCCGGAATTAGAGATGACCCGGAAATAGCACTGGTAGTGTATATGGTTTACAATTCCCCACGCAACAAGTTGCGAGGGGTATATTGTTTTTTACCCTTCCGTAAGTCAGTGTGTCAGTCAGTCAGTCCTGTTTTTTGTCAGCGCAATTCTTCCGCTGCACAGAATTTCGTCAAACTTCAACGATATTTAGGACACAATGTGTTGACCTGCATAATACCAGATAATTTCGATTCATTTATTTTTTCAGGGAATTTGGTTTTCTATACTTGGGAACCGAATTAGATGCAGAAATCACAATTTATCAATGACACAATGCTCCTAGAAATCACCAATATCGATGACAAGAATTTACCACTCCATATTCTGATCCGAAGTTGCAAGATTTTAAAATGGACGAAATAAAAACAGATCTCGACAGTCAGATAGAATGTTTTCATCGGATTATATTCCTGGCTTCTAAAATATCAAAATCGTTAAAAAGCCAGGAAAATGTCAGATTTTTCAGACTAAATGACTTTGTGTAGATATGTGCATATTACCAAGAAATTGGGATTCCTTTATTTTTCCCGGCAATTCAGCACTTCGAGTTTTGGGGGAGCGTGGGGTAAATGTATGTGAGCCTGCTCAGTTTTTCTTTCATTGCAATGTATTATGTATAGAACATATCTCTTCATCTTTTCATATAGATCTGTAACTCAAGTCTTGTTACGATCAGTTAAAAGCAAAAATTGGTCAGATTGCAATATCTGATAAGGATATTTTTCCTTTTTTTGCGATAACCTTGGCTTAAGTGAGTTAAGCTGATCGAAGGGTATCTGGCGTTGGTCTGTCGCGAACCAATTTAAAGAAGGCTTATGGATTTTAGCGATAAACATGGACTGTTTACAGTTGACGGTTTACTTTGACATTAAGCAGGGCATGTACGGAGATAAAAAATTGATAACAGACTAGAGCCGAGCTCGTTGCAAAGCAACGAGTAGGTCTTCCGTCCTGTTTGACCGGAAGTAACTTATTTAAAAAAAAGAGTAATGAAGTCCAAAAATTGGTTAATCCTCCAAATCTACGTTAAGTATAGCAAAATTAAGCCATTCTTTGGTACTTCCGTTTTGACCGGAAGTGACGACGACGGACGGAAAAATTAATATTTAAGCTTCTAGTGAGACATGTTACCCAAAAACGGCAAAAATATGCATTCTGACTACTTCCGGTTCGACCGGAAGTGACGTCGCCGGACGTATTTTGTCGACTCCATTAGATAAAGCTTGATATTTTGAACAACTTTGCTTCTTTGATGCATAACAAATTCTCAATACTTTTTGAGATATCTGGAAAAAACTTTTGGCCCCTCTAGGTCCCCTAAATTAGGGGTCAGCCCTTTTTCCGACATATCATTTGAAAGATCCTCAAATTCTGCACAAATTATGTTCTATATATTTTAACAAAATATTTTTAGTTTAGAAGATAAAAAGAAAAATATGAGTAATTTTTGGTTCTTTTAAGCGTTCTAATTTTTGACCCCTATATAGCGCCATTTTGAATACAGAAATCGAAAAACAAAAACCGATGTGCACAACTTCAATCCTTCTATTATCTAAAATCAGTAGAATTTCTGCTCCAGCTTGAGCCGTCTCTGAGCCTTTGTCTGGAAACGAAAGCCTATAAATTTTCTTTTAAAGGGAAATAACTCAAAACCGGAAGTGGCTTTTTGAAATTTTAGACATTATTCTGATAGAGTTAATTAACGTCTATATCGTCTGAAAATTTGAGCGAAATTTGTGGAGAAATGAGCGAGATATGAGGCCTCAAAGTTGCGGTCTAGGAAGCAGAAGAAAAAAAAGAATAATAATCTTTACCAACAGAATCAGTAGAAGATCTTCCGTTGGAAACGGAAGACCTTAATATATAATTTAATAGTTAATCATAAAACACGTTTAAAACCTTATATTGAAGAAAATCAACATAAAATACCGTAGGGTATATTATTTACAACAAGTTATACACAAGAGGTCAGATTTACTTGCCGAATAAAAAAGTTACATGTTTACCTGACCTGCTTTCGACTGCCTATTATGCAATAACCCGAGTATATTCGGACAAATAAACATTCTCATCAGATCAAAAAGGTGTTAAAAAACAATTTTGCTCGTGAGATCCAGATCGAAATATTTACCGTTTTTGAGTTATAAGGCAAAAACTTCCAAGCTTCATAGATCCCTAATTTTAGGGGCCAGTCCCTTTTTTATAGTATGAAATGAAAGCTCTTGCAATTATGCACAACTTTTCTTCTACATGTCTTAACAAAATATTTTTTGGTTTTCAAGGTATAAAGGAAAATATGTCAAATTTTTTGCTGTTTTCCGCGTTCTAACTTTTGACCCCTCCCTAGCGCCATTTTAAATGCAAAAAATCAAAAAACAAAAATCGATGTGCACAACTTCAATGCTTCCTCTTTTCAATTTCAAAGGGTTTTGTGCTCCAGTTATTACCTTTTCTGAGCCTTTGTCTGGAACACAGAGGTATGAAAAATTTAATCAAAGGGGAATAACTCTTAAATAGAAGGTAATTTCCGAATTGTGTAACATTATTTGAAAAGGGTTTGGGGAAGTCTGAAAGCTCTGAAAATTTGAACAAAATCCGTTCAGGAATGAGGAAGATATGAAGCTTCAAAGTTGGCGTCTAGGAAAAAAAATCAAAGTACTGTGAGTACTGAAAGACGGTGGCATGAATGATTTTGTTTACTTAACGTACATGTATTAAAAAAAGAATAAAATTTCCAGCAGCGATGGTTTTTTCTAGCTAGCAATTACTGCGACACGGGATCTTAATCTGAATTCAAGGCCAATATCCATGTCACGCCGTTGGAGTCGAATCCGCTACGTAAGGATGGACTTCTTCAAGTCCGTTAGATACGAGGGTTATTCAAAAAATACGTAGACAATGCTTCTCATCGTCATATGATTATTACAAGGTTATTGATCAACACATTTTCGTAAACATAAACATTTATTTTGTCGAAGTGTGAAGTTTCATTCCATTTGATCAAATAGAACTCATTTAAGCCAACATTTTAAGCAACATGTTTTGCTACCACGGAGCACGGTTAACCAATATTGTAACGTCAAAAACAACGCTGTGAAAGTTTGTCAAAAGTATAACATTTTTGTGATTTCCAACACAGTTTGTAGCGTCTTCTCCATTCAAAACACATATCCACAAGACTTAAGACCTAGTTTGCTAACAATTGTACAAATATAGCTTGAATTGGAATGTAGTTGTTTTCAAATTCTTTGATTTACCATGCAACTCTATTATTTCTGCCACATTGAACCACAATCACGTTCAATGACGTTCCTTACTATTTTCACAATATTTTTAACTTTAACCTGTTTCTTTGCAGACAATCCATCGTTCGATTCAAACTCGCTGCCAGTCAACAATTGTATTTTCAATTTAATACAAATACACATATTTTTTTCCCATACAAATCCTGGTTTAAAAGGATTTTTTAAGCTTGTAGAAAAAGTTTCCCAAATGTAAAGTCTAATTTCATTGCTGCTTGCTGCTCCGTGACGTCCTCCAACGTCATGGTTTTTTGCCTTTTTTAATTAAGTCCTCATGTATTTAGAAGCTGATATCTTTTAAATGGAAAAAGATATTACATAGCCTGATTTCATTTTAATTTATACAGCAATACTTTAATCAAACATGTAAATTTTATTTCGTTTCAGCTCCATTTATTAGAGGTATAGCTGTAAATACTATAAAGTGAAAATAAGAAAATTACTCAATTTTGACGGTGCTCCGTGACCCCATTTTTGCTGTTCTAAATCCTTGGTAATTTTAATAAATATGAAGATACATTCCAATTTTTTTACTCAAAATTTTGAATCTGTTGTTAAAATATTTGTACCAAATTTGGATATAATATGACGTTAAATAAAAAAGTTATGACAAAATTCTACGAACTTTTTGAATGACCCTCGTAGAATGATATATCGTTAAAACGATAAATGTCCTACGGACCTGGTGCTACGGCTTGTCCCGAGACACAGTAAAGATTATTCTAACTACATGTACAAGTCCGTGAGTCCAAAGTAAACCCGCTACCGTAACGTCAGATGGCGACTTACAGTAAATAAGATAAAATGTTTTAAGTTTTTGTAAAATGAATTGGGAATTATTTAAAATTTTCACAATATATCTACATGTATTTTAATAATTTATATTTTTGTACTAAAAAGTAAATTGTAATGAATTCTCACTGTGATCTAGAATGTTTACGCACTATCTTAAGTACATTTGTCATCATTAAACACAGCAAACTTCAAATAGGTATATGCATTTATAGATAAACAATTGCAAATTATAAGATTTCATTTAATGTGTTACGGATGATAATGTCAAAGTGTCTAAAGCAGCGTCAAGTTTCCTCTTTGATAAAAACACGTTGGATAATTCCCACTTAAATCAATGAATATCATTGATGCAAATGAGTTTCCCTTAATTCTTCAAATAACAGTCAGAAACAAATATCGCGCACAAAAAGGGGCCTTGTGAAGATTTATTAGTACTAAAGTTATGGATAAATATTTTTACTATCATTCAACTAAATAATCTTATACATATATTGGCTTTCAACATTGTCAGCGCCTTTCGCTATTTCTTTAGCTGTTTGTTCTACCCTTGGATTTGATTAAAACGATTATCTTAAAAAACTCCCATTTCTCTATTACACTAAAGAGGAAAAAACTAAACTGCTCTCCAGTCCAAAATCTCTTTAAGACTTTTATTTAGAAACAATACTCGTATTATTTTCATAACCGGGGTTTTTATCGTGTGTTACATTAAAGCATGTTGATAAAGTATTATTGTTTTTGTCTAAAGTGTTTCAAAAGAATTCATATACATTAAAATATGAGAAATAAATACTTGTTAAAAATTTCATATTGCAGCGCCCACTATTTTACGACAAAAAACGCTTTGTACACGACAACCCTCGTATACTGCTTGAAAAATTTTTCTGTCGTCTCAAGTCACGATCAGAGTCTGTATGTATACGTATGGAGCTTTCCCCAGAATTGAATAACTTATACATTTTCGCCGTGGTTTGCGATTATGTTATTTCTCATACGTAATATATTTTAATATATTTACACTCGCAGTGTTTTTCTAGTAAGCTTACTGTGAAATTGATTTGAAAAACATTTTTGTGTATACTCACGCGTAGAAATATACACAGCGAAACATGCGTTAACGTGACGTCACAATGAGACTGCAGCGACGTTAGTAAAATGCAATAATATAGGACAGCGAGAAATTCAAATATTGTGTTTGTTTTTGTTGCCTCCAAACAAGTAAAATGTAAATATAAGGAATGTTTTTCAGTTTAGTGTGAATTATTGGTGTGAGAATCACACAGACTTGCACATAGGCATATTTTTCATGAAGCGCTAGCGCGCTTCATGAAATATGCCTACGTGACAAGTCTGTGTGATTCACACACCAATAACTCACACAAAACTAAAAAACATTCCTTAAATGCAACGTCCCTGCGAGTCCAATTGAATATTTACTGCTTGATGAACACACTAGAAGACTGACCGAAATTCAGCCCGAAGCCACATTCCTTTTTATGTGATTCAGCTAAAATCACATAAAAATTCTTATACTAATATTAATTCATGCACTTGTATTTGTGTTCTTTTTTCGTATATTTTCGGTTAAATTTATTAGAGGCACGCTAGAGTATCTAATAAATAGGAATGAAGTATATGGGTAAATTGTGCCCGTTATAGTCTTTGTAATTATAAATTTGACAAATTATACGTTAAGTCGTTTTTGTGTCCGAGATAATCAAACAAAGTCTTATTTTCAAAAAACTAGAATGATGATAAACTTAGCAAATTTTATGGCATCATATACCTAAAAAAAACAGTCACTACGAACTGATAAAGATTTAGTGATCTTTTTTCTTCTTTCCTAAAACACATATCTTCGTTTTACTAATATAGCATTGAAAAACAGATACAAGAAACAATCAAGAGACTTTGTTAAATTACATTAAACTATTCAAGTTTGATTGTAAAAAAAAAAATCCACAAAGCAATATTTCAGTAAAAATAACAGCTGTGTGTTGTTTAGCAATTATTTATTACTAGCACTTGATTTCAGAGTTAAATTTTTCAACAAATATTCGGTAATTTTGCATAGAAAATGATTTTTCGAACATGTGAGAAAAAACGAGAAAATTGTGTACGAGTTGACATGTGTAGTTTGCACACGAATATACGAGTCGGTTGGTGTACGAGTTAGTATAGTTCGGTGTAATGAATATTCATGAGGCGAGAAATACTGATAACGGCAATTATCAGGAGTTAGGCTTTATATCCATCGACAAAATGTCTTTAAAATAACTTCAATGTATTTGTTACCTATGTACATTTTATTTTCAAACATCGAAATCAGTCTACTTTCATTATTTTGACTTTGCAAAAATCGCCGCTAGGGTCCCTGTGTGTTTACACTGACCAGCAGCTATAGCCTGTGGCTATAAATAGCCACCGTCTAAAAAGAATAATAAGAATAATCTTAATCATCAGAATCAGTAGAAGGTCTTCCGTTGGAAACGGAAGACCTTGAATCAGTAGAAGGTCTTCCGTTGGAAACGGAAGACCTTATGGGGCCATTTCACCAAGTACGATCTGGAAAAATCGCATGCAACCACGCGCGACCATGGTCGCACCTCTGTTTTTACATAGTCGCGTGAAAAATCCGTGCGACCTAGACATTTATTTTCTCTCTGCGCTCTACGTTCGATGTTATCTCGTATAACTTTCGTTGTAAACGTTCTTGGTGCGTCCTACACGCTCTTTGCACGCTCTACCTGCGCCTTTCCATCCGATCTTAACACGATCAAGGATCGTTGTGTTCGATCAGTCTACCATGTAGCATCGACCTCTCGACGACCTATCTTCGAAAGTGTGCGACCTCTGCCGACCAGTACTCGACTTTGGCCGATTTCGGCGCGTACGAGTTGCAATAAACACTCGATCAATACGATTTAGATACGATACAAACGTTCTAGCCTCGATCTATACGCTCAATTCTAGTTCTTTTCTCAACTACTTCTCGTCCGAGTTACGCCAAATTTGCCCTGGTCGTTCAGATTTACGTGCGACCTACTGCTATCGTATAAAAAGACCCAGCGATCAGTGGGCGATCATCAGTTTTGACCACCCTGAAAGAAGCATGGATCCTATCGCTTTACATCATGCAATGCTATTGCAACATCATGCCCTGAAACTACAGCAAGACTCTATGATCATGCTGACGATGTTGAAGATGAGAAGAAAAAAATATACTAAAAAGAAATATTGGGTTGTTCCGTGGTTACGAGAACGTCAAAGAGATCATTATGGCCAGTATACCTCCCTCATGAAAGAACTGAGGCTTGGAGATGAAGCTTCCTATCGGAACTATCTGCGTATGCCACCGGAGATGTTCGACGAACTGTTGACCAGGGTTGGCCCCAGGATTGAAAAGATGGACACTAACTATAGAAGAGCCATAGAAGCAGGGGTGAAGTTGACCGTCACCTTAAGACACCTTGCAACTGGCATAGATTACCCAAGCCTTTCTTATGACTTCAGAGTATCGCGCCATACGATAGCTACATTCATTCCACTTGTGTGTCAAGCTATTGTGGATGAGTACAAGAATGAAGTTATACCCTGTCCAACCTCAGCTGCTGAATGGAAGGCCATTGCTGATGAATTCGAGAGAAGATGGAATGTACCACATGCAATTGGGGCTCTAGATGGTAAGCACGTGGCCATCAGAAAACCAGCAAGTTCTGGATCTCTGTACTATAATTACAAGAAGTTTTGCTCCATCGTCCTTCTGGCTCTGGTGGATGCGAATGCCAAATTCCTGTGGATCGATGTTGGTGGTTTGGGACACCAATCTGATGCTCAGATATTCAACGCCAGTGAGCTGCACGAATGCATTGTTGATGGTTCAGTTCATCTGCCAGCAGCTGAACCTATGACCAATGATGACGTTGATGTACCATTCTTTATCCTGGGTGATGATGCTTTTGCCTTAAAACCCTACCTTATGAAGCCATACACTAGGAGAGGTTTAACCAAGGAAGAAACCATCTGTAACTACAGAATTTCCAGAGGAAGGCGCGTGGTTGAGAATGCGTTTGGAATCCTGTCCTCACGTTTCAGGTGTTTGCTGACAACTCTACAACAGAATCCAGACAACTGCAGATTAATTGTGGAAGCTTGTGTTTGCCTGCATAACATAATGAGAATGAGGTACCCAGCACTCCAGAATGCAGATATGGACATGGAAGATTTAGAACACAATATGATTCCTGGAGAATGGAGAAACTCAGGAGATCTGCAAGACTTGGCCTACCACTTGGGCCGTAATAGGGACAACGCCGAGGGGAAGAAAGTACGGGATTACATAAAGAACTACTTCAACAGTCCTGTTGGTTCTGTTCCATGGCAAGAGAAAATGGTGACCGCAAAACACAGAGTTTTCTGAGTGTTGTTGCTAATATGATATATCTCTAACTTTTAAACTTTTCATAACTATGTGTAATAAACAACAATGTGTAAATGATTTCATATATTTAATGTATGATTAGAGATTAAAATACAAACAAATCAAAAGGAAACGACCAATAAAATCAAATAGAATAAAATGAAATGCAGAAATAAAAAATGAAAGAACAATAAAACCAAACTAAAAACAAAAAACAAAACAAAATACACCCCCCCCCAAACAAACACAGTAGCCAACAACAACAAAAACTCACCAAAACTTACAGAAAAAACTGGGGGAAAAAAAGAAAAATATAGAAAAAAAAACCATTGAAACCAACAACAAAAACCCACCAAAACTATCCGAAAAAATGGGGGGAAAGAAAGAAAAATATAGAAAGAAAAAACGCAACCGTAGCTTCCGAAAAAATATTGCGTGATTGTACTTATCCATGGCAAATTTATTTATAGTAAAATTAAACTTTAAAGAGGCGTTTAACAATACAATATCTGTGTTACAAACGTTAGCAGTCATTAAAAATGTCCTCAGATACAGACAAAACAGGAAAGAATATCAAGATGCAAATATTCATAATCCATGGCAACTGATAATATAGCGAAATTAGGCTGCTTAGTTACTCAACAAATTACAATTACTAAGGTACAAACGATAACAGCTATTTCATCATCGTGTACAACATGTAATTGCTATGCTCCTTGGCACATAGTCGACGAAAATTAGAACTGTTGCATCCAACTAAACATCAATAATTCATAGCAAATGTCAATATTGACAATATTGCAAATTAGGCTGAGGAGTCTTTTTCAGGGTTGTCATCAGTTCCTGTTGCAGATGGTCCTGGCCGAGTTATTCCCAATGAACTCAGAAAACTGTCTGATAAACTAGGATCCCGGCTAGCAGAAGGAGTCTGCAGAGTGTGGAATACTGGCGATGATGACTCTGGTGGGCAGCTGGAGGACCTGTAACCAGGGTAGTTCTGCTGTATATACTCTGCATTCATGGAATTCCATACAGATACTCCTGGAGTTGGGTTTGGGTTCCATTGGCTGGGGAGAGGCTGCCAACCACAATCCGATTGCTGACACTGTTGCTGCCGGACCTGAGGTTGTTGTTGCTGCTGAACCCGAGACTGTTGCTGCTGCTGGATTTGAGGCTGTTGTTGTTGCTGAAGACGTCGAGATTCAACCTTTGCAGAATTGGTGCGGACAAAGACATCGCTGACCAGACTGTCGTAAACCGCCTCGGGCAGCTGAACTAGAACATTAGTAAACCATTGCCCAAAAGAGATCCGCTCGTTGACACCCGATGGCCGCAAGGTCCTCATAATCTCGTTGGATTGCTGGAGGAGGTCAGTGGTCCTGATCGATTGGTCGTGGATCCTCGAGAGCAGATCATCTTGAGACATGTTAGCTGTGACCTTCTTCCTGTGCGGTCTGGCTGTACATGTAGGTTGGGTCGAAGTCCCAGGAACTGGGTCGTTCAGGTTAGGCAAGGGACCAGGGAATTCATCAACTTCATTATCAAGGTCAAGAGGTTCCTCGACAGATGCCTGACTGCCGGCTTCACCATCTGGTCTACTGGTTGCCTCGGTGTACACAGGTCTACTGGCTGCAATCTTCTCCTTCATAGAAACAGCATTGCGGCGGGACACCTCGACTATATGTCGGCACAGAAAGTCAAAAACTCTGAGAATCCATCTGAAACACAAAAGGGAAACATATATAAACAATACAAATGTAGTTTAGTATCATAATCATATCCTTTATATGCATTTTTGAGGGTTGTTTTGAATTGTTTTATTTGTTATTATGCATCAGTAGCGGATCCAGAAATTTCGAGGGGAGGGGGGGGGGCACAACAATTTTGGATGCCAAATCGGGAATACTACTATTATAATTTGGTAATTTTTTTTGGCGAAAAGGTAGGGGGCCTCTACATCCGCCATTTTAATCTGACAAACGTTTCACATTATCTGTAAAATACTTTAAAAGAGTACACATGTCAATATAATGGTATATAAATATTTGGAATTACAATTACAAATTTAGACAAACCCTTAGCAAATTTCCAAATTTAATTTTCATAGCTAAAGATTTATTTTTAAACAAAACATCAGCGGTGTCACAAATCATAAAATATGGCGTAAGATGATATCACAATGGTACACGGATGTATTACGGAAATTTTAATAAGAAAAATCTTATATAAAACAACATATTTTTAAATTCACCTATCTCTATCCGTGACTTTTGGAGCTCCTTGCCCAGATTTGGTCTTCTTGAGGCGTCCAAACCTGGTTCTCATGGAGTGGAACCAGTTGCTTACATTATCAGCCGGCAGATCCATTTTCGTAGCTATCTCCTGCCATGTCTGTCGCCTGAGATCTTTATTGAGTCACTGTCTGTTGGACTTATCATACAGATGAACGTTCTCCTGTATGAGGCTGACTAGCTGATCTTCCTGGTCTTCAGAAAGCCTAACATGTAGCCTCTGTTTTTTCGTTGCATTAGTAGTCTCCTCATGGTTATCCTCCGTTATTTCACCTGGGATCTCCTCGACTTCAGCCTCAATAGCGGTGGGAGAATCCTGAGGGGATGGGTCCCTTGGTGGGGCAACTTTTCTTTTCGTGGGGCCAGCTGCAGCCTTGGTTTTTCCCGCCCTCGGCATAATTAACTCAGACGTGTTCAAAAGCTAATCGTGTAATGATCATCGCATGAGCTTGCGCCCTATCTGCACGGTTTTCAGTAGGCGTGGCCGAAGGTAAGTCGCAACTTAAGCGAGAAATGATCTTTAGTTGTTGAACCTTAAACGCACATAGATCGCACCTCAATCCTCTGATCATAATCAAATCGTGTCCATTTCGCAAACAGTGAGCACACTGGTCTAAGGAAAATCGGGAGCAGGTCGCACGAAGCGATTCTTGATCGCAGCGGATCTAGGCTACATCGCATGGATCGAGCGAGTGTTGGGAATTGATCGAGCAGCACGACCGTGTGCTCGATCAGTTTTCGCTCAAGAAGACTTAGCCTTGTTCATCCCCGCTCTAGCCTCAATTGCCCCTCGATCAATACGTCTTTTCCTCGACTGTATTCGCTGTTTCGACGCTCTCTTTGCGACTTTTAAGTCGAGGCTCAGTTTTTTGACATGTCAAAAAACTGAGCTGCGATCTATTTTTCAGGAAGACCATTCTTCGACTTTGAGCGACCACAGGAGACCGAGGCGTGACCACTTCGCGGTCAACCTTCGACTTCGTGCGATCTTCAGCGATCAAGCCACGCTCTTAGATCGCAACTCAGTCTTCCGGGAAGAATTTTTGGTGAAATGGCCCGTTTAATAAGAAAACTTGTCGAGTGGTCATAGGAATGGTGTTTCGGACACTAGCATGTGAAGGGCCGTATATGAGTGCAGGATGCAGGGTTGTCAAATTCTTCACGAGCAACTTGTGTGCTTCATTTCAACCCTTTATTTTCGTTTAATTAGTTGATGAGCTAAATATTTCTATTGCAAAAGAGCTTTCCATGTAAGCCTTCGACTGTAAAAGTCAATGCTCTTCGCAAAAGTTCTGTAAGCACTAATGCCTTTCAACTTTTTTTTGTCGCATGACGTGCTACGTTCTCTTTAAGAGGAGATAATTCAGATTTCGTTTCAAAATGGTGATATTTTGAAAATCTTTATTGCCAATTGGGCTGAAAAGATTAACATTATGAAATCTATTTATTACAGACTGTGAAAGAAACATTTAATAATAGAAGGATTTTTTAGGTAGCGTAGATTGAAGTTTGTTCGAATCGTTACTCTGGGGTAGGATGGGAAAAAATATAATTTTTAAATTAAGCATGTAATCAAAGTAATCGAATATAATATAGCGCATTAAGAATCTGCTTATTTAAAAAAAATAAATAAAAAGTTACTCAGGTGAGTTTCATAACGCATGGGTTACAAAGTAAACGGATAATATAGAAAAATTAAAGAAAAAAGTACAAGTATAAACAGAATGTAATTCTATTTTGCAGGAACTTTTGCCTTATCAAATAACAACTGGCTTTAGAACTGAAACGACTATCTGATGTACCAAGGATACGTATTGTAAAAATAATTGTGTTGTTTATTTTTTTTTTTCAAACTTCAAATAAATCAATGCTTGGATGAGATTAAAAGCCATTTCTTATATGGTTTTGCCTAATTTTTTTTTCTGGGAGAAAAGGAAAGGATTGCATAGTTTTAATGTAAATTACTCTATCTCTAATCAAAGGATTGATTGATAGTATGTTGTTAACGTCTCTCTAGGGAATTTTTCACTCATATGGAGACACAACCACTTACCCTTGGAGAGCTACAAATTTTGTTTTGAATTCTGCACCCAGGGCCATTGAGCAGTGAAGGTTCATTTTCGTGCCAGCACCTACTGCGACACGGGGCCTCGGTTTATACGGTCTCCTCCGGAGGATCTGTCTCTACGTCCACCAATGGGATTCGAGCCAATTAAAGGACTGAAAACCTACAGCACTAAATAAGATACTATTTTCATTTTTTTTTTTTTACTTTTTACCTTTCAAAGTTCCTTAAGCGCATTAGGTAAAGGGACTGTCGAAATGTAAATGTCAATGAGCATGAAATGCCCATTTCGTTTTGTCCCCTGATGAAAACGGGAATATCAATTTCAGACTGTCTGTCCGTCTGTCTTCCTTTTTTTAAAGGGCTGAAAACCTACAGCACTAAATAAGATACTATTTTCAATTTTTTTTTACTTTTTACCTTTCAAAGTTCCTTAAGCGCATTAGGTAAAGGGACTGTCGAAATGTAAATGTCAATGAGCATGAAATGCCCATTTCGTTTTGTCCCCTGATGAAAGCGGGAATATCAATTTCGGACTGTCTGTACGTCTGTCTTTCTTTAGTTCTGTTTGTCTGTAATACTTCCGTCTCCACGCAATATCTAAAAATGCTTAGAGCTTTTCAAGTGAAAATTTATAAAACTCCCTATGGCTTAAGGATGATCTCTATTGATTTTGAGGTCAAGGTAATAAATTCATATATTCTGTCGTATTAAACACGTCCGTTTAATTCCGCGCGATATCTCGAGAAGCCTTTTGAATCGATTTTTTTTTTTTTTTACAAATTCCTATGGTTAAGGAATGATTTTGAGGTCAAAAGGTCAAGGTCGTAAATTCATACAAACTAACTACATGACCGCCGAAATATTGCTGAAATATTGTCGACTCAATGTAAAAAAAAAATCAATCAACTACATAGTTATGATGAGGAATGGTGTATCTTCTTAAATTGTGAATTTCATGGTCCCAGGATCAGGCTTTGTGGTGTAAGGACGGGGCTATAATGATCTTACAGCGAAAACGCATTAATTCTTAAAAAAATCTTCTTCACTGCTCCTGGGTATTTAACAAACTAACTACATTTATAGTAATCATGAGGATGGTCGCCTTTTAAAAAATTGTACATTTCATGGCCCCAGGGTCAGGTGTTAGGACGGGGCTATATAGATTTAATAGTGAAAATAACTCTGAAAATCTTCTCCTCTAGAGTTTGTCATGGGTATTAAGCAGATTAACTACTTACATGCATAAAGCAACAATTCTTCCACAATTCCGACTTATAAGGCCCCGTATCAGGGGTGCCATAGAAGGGGTGGGGACTTTTATTCTGAAAATGAATTATGCTTTGAAATATGTTCCTTAGTACTAGACGTTTATGATAAGCAAGGGTGCCTTTTCCAAAATTTTGAAACCAGGGTCAGGGGTGTACTTGGGGGAGGGGGCCTACTAATTATTGCTGAATTATACTGATTAGTTGAAATGCATCATTTTGTTCAGAGTATGATCAATGGTACCTCTTTCAAATTGGGAATGTCATAGCGTCTGGTTTAAAACATGAACCAAATTTTATTGGTTGGAAATTTGTAACATGATGCCTAGGTGACCTATATGGCCCATGGGCCTCTTGTTTTCCCAAGCGGGGGACACAACTTCTCTGAATTAGCTTGTTATTCCCTCGCGCACCTATAGTTGCGGGGGATATAGCATCGCGACTGTGCGTGTGTCCTTTACAGCTTATTGGCAACATTTAGAGAAAACCTTTTGACTTTCAATTCTCAGCCTCTGCATACTTATGTGGCATCGTAAAGGATTAAACCATATTCATTTTGAAATTAATCGGTGAAATATTTCTTATCTGAAATTTTATGTACAATTTGTATAATGTTTATGAACATCTAAGAGCCATAGCTGCCTTACCGACGACACGGCCGACTCAAGTCACCTGTTTCTATTTATAGATACATGTACCTTTTAAATTTATTCCAAATGGCATCTCACTCAGTTGACCATGGGTTTGGAAGGATTGGGAAGAATCAGTGTATTATGGAACAAACCCATATAGCTTAACAGATCTAGAACAATAAGCTCACCAATTAAGTGGTCCTTTTCCCAATACTCAATAAACCACTTAATTTCCCAATCCTTACACAACCCTGTAAATACTTTAAAATGAAAACTACAAATTGAATTAAATGCACTGTCTTTATTTCAAATCATATCAAAACAATTCATTGTAAGTTTGTTGCACTGTACAATTCCACATTTACAATCTCTTTGTATTTGCATATTGGAACAAAAAACTGCAATTCATAATGTTTAATAGCAGGGGAGATATAACCCATAGTCCTTAACATATATTTTCAACTAAATGCTTTTGGGAGTGTATCATAATCACCACAACTTTTATTAACATTTTCTATACCTTGAATACTTGGTACTTGTGCAAATAAATTGGAAACAGAACCTACATCAACCAAATTCTTCATTTCACTGTATCTATCCAGACTTCGGCTAGAAAACCATCCTATGAAACCCATAATGCTTTTCTCAACCTCCGCTGAACCAGAAAGTGAAAGGGTCACTGCAAAACCTCTTCTCAAGCTGTGGGGGGTTTCTCCTTCATCATATTCAGTTTTTGTAAATAGAACTTGAATCTGTCATATACAACTGAATATGACAAACAACCATCCAAAACTGACAACCTGTTCTTTCCAAATGGTCTGAATAAATACCCTGAACTCATGTTTAACCCCATAAGCTCCGCTCCACAGACATAAGCTTCAACTGCATGAACTGGACAAATCAACAGATCCTCAACTCTTTGAACTGCGAAAATATTATCTCTCCCATTACTCAAAGTTTTCCCTACTGTGTGGCAAAATAAAAGTCCCGCATTACCCGATAAAGCTTTTATTTCCTGAATAAGGACCTGACCCAAGTCATTTGCCCTGTCACCTGCAAAGAACTGAAGTAAGAAGAATGCCTTATCCCTAAGAAAAACAAACTATCTTCATTTGCACTTGCTAACTTCAACTGTTCCTCAATGTACATAACAATTTTCCTTAACTTCTCAATAAAAATTGGCTTTGCTTGCTTAACCCTAACATGAGATTGAGCTTGTTCTTTCTGAATAGCTTTCACATACTTTCGAACTTGTAAACTACCAACAGGATTACCAGAACAAGATTTTGGGTCCCACTGCTTACCCATACCATACTCTTCGAATAATTTTGACAATTTACCCAAAATAGACTGAACACTACCTGCCGATAACCTACAAGGGCATCCACACTCACCAATTTTTTCACCCACAAAGCTGCAATTTATATCATGCACTTTTGTCTTCCCTCCCTTATCTTTATATATTAGGAATCTACAAATATCTTCTGGTGATGAATCCAATATTTTAATGTCAGAAAATTCACTTAAATAATTTCCAAACTCCTTTTCTAAAGAAGATTTTTGTTTCCCGTATTTAGTATCATCCACTAATGAATTCAGATACCTGAATCTTCTATCCATTTCAGAAATCTGCCATATATTTCTCTGAGAATCTCCAATTGTCAAGATCAATAAAATAAACAATCAAAATGAAAGTCTCGAAGCTACCAGATCCCATACAAGACCTTTTGTATCTGGAATAAAACCTTGTTTTGATGGTACCAACAAAACATTTTTATCACCGCTTCTACCCAACACTACACTGTCATGCCTACAAGATAATAAAAATGGCCATCATATAGGTTTTGGGGATGTTAAAGGAACTACCATAGTACATACCCTAGCCACAGAGGACTTCAAAAATTTCAATAATGGGAAAATGAGTCCAAATGGTGGAAAAACATAAGGGTTCTTTTCATTTTCTAACATCTGAGAAAAAACATTCACTCCTGCTGAAAAGGGTGTAGTATATGGTGTGAAATGTTTAAGTGGTTCCCAAATTCATCTTTCATCACATTTGAATCTAAGGACATTAAGTCAACTGAATGGGGGCCAAATTTCTCTTGAACAGCCTCCCACACCTTTTTAGTAAGCATACAGTCCAAGAATGTAAGTTTTCTAGATGGTGCATCAGCTGGGTTACATTTTGATGGAATATAATGCAATTTCAAATCAATATTGTTGATATAGGTGACCTAATACAAATCTTTCACTATTCTATTCAAACAAATGTCCTTTCTACCCTGATTTTCCCATACCCCAACGAGAGCTGTGTTGTCGACATAAGCATCTACCCTATGATTTTTCAGCGTGTCTTGGACAGCAACAATAGCACAATAAAGAGCAGAAGCCTCTTTCAAGTGAATAGGCCTCGAGTCATCCACAGACCAGAAATCACTCATCTCAACTTCTTTCCCCTGCAACATAACCATTGCACCCCACTTAAACCTAGAGGAGTCAGTGAAAAGGGGTAACTGAAGATGCCTCTCCTCTCTCCAAGACACAAAACCTTCCCAAGAATCAATAAACCGCCAATGTTCCATCTTGCACCTTAAAAACTAACACACCTATCAACCTGTCATCTATGTACTGTGAAATTGGAACACCCAACTGCCTACAATATCCTGTTGCAATCATTCCTAAAGAATGATAAATATAAGCACTGCTTTTAAAACCAAATGGAAGCGTTCTGTACACCATGTAATATCCCCCAAACTGAATGCCAAAATAAGTTCTAGAATTCTCACTTAACAACACATGATCATAGCCAGACTTATCATCAATGGATGTCATGTAACCATCTTTTGGGATTAGTCTTGGAACATCTCGTAATGTTTCTAAACTGAAAGGACAATCCCTTATCCACAAGTTAAGAAATCTCTCATCATGACATAACTTAGGTTTACTGGGTTCAATAGTAAGGGGCATAACCAAATGTGGAGGATCCACCTCCCCAATTTTACCAAGCAATTGTAAAGACCCATTTCTCAACCTAGCTGTTAATTCTGATACAATAAATTCCTGAAATTTTTCACAAGCAGCAGAATTTTGTATATACATCATAGGGGGCTTGTCTGAATTATACGATTTCCCTTTAAAATTACCTTTAAAGGGTTTTAAAAATTTTTGAACATCAACTCCGTTAATTAACCAATCCCTCATTTCACCAGAAATATCTAATTTTTCCCACTCTTCCAAATAATCATGAATGCCTCCTGGGACAAAAGTACCTGGGTCCCTTAAAGGCAAAACAGACATACCCACAGATATATTGTTATCAACTACATTTTCTGCAGAAACAAAGACACGGGATGAGGGATGAATTACCTCTCCGTTTAAGTTTACAAATCTTGCACATGTATTTCTCTTATATACCATACATGTATCTTCATAATCTGCTAAAAAACCTACTTTCAATTCCCATTTTGGAACAACTGGACAAAATTTTTGGCGTTTTATCTGAAAGTAAAATAATAGGAGAGGTAATTCAACCCTCAACCCGCGTGAAATAATCACTAAGGCATCAGAGTCCTTTGGGATGATGGTTGAAATTACTAAAAAATGTGAAGCCAAATACATACTTATCAGGTTTATTGACGATTCAACAGTGACATACAAAAAATTTTTTTTAACATGCTAATATCAAATTTTCATGTTTCATTTTACACTATAGGCCTACTTATCTTTTTCTTTCATCAACTTTGGGCACTTGGCCACCATATGGCCTGGGCGTTTACAATAATAACATGCACCTCCAACATAAGATCTGTGTCTAGGAAACCTAGCCTGCATTGGCCCATACAGAGGCATACCTTGCCAGGCTCCCATGGGAGATTGCCAAAACGCAAAAAAGATTGAATTTACATTTTCCTTTGACTCTTTATTCTCGTCTAAATGCTTTTTATTCTTAGACCATTCTGCCACAACAGATGAAATTTTCTTATCATCTGCTGTTCCAAACAAACGTTGACACAAACCGAAAATATCAGGACTATTTTCAAATTTCCTACAGGTTTGCAAAGCCTTCGCATAAAAATCAGCCTCTTTATGACCAGATGAAATTGCAATATCTACTAATGATTCAACCGCAGCTAACATAAATGCAGGAGCCGACAACTTAGGTCTGCTAGCCAAAATAGAAATGTTCTTTAATGCCAGGTTCACCTCTTTATCTGTATTCCCTGTCACTTCTTTCATAGCTGATTCCATTTTCTCAAGTCTCATCTCAATGTCATCCTTTTTGTCCCCCGCTTTCGCGAAAGCGAGGGGACATTAAATCTCATTCGTCTGTCCGTCCGTCCGTCTCTCCGTCAGTCTGTCCGTCCGTCACAAAAACTTTAACCTTGCCCATAACTTTTGATTCAGTGGAGCTATGACTTTCATATTTCATATGTATATTCCTTGTGACAAGACCTTTCTTTGGGTACCACCAAATTTGACCTTTTGACCTTGACCTTGGAGTTTGACCCACTTTTAAACAAAAATTTCAAACTTTTACTTTGACCATAACTTTTGAAAGGTAGGTACTAGGACTTTCATATTTCACACATGTATTCTTTGTAGCAAGGCCTTTTATTGGATACCAACAACTTTGACCTTTTGACCTTGACCTTGGAGATTTCTGTACTTATGAAAAAACTATAACCTTGACCATAACTTTTGAAAGGTAAGGGCTAGGGCTTTCATTCTTCATATATATAATTCTTGTGAGAAGACCTTTCAATGGACACCAAGACCTTTGCCCCTTGGACCTTGACCTTGGAGTTTGACCTACTTTTCAAAAACTGTGACCTTGGTCACAACTTTTGAACAGTAGATGCCAGGACTTTCATATTGCACATGTATTCTTTGTGGCAAGACCTTTCATTTGATACCAACAACCTTGACCTTATGACCTTGACCAAGGAGATTTTTTGTACTTATGAGAAACCTTTAACCTTGACTATAATTTTTGAATGGTAAGGGCTAGGGCTTTCATACTTCACATATGTAATCCTTTTGAGAAGACTTTTCATTGGATACCAAGACCATTACCCTTTGACCTTGGAGTTCAGTGATAATTTCTGAATAGATGACTTATGATAGGGCGTTCATATTAGACACAAAATGACATTAAAAATGACATCTCACCCAAAGAGACACCGAAAGCGGGGGACCACAATTCTTTGAATTTGCTTGTTCTCCTCTACAATATAAAACCACCATTAAAAACTTGAACTTACATGTCCACTCATATACTCATATCACTAAACCTTAAATAGCCCTTACTTCCATCCTTTGACTCTTTAGTCACTTCTCCCTACCGAGATTCTACAGACTGAGACGTCGAGGGACGTGAACCAGGTTCCACCAAAATAGATGACCTAGAAATTGGGGTTGACTTAGGGGCCCAAACATCATTTGCCATTCAGATAGCAACATGCACCAGGAGACGAACGTTATCGATATCCCTTTGCTTTCCAACTAGACTCAACGCCTCCTTCGCTTCCTCCCCTGTAAGGCTTTTGAATTCAGTCTCCAACTCCTCTAAGGAATATCTGGTGAGGGGATGTTCCTTCTTCAATCTTGCCAATTCCCTCTCGTCCTGAATATCTGTGGCCAAATCCTTTAACCTCAATGCTATGGGTAGCAAATTCTTGCCCAACAGTGAGTGCCTCTGCTTCAGAACTATAGACATCTAGTAAATAGATATACAATGTAGTTAAATGTTAAGTTAAATTCCACATTATAAAACAAAAAATAAAATATCTACAAACCAAAAATGCTCAAATTATAAACCAACTCAATGTAAATCCTGTACACAGCAAAAAACTGAACCAAATGGATCAAAATATATTATCATCGTAATATATCCTTAATTAAAATGAAATAAGATTTTAATTTTATCCCATTATCATTAAAAGGCGTACACAAAATATGTAACTATGCCAAGCATGCCTAACCCCGAATCTTGTACTCTCTATTAGTGGAACTGAAAATATGAAAAATTAAATCTAAATAAGCGTGATATGACTATAACTGATTCATATTTATGAATGCATTAATCAATAGTACACAGTTTTATTTAATTGATAACTATTAGGTCTCTTATAAAGCCGCAGTCATGCACTTTTTATCTTTTATACAGAAACGTACTTCAATCATATATACAACCCCTCAAAAATCTCAAAAGTTCAACGATATCCGCTTGATTATAAATTAAAATATTTTATACACATGTAGCCACTGTCCCTACTATTTTGAAAAGTGCTGGGAGCAAGTTGTGTGCTGGTGTTTTTTTCCGTAGTTTTACATTTCTTCAATGCGTATAGTGTAAATGCACATAGTTTATCAAAAGTCGGCTAAATTTGATATAATTCCCGGGCATGGAGAAGTTGCTCCCAGCACTTTTCGGGTTAAGAACTTTGTCTTAAAGAAAACACAATCAATTTCATAGTGAAAAATTATCCGTATATCGTTGAATTTTTACGATCTTTGTATCCGTACATATTTTTTCTAATTTTAAACATGTCACGTGACAAACAGCTGATGTACGTGAAGTCGCGTTGGCTGAATTCGGTTGAGACCCTATACATACATATGCATTAGTATAGTTCCAATTAAATTAAAACTCATGCTAATAAAAAAATATCAAATCATATTGATTTTTTCGGAATATTTTAAGGCTTATTTCCTATGGGCGGCCTTAACCTAGCTGCGTGTTAATGAGCTTAAAATGTCCTGCTTTTGATTTAATCAAAGACTTGACAGAAAAACAGAAATCAGATTTCAATGAAATAGTACGCGCTCTGAAAAAACGCTTTAGCCCCAAAGAACGCGAAACGGCACATAAAGATAAATTTTGGACTCGGCGCCAATTAAAAAATGAAAATGTTACAGACTTTGGGTATGCAATCAAAAAACTCAGCTACTTAGCTTTTACTAAGATGGACACAGAATCTCGCGAGTCATTGCTCGTAGAACATTACACACGTGGTCTTTCAAGTTATGACACAAAACGTCACGTACGGTTGAATCAACCTTTAACACTTGACAAAGCAATTTCTTTGGCAATGCAAAGTGAAGAATTTGAAATATCACATGCAAACAGGAAACCCAGCTATACCGAACAAATCAACTATGTACAGAGCTATCCTGATAAACGGTTGTACGGGAAAGAAAATTCAAATTTCTTTGAAAATGCAAATTTACAAGAAATAACATGCTTTGCCTGTAATCGCAAGGGTCACAAAAGAAATCAATGTCCAAATTTATCAAACTTTCCACAGTTTTCTCCTGACCAAACTGCTGACAGTATGAATGCAAAAGAAAGGTTCCAAACAAATACTTACATGAGAGGCCAGAGGCCTAAAACGTTTCAAAAAAATTCAAGACAGAAATTTGACACAGATCAAAATAAAAACTTCCCACAACGTGAGCACGCTTTTCAAAACTTCCCACAACGTGAGCACGCTTTTCAACCGAGATCAAACGAGCAATTCGAACAAAATCCCTCGCAGCGTTTGCCCCCAATTCATGTGAACATAAATTTGAATCCATGCCAAACCGAACACCATTAAATGCAGCAACCGCAAGCACATTCGAGCCAAGACACACTTCGGGATCTAATGTTCCCATACCAGAAAACTATTAAAGGCTGGTCTTGAGGCCGAAAGTCCAGCCACACCAGAACATGAACAAAACTTTAAAAATGACGGGATAAAATGGCCTAATTTGAGAATGAACTCTATTCGATCGTGTCTTTTTGTGAAGATTTTTGTAGATAAAGTTCCTGTGAAGATGTTGGTAGATACGGGTGCGTCTGTTAGCATAATCTCAGAAAAAACCATCAAGGGACTAAAATTAGACAAGTCTTTGATATCGAGGGAGAATATAGATCTCACTACAGCAGATGGAAGCTGCTTGAATGTGATTGGACAATTACTATTGAATTTCAAGATTGGGAAAAATTGTGTTTCTCAAAATTTTTATGTGGCACAGTTAGAATCTGGTTTAGAGGGAATATTGGGTATAGATTTCCTGATCAGTTCGAAATCAGAATTAAATATCAAAGCCGAATGTATGATTTTAGATGGACAAAAGATTAAATTGTTCAGAGAGGGTGCTACATATTGCACAAGAGTGAAAATGAAGAATGATGTTTGTGTTAATGCGAAATCAGAATTGTTGATAGAGGATGAGAATGAGGTAGGAGAGAATGTTGGTCTTGTAGAACCATTTCCTATAATAAAATGTAGAGGTCTACTAATGGCAAAGTCTTTGGTGAATCCAACAAGTGGCAAAGTTTGTATGAGTGTTATCAATACTAACAGAAAAGACACAACACTGAGTAGAGATATGCTTTTGTATTGACTATCGTCAACTAAATAAAGTAACACGTAAAGACGCGTTTCCATTGCCTCGTATCGATGATACACTCGATTTGTTAGCAGGATCCAATGGTTTTGTACGTTAGATTTAGCATCAGGATACTGGCAATGTAAAGTATCTGAGCAAGACAAACCAAAAACAGCATTCATAACACATAAGGGCCTTTTCCAATTTAACGTCATGCCCTTCGGTCTTTGCAATGCCCCCGCCACATTCTCTAGAATGATGGGTATTGTTTTGAGTGGCATGAAAATAGATCGATGTTTGTGTTATCTTGACGATGTAATAGTTTTTGGGAAAACATTTGAAAGTTCTTTGGAAAATTTAAGACAAGTTTTTCACAGGTTGAGAACATCCAACTTAAAACTTAAACCAAAAAGTGTGTTCTATTTCAGACCCAAGTTTCATATTTAGGTCATACAGTTTCAAAAAATGGCATACACGTGCTAGATGAAAATGTCAAACCGGTCAAAAATTGGCCAGAACCTCAAAATGTTAAAGACGTTCAACATTTTCTAGGCCTGGCGGGATATTATCGCCGTTTCATTCCAAATTTTAGTGAAATAGCGAGTCCAATGACTCAGTTGACTAGGAAAAAAAAATATTTAACTGGACCACAAAATGCTCAGAATCCTTACAAAAATTCAAAGACTTGCTTATTAATGCACCGATTTTGACTTTTTCCAACAACTGAAGATCATTTTATTCTAGACACAGATGCGAGTGCAAATGTATTGGCACCGTTTTATCTCAAGTTCAAAACGGTCAAGAACGTGTCGTTAGCTATGCTAGCAAAACGCTAAACCAAACAGAAAAGCGTTACTGCACCACAAAGCGCGAACTTTTAGCTGTCGTTTATTTTGTGAAACATTTCAATCATTATTTATGGGGTCGACATTTTACTGTCAGGTCAGATCATTTGTCCTTGACTTGGATTAAAAGTTTCAAAGATCCAAAAGGAATTCTTGCACGATGGTTGAGCATACTTGAGACTTATGATTTCAAAATATAGCATAGAAAGGGTGTAAAACATACAAATGCAGATGCCTTATCGCGTATTCCAATACGCAGATGCCCCTGCCAAAATTGTCCTGATTGTTCAAAACATTCGAGTGCCCGAGTAAATCCAATCTCAATAAATCAAAGTACCGAAAGTACTGAGAGCACAGAAAGTAATCATGGTTTATGGATGGAATCTTTATCAACAACAGAAATAAAGAACTTGCAAACAGATGATCCATCGTTAACGCCCATCATTGACTTAAAAACAGAGTACACCGAAAAACCCAATCGTTCTGTACTGTCAAATTCAAATACCGAAACTAAAATTTTATTTAGTATGGGGGACACTTTGGAACTAAAAGAGGGAATATTGTATCGCGTAAATGTCAACAATACTGGCGATAAAAAATATCAGTTTGTAGCTCCTTTTGAATTAAGACAAAAGATTTTAGAACAATTACATAACAACAGAACTGCAGGACATCTCGGTCGAGATAAAACGATCTCATCTGTCAAACATAGGTACTACTGGGTTGGTTTGAATGCTGATGTTCAAAGATGGTGCTCACAATGCGATCAATGCGCAGGACGAAATCCTGGTCCTGGTGTAGGTACATCTGAATTTCAATCTAGCAAAATTGGGTATCCCTTAGAAAGAATTGCAATAGATATTATGGGTCCCCTTCCAGCAACCTCAAATGGCAATGAATATATTATGTTTCACTAAGTGGAAAGAGGCTTATGCTTTACCAAATCATACTGCGTATACAGTCGCAGATAAACTCTGCACCGATTTTTTCAGTAGATTTGTGATGTACCACGGGTAATACATACATATCAAGGCCGGGAATTTGAATCTTTGCTATTCACAGCTCTTTGTACAAATCTTGGGGTAGAAAAAACTAGAACTACACCCTATCACCCCCAATCCGATGGTATGATAGAGAGGTTTAACAGAACTTTGCAAGATATGCTCTCAGCTTTTGTTAACGAGAATCGTGATGGTTAGGACGACCATTTGCCTTATGTTATGATGGGGTATCGTGCAACACTGCACAAAAGTACAAATTGTAGCCCAAATCTATTAATGTTGGGTCGAGAGTTGTCCCTTCCTATTGACATTATGATGGGTTTGCCTCCTAATACTCCAGATGACAAATGTCCTGTTATGTACATAGAATGGCTAAGGAATACTATGAGAAATGCTTTTAATTTTGCACATACCGATCTTCAGTCTGCTCTCCAGAGACAAAAACTAGATCATGATATTAATGCTAAGACCAGACAATTCACTCCTAGAAATTGGGTTTGGAGATATTATCCCCCTAGTGCAGGACAAAAACTAGGTTTAGGATGGACGGGACCTTATCTCATTTTGGAAAAAATTTCAGACATAACCTACAAAATTAAGAAAAAAGAAACATCCCCATCATTAGTAGTTCATGTTGACCATCTCAAACCATATACAGGCAGAAATTCCCCTGAAAATTGGTTACTATCAGATACACAAATTAGCTCAGAATCAGAGACTGAATTGTCTTTAGATGATAGGGATAACTCATGTGTAAACCCAACATCTGATTTCTCTCCCCGTAGAACTCGTTGTGGAAGACCCATAAAGCCTAGAGATGTATATAGTCCCTCATAAAGCGTTGTACATATCTGTAGTCTTAGAGAATTTTAGTTCAAGGGATGTAAACTTTGAGTTATTGTTTGAATTTATAGGAATATTTTATGATTACTTTAACTGTTACTTAATGTAACAAAGATTTACCCATTATTTTATTGATATTAAACAATAACCCTTTATAGTTATTCATATATATTTCAGTATCATGGAAGTTGGTGATTTACATGTAAAGGAGGACGAGTTAGTACAGTTTCACCAAAACTATTGTAGGACACACTGGCCTTCCCAAGGCATGGCCTGTGAGGTCAACGGATGTGACCAATATGTCTATCCCACTCTTCGGAAATACATGCGCAACTGGCAGAAATTTCATAAAGAATTCCATGAAGTGTTGGAATGTATGTTCTCACAAATACGAGAAATTATATTTTCTCATACAACATTTACAGAGAGACCACCATCTGCATCTTGAAGCAAGTAAAGAGATGGCAGCTACTGTACCAAAGTCCTGGGGACATATTACCACCTATATACTGGAGGAATTTTGATCAAGAACCCAGCATTGCTGACAGGAAAATTGCTGAGAAAAGGAAGAGGGAGCAACAAGTCGCAGAAAACATGGTGAACTGTAGAAACATATTACCTGAGGAACAGTGCAATACCAATTCCAGAGATGAAGTGGTTGAGTTTGATGAGAATGGCAATGCCGAACTAAGGTTAAAGAAAAACTATTATCCAAAGAGAGAAAAACTATTAATCACATGTAATTTTACGGCTGAAAATTTTGAAATTTAATGTGAACCCTGGAGCCAGTCATTTTTGTATATAACAGATTATATTTTTGTACATAGATATATATTTTTGCTATTCATATATTTTTTGTATATTTATAAGTATATACTTTAATGTTGTTGATATTATTCATTAATTGTTAAAATTTATTTTTGATATATTTATTGAATTTTTTTTTCAAATTAAATATGTTTATTGTTTAATAAAGATTATAAATTATAATCAATAGGTGTCTTAGCCTCCTAATACTCCAGATGACAAATGTCCTGTTATGTACATAGAATGGCTAAGGAATACTATGAGAAATGCTTTTAATTTTTCACATACCCATCTTCAGTCTTCTCTCCAGAGACAAAAACTAGATCATGATATTTATGCTAAGACCAGACAATTCACTCCTGGAAATTGGGTTTGGAGATATTATCCCCCTAGTGCAGGACAAAAACTAGGTTTAGGATGGACGGGACCCTATCTCATTTTGGAAAAAATTTCAGACATAACCTACAAAATTAAGAAAAATGAAACATCCCCATCATTAGTAGTTCATGTTGACCATCTCAAACCATATAGAGGCAGAAATTCCCCTGAAAATTGGTTACTATCAGATACACAAATTAGCTCAGAATCAGAGACTGAATTGTCTTTATATGATAGGGATTACTCATGTGTAAACCCAACATCTGATTTCTCTCCCCGTAGAACTCGTTGTGGAAGACCCATAAAGCCTAGAGATGTATATAGTCCCTCATAAAGCGTTGTACATATCAGTAGTCTTAGAGAATTTTAGATCAAGGGATGTAAACTTTTAGTTATTGTTTGAATTTATAGGAATATTTTATGATTACTTTAACTGTTACTTAATGTAACAAAGATTTACCCATTATTTTATTGATATTAAACAATAACCATGTATAATTATTCATATATATTTCAGTATCTTGGAAGTTGGTGATTTACATGTAAAGGAGGACGAGTTAGTACAGTTTCACCAAAACTATTGTAGGACACACTGGCCTTCCCAAGGCATGGCCTGTGAGGTCAACGGATGTGACTAATATGTCTATCCCACTCTTCGGAAATACATGCGCCACTGGCAGAAATTTCATAAAGAATTCCATGAAGTGTTGGAATGTAGCTTATGTTCTCAGAAATACGAGAAATTATATTTTCTCATACAACATTTACAGAGAGACCACCATCTGCATCTTGAAGCAAGTAAAGAGATGGCAGCTAAGGCTAACCGCGTAAATATTAGGAATTATCTGTACCATAGTCCTGGGGACATATTACCACCTATATACTGGAGGAATTTTGATCAAGAACCCAGCATTGCTGACAGGAAAATTGCTGAGAAAAGGAAGAGGGAGCAATAAGTCGCAGAAAACATGGTGAACTGTAGAAACATATTACCTGAGGAGCAGTGCAATACCAATTCCAGAGATGAAGTGGTTGAGTTTTATGAGAATGGCAATGCCAAACTAAGGTTAAAGAAAAACTATTATCCAAAGAGAGAAAAACTATTAATCACATGTAATTTCACGGCTGAAAATTTTGAAATTTAATGTGAACCCTGGAGCCAGTCATTTTTGTATATAACAGATTATATTTTTGTACATAGATATATATTTTTTGCTATTCATATATTTTTTGTATATTTATAAGTATATACTTTAATGTTGTTGATATTATTTATTAATTGTTAAAATTTATTTTTGATACATTTATTGAATCTTTTTTTCAAATATAATATATACATTTATTTATAAAGATTATAAATTATAATCAATAGGTGTCTTGAGTAGATATTTATTAGTAAATGTAAACATTTAGATATTTATTAGAAAATGAAAAACATCTCCTAAAATTTGGGGGGAGGAGTGTAGTAGATTTCACTTTTGGCTTTCCATAATATTAAAGGTATTCAGATTAATACAGCTCTATCGAGAGATATATTTTGGCTATCGGTGTTCTATTATCAGTCAAGCATGAAAAGTATCTATTGGTCACTTTCACTTCTTTTATTCTTTTGGCTATTTAAATCATGACAAATCTTTATATTATCAGTAGTGTATCTACTCATTGACTAGGTTTTAGGGTCAAGACACCTTTTCCACCTGAATCAGGTATTACATGATTTTTCATTTTTGC
Source organism: Saccostrea glomerata (assembly GCA_003671525.1). Lineage (NCBI taxonomy): Eukaryota > Metazoa > Mollusca > Bivalvia > Ostreida > Ostreidae > Saccostrea > Saccostrea glomerata. The sequence continues at coordinate 235,272 of PRKT01000654.1, forward strand.
ATGTTTTTTTTGTATAATAAATTGTTGAAACCTTACAAGTTGTTTTATTTAAGGAAAGTTAACCTTGGTCCAGAACAATTATATTTCGGAACGAACCTGGGTAAAAAAGGAAAATATTTTAGAGTGGGAATTACAACTCCTACACTAGTATTTACTACCTGTTTCAAACATTCATCTGCTAAATCTCATACCAATATCTCACCTTCTCTAACTCTAGTTACACTTTCTCTTTCTCAGCTCACAATCCGTATTTTTCTTCTCAAATTCTCTCTCCGTATCTCTTTCTTTTAATAGCTTGTTGTTCCCTTTTGAAAGTTGTTAAGTCCTCATCTTTCAACCCAAATGGCTCCATATTCTTTTACTTCTTTAAGAATGTCCATTTTCATATATTGATATGAAAATGAGTTAAATGACATAAGCCTCACGTCACATTGGACACAGTTATTAGAAATTTTTGAATTTACTATATCCATGGCAAACAATTTGGTTTTTGATATAATCCATCTTACTGAGACATTGTCGACTTTTGGAAACACTTCCCTGAGTGCCAAACATCCAGAACGAGACAATTCTACAAAACACGTAAAATGATCACAAAACAGAAACAAAATATCAAATTCAAAAAATAAACCTGTAGGTAACATGATTGTCCAAAATTTGTAACACTGCTATTGGTAGAACTTGAAAACAGAATTGAAAACAAAAATTGATTTTTTTTTTTTTACAATGACTGGCCATGGTACGAAAATGGATCGACTCTGCTCTTGTTTATCCCACTTCTGACACAATTTTCTCAAGTAAATGACCAAGTTTATAGGATGTTGAACCAACTGCTCTTTTAATTGATTTATTTACGACAGCATTTCTTTCAAATTTTTAGGTCACCTGATTTACTCAGGTGACCTATTGCTATCTGTTTTCGTCCGTCGTTCGTCGTCCGCCGTGTGTTAACATTTGAACATTTTAAGCTTCTTCTATGAAACCACTGAACCAATTTCAACCAAATTTGGTATACAGCATTTATGGGTGAATGGGAACAAAAATTTTATGGTCCCCGCCCCCCTGGGGCCTGAGAGGTGGGGCCAAAACCACCAAAATTATTGCAATCTTTAAAAATCTTCTTTACTCCTGGACATCAAGCAGGCAAACTGTTGGTATGAATGTAATGAGCATTGAGTCCTCTACCAAAATTGTGAAATTGTGACCCAGGGTCAGGGGTTTTTGTGCTAGGGCGGGGCTATATAGATTACATAGTGAAAATGCATTATTTCTTTGAAAATCTTCTTCTCTGCTCTTGGGTATAAAGTAAAATAACTAAGTACATAGTTATGTTGAGCAAAAGTGCCTCATTCAAAATTGTGCATTTTATGGCCCCAGGGTCAGGGGTTCTGGTGTTAGGGCGGGGCTCTATTGATCATATAGTGAAAATGCATTTATTCTTTGAAAATCTTCTTATCTGCTTCTGGGTATTAAATGAACTAGCAAAACACATAGTTATGTTGAGCAAGAGTGCCTCTTCCAAAATTATGAATTTTATGGTCCCAGGGTCAGGGGTTCTGGTGTTAGGGCGGGGCTCTATTGATCATATAGTGAAAATGCATTTATTCTTTGAAAATCTTCTTCTCTGCTTCTGGGTATTAAATGAACTAACTAAACACAAAGTTATGTTTAGCAAAAGTGCCTCTTCCAAAATTGTGAATTTTATGGCCCCGGGGTCAGGAGTTCTGGTGTTAGGGCGGGGCTCTATCGATCATATAGTGAAAATGCATTTATTTTTTGAAAATCTTCTTATCTGCTTCTGGGTATTAAATGAACTAACTAAACACATAGTTATGTTGAGCAAGAGTGCCTCTTCCAAAATTGCGAATTTAATGGCCCCAGGATCAGGGGTTCTGGTGTTAGGGCGGAGCTCTATTGATTATATAGTGAAAATGCATTTATTCTTTGAAAATCCTTTTCTTTGCTCCTTGGTTTTATGCCAATGATCCAAGTATATATATTTAGAAAGGTGCATCTAGCAAAATTGTTATTTCTTTATGCCCCCTTGGTCTGAGGGGGGGGGAATGTCATAGTCTGAAAATAAATTAATGCTTTGAAATGTGCTCTTTAGTATTAATCAACCATTTTATAATAAAATTTGCAAAATTTTGAAATATGTGGCCCCAGAGTCAGTGGTTCCTTTGGGGTGAGGTGCACAACTGGTTATAAGTGGAAGTGCATTTTCTCTTTGTTACTCTGATCTACATCTGGGTATTAGGTAAATAGAGTAAGCATGCTAAGTTTTTAATTATGATAAGCACTGGTGCCTCTTTCAAAATTGTGAATTGTGAATTTTATGGCCTCTGGTTTAAAACACGAACCAATTTTAATTGTTTGAAAGTTGATGCACGATACTCAGGTGACCTATACGGTCCGTGTGCCTCTTGTAATTTAATAAACCAAAATATACAGCATATACTGAGTAACTCTCAGTGATCAGCTCCGCGAGGACGGTTGTCTTTAATTGCTCTCCGGACTGGTATTGAAGTATTTCCTTCTCTCCTGTCGTAGAGGCCTATTCACACATACACACAGGGAAAGGGTATACGTCTTGCGCCAAAGACTCTAGATGTGACCGTGTCTGGGACATTGACACAAAGGATGAGGACCTGTTAATTACCCATGCACAAAATATATAAATAACGTATCAAGAAATATAAAAGATAATGAATCTCAAATAGCAAGAACAGTTAAGGCCGACTATGCTGGGAAATTCCGAAACTGGTCGCTTTAAGATATTTACAGCATTTATATTTTAACACAGTTTTAACTTTTAACACAGTTTTAACTTGCAATGTGTAAAGTATGTGTCTACCTCAAGGTATACAATGAATATAGAAAGAGATATTCGCTATTCAATAGTCCAACCCAGAGGACGAAAACGAATGAAGGAGATTTTCCAAGTGGTCAATACAGAAACACAATGAACTCACAAGCCAGGAAAGCAATACGAATTTGCCCACGAAATGGAGTATATATTTAAAAGCTGTTACTCTGCAATTCAACTTTTGCTGTTGAAAGTAGGTCAACAAGTACCTCTTAAGCTACAACCAAGAGAAGCAGAGCTACAGAATCAAGTTCTAGTACAAGTAGTAGCAGTGAAAGTGTGAACAATAATGAATCAGAATCAAGTAAAGGAAATGGAAAGCAGATTAATGAAAGAAAGTCAGAGAAAAGAAAAAGAAAACATCATCGCACAAAAGGTGCATCTCAGCTGATAGATTTCTTTAAAAATTGTACAGAGAAAGGAGAAGAAGATAAAAGAAAATGCACAGAAAGAATGCACAAAGAACATACAAAAATGCTTTCGGGACTTATTTTATATGCAACAAGGAATTTCTTAAATATTTTTACTTTGCTCCTGGGCATTATGCCAATGATCTAAGTATACATATATTTATGATGAAGAAGGTGCAAATAGCAAAATGGTTAATTTCATGCCTCCTGGGTCAGGATATATGTATACATTGAAAGTCTAAGAACACAATAAAATCTGCCTTTTGATTTCGACCAATAAAATTAATGTTTAAATTATCGTCCCATTTACTCCTCTAAATATTCCTTGTACGCTTTTTCTTCTATCCTTACACGTATATAAGCATAAAATAAAATCAAGTTAAGATTTATTTTAGTTATTTAATGCCTCTTTTTAATTTTAAATTAAAACATTTTCGATATATACACTGAATGAATGCATTAATTAATTGATTCATAAGAAGTTAAGAAGTTATATATATATATATCTTGTTTATGATTCTTCCTTGATCTTTGATGTCCATATCATAAAACATCTAAATATGCAAGAGATATGACATAATCTGTATAGTCTTTCTTTTAAATAACTTACTTACTATCATGACATTTAACTTTTTACATTGACTATCAGCACAAATTTTTTGAAAATATAGAAAATAGAGGTTTTAAGATCGCTCTTCTCTTTGTTTCCTATCGCTGACTCGGCGTTAAACAATTAAAATAAATCCAACTTTTTCCTTTACATAGTTGAATACTTACATGTACATATTTCTCTCCAACTAGGCCAATGTGTGGCTCAATACAATATAGCTACAATTACCACGTACATATCTTTATAAATAAAGAAGTCCTCACTGAAAACGTAGGGATATAATTCAGCTTTTATAAGATTCTTATATAACTTTAATGATAATAAATTAATGGCACAGAAAACTTCCTGATATCAAATGTCAAAATAAAAAAAAATCTTCAGAAAACACGGAAATTTTATGTCTGATAGTCAACTCTATATCAAATTAAAACGCTAGAATGCCAGATTTCTTTTCATTTTGCTACATTTTTTTTACCTTTAAAAACAATAACTTATTACATCTAAAAGGAAATTGAAACTTGGGTGTCTAAGGATCAGGAAACTTACGTATTATATTCTACACATGCACTAATGTAGTGAAACGTTGATTAAAATACATGATAATTAAATGCAACTAAATTAATTAATGTATCATCATCAAATACTCATTTTTCTTGATATTCTAATGAAATATGAATAACGAAAACATCATAATTTAATCTTCTTAAACCTTAATTTCATGTAGAAATAACGTGGTTTTTTTCACCAATGGTAATTTATGCATGTATTTTTAACAAAATGCATGATAACTTAAAAAAATACATGCTTTAATCATGTCAAAAATACTTTAAAACACGTTTTATAAGTAAAATGACTTAAATCCTTAATCTTTCGCTATAACCAAATTCTTGAATTGGTTATAACGAATTCAACACATCTCTAAAAACAGATTAAATTCGTTATAGCGAATTCAATAAATCTGTAATAACAAATTAAATTCGTCATAACGAATTCAATGAATCTGTAATAACAGATTAAATTCGTTATAATGAATTCAATAAATATGAATAACAAATTAAATTCGTTATAACGAATTCTAAAAATCTGTTATAACAAATTAAATTCGTTATAACGAATTCTAAAAATCGTTATAACGAATTCAAAAATATTTTTTGATAGGTCCTAAATGGGCTTCCGTATAAATGGGCTTCCGTATAATACCGATTTTCATTGTTTAAAACAAATTTTAGAATCCGTTTGAACGAAATTGATTCGTTATGATATTTTTTTGAATTCGTTAAAACGAATTTAAGATATTGGTTATAACAGATTTAAGTCGTTTTAACGAATTCTAAGAAATTGTTATAACCAATTAAATTCGTTTTAACAAATTTGACAATTCGTTATATGGAATTCAAAAATATTTTTGTTAGGTCCTAAATGGGCTTCTATGGAAGTCCATTTAGGAACTATCAAAAATATTTTTGAATTCGTTATAACGATCTTTAAAATTCGTTATAACGAATTTAATTTGTTATAACAGATTCATTGAATTCGTTATAACGAATTTAATTTGTTATAACAGATTCATTGAATTCGTTATAACGAATTTAATTTGTTATTACTGATTTATCGAATTCGTTATAACGAGTTTAATCTGTTATAACAGATTTATTGAATTCATCATAACGAATTTAATCTGTTATTACAGATTTGTTGAATTCGTTATAACCAAATTCTTAAATTGATTATAACGAATTCAATAAATCTGTAATAACAGATTAAATTTATTATAACGAATTCAATAAATCTGTAATATCAAATTGAATTCGTTATAACGCATTCAATGAATCTGTTATATCAAATTAAATTCGTTATAACGAATTCAAAAAAAAAATTTGATAGGTCCTAAATGGACTTCCGTAGGCTTCCGTAGCTTTCCTATCTAATTTAAATTCACCTTAGAAGTCAATCAGTTGACCTTTTGCTATCTGTTTTTCTCCATCATCGGGGGTCGTCCACTCTGCGTTGTGCGTTAACATTTGAACATTTTAAACTTAGTCATTTATTGGTGAAAAGGAACAAAAGAAAAGCAATGATATATTTTATAAAGATGTGTACGTGAGTAGAGGAAAAAATAGTTTAGTTTAAATTGTCAGCTTATTTCTGCATTATGATAGGCACATAAACCATATTTAACATGATGGAAGATGTTCACACTCGACATAATGACATAGGCTGGTCTAACTATTCAAACAAACTGCTGTAGGAAGGAGGGGGCTCATCTGTCCAAACTTTTGAATCATCATCTTTGAAATTTGAGATGTCATTTAAATTGACTGGGACAATATGTTGTTCTTCCTGCTCTGTATTTCCAGGAGATGGAGGGGATATCGGGGCATTTCTTGGTTCTTCTCTATAAATATTCATCTCGATATTTTCTGTAGATGACGGGCCATGTATAGCAGGTTCTAACAATGTTTGTAACGTGAATTGGTTCCCTGTTTGTCTAGATGCATGATGTCCTAAAAAATAAAACATTTGATTAATGTTGACGGTTTCTTCGAAAGAAATACAACTTTTATGATACGCATATTGTATGGAAGACATACAAATGATACAATGAACAAAAACATTTAATAATGTCGGAGACATATGGACATTTGATTGCATATTGGATGCTTTGTTAACTATTAACTGATAATATAAATTTAGAAAGATTAATCCCTTGGTATTCTTTCATATTGGCCTTTCAAATCTTCTATTTTTATTACTTTTAACTAGAAAGTTTTAACCGAACCATTTCCTCTGTAATTACATGTAGATAATGACATAGATAATAATATCAGCATATTCTATTAAACTAATTTAGTAAATTATAGAGCCACATTTCTCAAAGAAAATTTTGTACGAATATAACAAACTGTCTTCCGGAAGAGAATAAATATAAATTATGCTCAAAGTCAGATGGAACGACACAGGATTGGACAGGAAAAACGTCGAATTCTAAAATACTTCTGGTGGGATCAATTGCCATGAAAAAGTGAGCATCTAAATTTCATCAAAATCAGTTTCCAAAATGAATGCTACCGTAACTCATTGTGAGGAATACTTATATAATATATGATGAATATTGAATGAATCATGCTCATCTTATTTGAATTCTACGTATTTTTTCCAGAATTTATTGGATCATAAAATTGTTCCTAAAATGTTATTTTCTAAAAGTTTTTAACAAACCCACAATATCTTGTTCAAAGAAAACTAGAGGCAATTAATTCCATGTAGATGTAAGAGGGCTGTTCGGAAATTTTTGAGACAATGTGTATCGTTTTCTTTCTAATGAACGTCTTTCGGTTAAAAATATGCATATACATTTGACAAACATTAAGAATTAATAGAGCCAGATATAATTTACAAATAGTAAATTTCTTATCTTCTATGGTATAGAAACGTGTCAATAGTAGGGGTACCTGGAGCAGTCACGAAATAAGATATTGAGAATTTGTAAACCAACGTACAACCCTCCGGTGAACCCATAATTAGAAATAAAATATTTCAATTGAAGTCTATAATTTTTCCATTTTATTTTGACTTCTTGTTGAGCACGTTTGTTAGAATTCTGATATGGAGATCATAAAAAAAATAGCTCGGTAAAGAAATCTGATTAAGACGACAAAATCGATTTTTACGTTAAGGCGGAGCAGCGGTAGACATAACCAGACTTAAAAACCGGCTAAAACATTAACAACGAAAAAAACATGTCGAAGGGTTTGTTATTACTTATGTATATACTTGTTTCTAACCTGTAATTCAACCAAAATAAAATCAAACGCTTCGGACGACCATCAATTTTTACCGTTACGGAATTAAAAAAACGTTAACCCGCGTTGCATAAATCGACACTGCATGATAACGGTACTTATTCATCCTGTATACATGACGCATGAAAAATTTACAAAAGTGTAGCATCATAATTTCTTTTAAAGAATCGTTTAGGAAAAATAGACAGTTTGTTTTTTCTATGACATATAATGATAACAAAGAAAGGAGAGTAAACGCTTCACGATTGTTTCACATGCGAAAACATCTCCGGCTAACGTGACGTTAAAATGACGTACTGACTATAGACATATCCATGTTCATGATTTCACCAGAAATTATCTAATTATCCCAGGAATTAGAAATTTTGCATACATGTGTAATATGTTCTTCGTTAAATGTTGACGAATTTTCCTGAATTTATCTCTGTCATTTATCGAGTAAAAGTAAATGTCTCAATAATTTCCGAACAGCCCTCGTATAGGAAAATGGATAAAGGTATATTGAATACAAGAAACGGGGGAAAAAACGAGAAATTGCATTTGAGATAAAATGTCTGAAAACCATTCATGAATAAACAAAAAGATCATGAAAAATAATTATTTCTTGATGTTTCTGTTGGTGTAAAGTTACTAAATATAATTACCTGATAATATACTATTACTTTGGTAGGACCTTGTCCGCGTTCCTCTGTCGCGACAATACTTTTTATAACAAGCTCTGAAGATGATAAAAAACAGTGATCCATGCACCACAATGGCACAAATGATTATGAAACCAATTTGGAACCCTAGAAAATACATTAATTACTTGTCAGAATGGTAAAATGTGATATGAAAATTGATAGACGAAACAAATCTCCTTAGCTATAAACCTTTTTTCGTACATTTATTTCATGTAGTTTCATTTCTTTGAAAAATATATTATATGGAGACCTGTTATTCGTGTCTGAGAGAGAAAGGGAGAGAGATACCAAACATCCATGAACATTTTTATTTGCAGTTTTCACAAAATCATACGTAGTTTTTATTGACGCCTGTTATCTATATCACACAATGCAAACAACAAGAGAGGGTAGAGGGTAACACTTTAATTCAAGTTCATATAGGACACGTATCTAAAATGACAGTGATGCTAAACTTTAAATTATTTATGATTCTTAGCAAATTAACATAAAATCCAAGAAAATAAAAGTTGGCATGCTTATTGAGGGAATTTACATTGTATGTACCTTTGGACAAGGAAGGGCCGAATGCACCCAAGAATTAAACGATTGATCATTTTAGTGCACCATATGAAGTCAAAATCTACAAGAGACTCTCCTCATTTGAAGAGATTCATCATATTAAATTTTACTGCAAGGGCTTTAACAATCAAGTTATTATACGAATATTACTATAGGTTATTTTGGACTCTTAAATTTTCAGGGCTCTTCCCTAAGCCCTGGGATATACAAGGATAGACATATATACTAACATGGTCATTATAACGACCTTGTATTTACTAAAAGCTGATGTGTTTGTTTAAATACCTTTATGTTCAATTAATGTGTAAGTAGCTTGCCTAGGTTTAAAAATGATTGATTTCCAAGTATACTTGTGAGAAGCAAATTTAATGGATACATAAACAGCATATGCAGGTGATATCGTGAAATAACCAGTAAAAATAAAAAAAAAGTTAACGAGGGAAAAGCTAAAGACATCTCGTTTAACATACAATGTAACTGTTAATTGGTCTTTATCGTCTTTAGTCAGTAGAACACCCAAATATGAAGTAGATGTGGCAGACTCGGAGGTGTCCTTTCTTATAATTTGGTTATTTAATTACTTGCCCCTTCATTTATATATCAAATACAGCGACTATCATTGCAAATTACTATAAAAACCAGTATAAAATAAAAGGTTTTAAGACAACTCTTCCTATTGTTTTCCTGAAAGAAGAGGAAGTACTTACATGGATACGTTCCTTTTTCCATGATTTTGTGCAACGTAAATTATACTTATATTATACATTTATCATATAAAATTATTCTAATAATGAAGAGAGAAGTTTGCACTGAAAAATTAGGGGGAAATATTACTTTTCAGCAGTCGTATTAAAAAATATAATGCAACATACACTTTAATTACAATAATAACTTCCTGATATCAGGTGTCAAATAGAAAAAGGATCTTTTGAAAACAAGAAAATTTAAAGTTTACGGTCAATTCTAAATCAAATTAAATTGCATGTACAGTCAATTCTCGAATTATCGCCATTCGATTCATCGCCATTTTCGCAATACCGCCACGATTTCCCAAGAACGTTTTTCCTGCTATATAAAATTCTCTTAATAACGCCAAATTCGCATACCGCCATCCGCCACCCTGTTTTTACATCCAACGTCCATTTTTGTCAAATTTCTCAATATACCGCCACAGGTGCATGTGGTCAGTGAAGCGCGGCTAATTGGTTGACGCTATTCCTGTTGTAAAGCATGCAAACCTTGACAAGGTACATGCAATTTAATGAGAATTAAGTAAATAATTATTTTAATATGAACTGTTACAATAATTCAATTTGTTTTCTGTTTAAGAATTAAATTTTTAAAATAAAAATCATTTAGTCACGGCTTCGCCACGAAAGCGGTAGTTGTTAAAGTATGCCGATAACTATATTATTTTGATGATCTCTGCTTTGAAATTAAAAATAGTTAAACGGTATAAATTGTGAACGTTTCATTAACAATGATGCCATAAACAATGAATTTATTCAAGAATTCATTAACATACTATCGGCAATATATCACGACGATCGACCCAACATGGTTTTTCAAAATCAGACGTGCAGATTTACATGCATACACATGTGCTTGTCTTTATTTCATAACTGCACATTTTGTTTTAGCGAAATTGTACATAAAAAATTTAATTGAAGTATTTTCAAATTTAGAAATATGTTCTATATACATGTAAATAATGTAATAATTAAAATAGAAACGCTAAATTGTATTTCTAAGAACGGCAACTATACTTCTTGTTTCCTAAAAGATGAGAAATTCAATTCATCGCCAAATTCGTTATACCGCCATGATTTCTAAATTACAAAAGGTGGTGGTTTATCGAGAATTAACTGTACGCGTTTTTTTAAAATTTGCTACAATGTTCTTACATGCACTCTTATAAAAATGTCTGATAGTAAAATAAAAAATAATTAATCAAAGAGATTGGGGAAACTGGCAAAAGCATCGTAATAGCGTAAGGCAGTATAAATTAAAACATTAAAAAAAATCTTCAATTCTAGTTTTTTTTTTGTTTCTTGTCAACCATTAGTTATTTTTTGCTGTTCTAGAGGATTGTGCCTAAAGAAAAATTCATTAGATGAAAGATCCAGTTTCTGCATTGCTGAAACATCACCGAAACTTTATGGAAACTTCTGCTTGAAGGATATGGAGATAACGAACAGTATTCAATCTCAAAGTCCAAAAAACAATACAAAACAAGAGCAGAGCTAACATGGATCTCCGAAACACCAGAGGTGGGATCAGGTGCCATGGAGGAGTGAGCATCCGACCCGTCACACCCGCCGTTTGCTCATACAATTCAGTGTATAAATAGTGGACTAACAATTAGTATGAAAAACGTCAGTCAGCATTTTGATGCAATGATAAATTGTATTTGCTGACAAGGTCATTGTATCGACCATAGAACTTACGAAATGATGACTTTAAACGAGACTGCTGATATTGTTGTTTCAACAGCTTGCTTGTCAATAATTTACCTCGTTTTAGAAATTACTATCATAATGATGTTTTAGAAGATGGATTCCTCTCGAACCTTGTTTTATTGAAAAAGAAAAACTGTGTCTTTATTAATAAATTTTTATGTATATATCTATTCACAATCCACAATGACAAAATTAATAACTTGATTCAATCATGTTTTTAAGAAAAAATACTTTTCAAATAAGATATCTGTGGACCTCTACCTTTTTCTAAAATTACTTTTCTTTCGGCAATACTTTAAAGTAAAACTTTATTCATTATCGACTACTTCACTTCCAGGGGTCATGATTTGAACAAACTTGATTCTACATTGCTTGAGAATGCTTCAAACAAAACATGTTAATTGTGGCCTTGCTGTAATTAAGAAAAAAAAATTGTAGATTTTCCCAACATCTCTCTGTGAAAAACTTTAATAGACCATATATAATGACTCCATCCTATACCTGAAGATCATAATTTAAACTAAAGGTACTGTGAGCAATGAGCTCACTAAATGATACCCCCCGCCTCCCATATGAATATAATGACAGTTTCTATGTTTTGCTCTGGAAAATCAAAAATATATGTCAGATCAAAAAGTAAAATAGAAGGTGCACAATGGCAATATGTAATTAAGAATCTGTGAAAGTTTTATTAAATTTCCTTCAGTGGTATGAGAGTAGTTGCGGATAAGAGATGGGTACCCCAAAGCGTAACAGACGGACGGACGGACAGATGGACGGACGGAAATACCGATAACTATATACCCTCCCACTTTGCAAGCGGGGGGTGTAACAACCTCGAATTTACACAACCTGAGGATGTTTCCTTATACATGTAAATAAGACCAATCATTACTATGTCTTACCTATCACAAAGAATTAAAGTATTTGTACCAAAGGATACTTTTGCCAAGATTTGCTGAAAAAAGTTTTCTGGAGAAGAAGATGTAATATAAACTTTACGACAACAGTGACAGATGATAGACATATTTTCAGTAAGGAATATGCTCACTTTCGCTTTTTACTCAGGTGAGCGTAAAATTGTAAATTAATGTCACGTGATTGGGAGTTCATAAGACATTTAAAAAAACACGTTATTATGATACCTGATAAAACACTTTTCTCACATTAGAAGTAAATATTTACATCGATTGAAAGTTTGAAACCAGCCTCAAAATATAAACAAGATACTTTCAATTCAATTAATGCTTTAGGACAGCCTACCTGCGTAAGTTGTATATTCTCTATAAGGGTCAAATATTTAAAAAAAAATATCTAGAAAATATTAAGATTGTATTAAAACGAACATGTTATTAAAAAAATCAAAAAGACATAGTATGGGTAAATAACTTAAAATAGTCATCGCTATCTATACACAAAATACCTAATACAAAACCTCCAAACAGAATCTTCTACAAATGTTAATTAAATATTAGTTTTCCGAAAGTCAGAGCACAAGAGACAATAGAGTGTTGATAACTCGTATGTAATAGGAATTGTTTCGTTTGCATATTCTTAGGACAAGAATCTTCGATTAATTCCTCTGATGGTTTTTGAACATTTCGATTGTATGCCACTCCTTTCTATTGGGGTTTGGTGTTTTATTCGCTGTAGAACCTGTATAAAGAGGCTGTTGAACTCCGACTGGATACTGCACTGTAGCTGTAGAAGATGAGTAATAATATTTTCAACGTAGAAAATGAATTATATTCTTTGTTTCAGAAGTTTACATTCATTTTTTTCAAAGGTAGATAGAGTAACTGCTTCGATCAGTTGGTATCTGTTTTATTTAAATATACATTTTTTGCATGTAACTCTCATTTCATGTTAAATAAAACTTTTCCAATACTCGCACTCAGGTACATTTAGCAACAAGAGATCCTTATCGTGCCAACGAATACCGTGAAAACTGGCCTCGGTTACCGGTATTGAGGTTTCATCCGAATGACTTTCTCTATCTAATTTATATATGTGGTAGACCAAATTTACTATTATAATTTATCTTATGTATTTATTCGTTTTGGAATCATTCTATTTTTCGTTTCATCAAAAGTAACCTTAAATATTTTTCATCTTCAATTTCATTGGCTCATTTGATATTATCCAATAGTTTTAATTTACCTTGAGTATAAGTAACCATTCAAACTAAGCAAAATTGGGCAGTATTACATTTTTAAAGAAGAAATTATATCCAGCCGATATCAGATGCATCTTGTGGTATGTAACTTTCATATTTGATTATTTGTTACTTTACTATTAAAGATTTAGGGTTGGCATATTATTTTAATTGCGAAGTTTATACTTTATCGTATTTTTGCAATTAAAGTTGTCTCAGTTAATTCTTATATTTTGTCTGTAATTTCAAAGTTCATTTTGCTACAGTACATTTTTCTATTTTCTATGTGTTTACTGCATAAACGGTAACTTATTGTCAATGTTTATGAAACTATATGTATTTTTTCTAATGTATTCTTTGATTTTGTTATAGGTCAATGTCTTTATTCTAATTCTTCAATAAATAAAATGGATACCAACATCTGAGTCATCATTTGCCATTAACTGCTCGGTTACATCATGGCGCTGCGAGAAAAAACATCATCTACAGACATTGACCACCGTAGGAATTTAATTTCCAAAGATAGCAGAAAATACAGCTAAGTTTATTTCACTTCGTGTGTCAGCCATTTAAATGTTCGACGCTATTATTGTGACAAAGAAATTTCACAGTGAGTACTTTTCATGCACCAACGGCTTACTATAGATTGAGAGAATTCCACTGTGAGTACTATTCACCGTTACCTGTGTCATTCACCTGTCTCTAAATCATGAGGAAAGCAGAATTGCAACACCGTGTTCGTAAATTGGAAATGGAACTACAAGAAGCGAAAATCAACTCACATTCAAAAACCATTATTGAAAAACAAACTTTTCTCCCGAAAACTAGGAAAATCAAGACATTTTCTGGACGGCCAAAATCAAAAACTGACATTTCTATTCACGATTGGATGGATGACCTTGACATTGCATTTTCGGCAAGAACCTACACAGATTCACAGAAAGTTGATTTGATTTATTCTCACTTAGAGGGCCAAGCAAAAGAAGAAATAAAATTTCGACCAGAAATTCGACAGGATCCGTATGCTATATTGGACTGTCTCCGATCAGCATTTGGTAACCCAGAATCTGTTACCTTACTACAACAGAAGTTTTTTGAGAGAAATCAGCAAGATTCAGATAGTAAACCAGTTTCTCAGCAGTATCGTCGCATCCCTCCGTCCCAATACGAGGAAGTAAAACAACATATTCGAAAGCTCTTGGATAATGGTGTTATTCGTGAAAGTACAAGCCCTTTCGCTTCTCCAATCGTACTCGTGCGGAAGAAAGACAACTCTTTGCGACTATGCGTAGATTACAGGAGACTGAACGAGAAAATAATCAAGGACAAATTCCCCCTACCAAGAGTGGAAGAAACTTTCGATGCTTTATATGGATCTTCTATATTTTCAACATTAGATCTTACTTCCGGTTACAATCAACTTGAAATTGTAGAAGAGGACATACAGAAAACAGCCTTTACTACTCCTTTTGGACTGTATGAATATCTGCGCATGCCATTTGGTCTTACAAACGCACCTGCAACTTTTCAACGCCTGATGCAACATTGTTTCCGTGAAGAAGTTTTTAGAATTCTCCTTGTATTCCTTGACGATATTATTGTTTTTTCAAAGTCAATACGTGAAAATGTTCAGCGTCTAGACAGAGTGTTTTCCATCTTACGTCAGCATGGACTTAAGTTGAAAATGAAAAAGTGTCGATTTTTCAGGCCTTCTGTGAAGTATCTAGGCCATGTGGTCAGTGAAAATGGAATAAGCACAGATGAGGATAAAATTAAGTGCATTGTGAACTGGAATATTCCACAGAATGTGAAGGAAGTTCAATCATTTCTTGGATTTGCGGGATATTACCGCCGATTTATAAAACATTTTTCGCAGATTGCAGAACCCCTTCTAGAAATCGCCAAGAAGAACGCTAAGCATCCTAAGACAACTTTCGGTGACAAATGGTCAAAGGAATGTCAGGATTCTTTTGAAAAACTCAAGTTTATGTTGTCATCAGCACCGTTACTAGGATATGCTGACTTTTCATCCCCATTCATTTTGGAAACTGACGCCAGTGCATCCGGATTGGGAGCCGTATTATCACAGAAACAAAATGGACGTACTGTGGTCATTGCTTATGCTAGCCGCTCTCTGAGACCTAATGAAAAATCATCAAAGACCATGAGCAGTCTGAAACTGGAACTTCTTGCACTCAAATGGAGCGTGACCGAAAAATTCCGAGACTACTTACTTGGAAATAAATTTGTCGTGTTCACAGACAATAATCCCTTAAAGTATTTATCATCAGCTAAACTCGGAGCATACGAACAGAAATGGGCGTCACAGTTAGCAGACTTCGACTTTGAAATCAAATACCGTCCCGGTAAACAGAACACCAACGCTGATGTGTTATCCCGACTTTCATCGGACAGTGAAATTCTGAATCAGTGTATCGAAGGAACCAGCATACCATCAGATATAAAAGCAGCTCAATCGTCTGTGATATTTATTGAGTCAACAGATGTTTCATACTGTGATACGTTCCCTATTTATACAAGTGATGATCTTCAGGATTTACAATCTAAAGACCCTGTAATTGGAATGTGCAGAGAATTCCTTGTGTCAAAACTGTACCAAAACCAAGTTTTGTGCGGAAACAAAATAAGAAAGTTCAGATTCTGCTACGTCAACTAAAAAATTTGGAAATTTGTGATGGTGTTATTCATAGACGGATTAGTGATCCGAAACTTGGTGACCTGAATCAAATTGTTCTTCCTGTGTGTCTAAAAGACGTACTGCAGAGTTTGCATGACGAGAATGGACATCAGGGAATCGAAAGAACTTTCAACATCATCAGACAGAGATGCTACTGGCCACAAATGTTCAAGGACATCAAGAATTATTGTCAGAAATGTGAACGTTGCACAGTTTCAAAAATACCGACACCAACAGTACACACCAGCATGGGACATTTAAGTGCATCAGAGCCATTGGAATGTATCGCTATAGACTTTTCCATCTTAGAAAAAACCCAGGGATACGAGAATGTGTTAGTGTTAACGGATGTATTCAGTAAATGGACCATCGCAATTCCAACAAAAGATCAAACGGCACAGACTGTGGCAAAAGTGTTAGTGAAGGAATTATTCTGTGTATTTGGTGTGTGTAAGAGAATTCATTCCGACCAAGGAAAGTGCTTTGAGGCAGAAATAATACAACAACTGTGTTCGCTATATAACATCAAGAAATCAAGAACTACAGCCTATCACCCCCAAGGCAATGGCCAGTGTGAGCGTTTTAACAGAACCCTCCATGACCTACTACGCTCTTTACCGCCAGCTAGGAAACGGAAGTGGCCTGAGTACATAAGGGAGTTAGTGTTTTCCTACAATGTCACACCAAACGCATCGACTGGATACTCTCCTTACTTCTTGATGTATGGTCGTCAGCCACATCTTCCGATAGATTTTCTTTTAGGCCGAAGTACCAAACCGTCAGATGAAATCAACATCGACAGATGGTTGGAGTTACATTCAGAGAAGCTTGCGTTCGCTTACAACAGAGCCAAAGAAGAACTTACCAGAAACGAAACCGCGCGAAAACAGAGATACGACTTTGGCAGATGCGAAAAAGAACTCCAGATCGGCGACAAAGTGTATGTTCGGAATCGTGGTGTGCGAGGTCGAGATAAGATCCAAGACAAATGGAAGCCGGATAAACCATTTAAATCAGTGTATAGTGTGAAACCAGTGAATAGTGATGTTGTGAAAAATGTGAATAGGGTTGAAATAAAACCAGTGATTTGTGATTCAAGTATGTGAATATTTCCCTGCCTCCGTTGTGAAATATGGACTTATTCCGAGTGATGTAGAGACTCTACGTGACAGTTTATATTGAACATTTATTTTCATATTGCATATATATATATTTTTCATATTGATGAAATTTTTATATATTTTTTTCTTATGTATTTATTATATTAATCTGAGGACAGATTAACATTTCGTTGGGGAGTATGTGGTAGACCAAATTTACTATTATAATTTATCTTATGTATTTATTCGTTTTGGAATCATTCTATTTTTCGTTTCATCAAAAGTAATCTTAAATATTTTTCATCTTCAATTTCATTGGCTCATTTGATATTATCCAATAGTTTTAATTTACCTTGAGTATAAGTAACCGTTCAAACTAAGCAAAATTGGGCAGTATTACATTTTTAAAGAAGAAATTATATCCAGCCGATATCAGATGCATCTTGTGGTATGTAACTTTCATATTTGATTATTTGTTACTTTACTATTAAAGATTTAGGGTTGGCATATTATTTTAATTGCGAAGTTTATACTTTATCGTATTTTTGCAATTAAAGTTGTCTCAGTTAATTCTTATATTTTGTCTGTAAGTTCAAAGTTCATTTTGCTACAGTACATTTTTCTATTTTCTATGTGTATACTGCATAAACGGTAACTTATTGTCAATGTTTATGAAACTATATGTATTTTTTCTAATGTATTCTTTGATTTTGTTATAGGTCAATGTCTTTATTCTAATTCTTCAATAAATAAAATGGATACCAACATCTGAGTCATCATTTGCCATTAACTGCTCGGTTACATATAGTATTTGTATCAACTTTCATAAGTGTCGGCCATCGTTGAATCTACGACGTTTTGATATTTAAGGCGCTCTACCGACTGAGCCACATGTGCAGTAAAGGTTTAAAATTTCAAGGAAAAAAGTCTGTTAAGAAGTTTTAGTACGTGCTTGATTTTCCATACATTCAGTTTCCTGAATAATGATAACATGATAATATCATTGCTACAACTCGATCAATAAATCTGTGCAGTTTAATATTTAATAACCCAAATGAAGCATTTCTCTATGAACTTGTTTTTTAAATAAGTTTTCTTGTATATTATCATAGTTGTGATAAAGTCATTTTTTGTGTACCAACATACTTGACCTCTTGAATTTTAAGTTTGAATCGATTTTGGAAATACCCTCCATTCTTAAGTCTGGTTCTTAAGCTTTTATACTTCATTTTGTATTCATTGCAATAAGACCTTTTCATGGAAATGAATATTCATGACCTGATGACCTAGAATTTTGAGTTTGACCCATGTTAATCAATTATTCTCGGATATAACTTTTGAACATTTTTGAACTTTTGAACATTCCCATGTGTCAATGCCTCTTTTTGAATGCCAACAATGTTTACCATTTGAAATTGACCCTGGAATTTGACATAGTTATGACAAACTCTAACATTCAACTTTTACACGGATGGTGCTAAGGCTTTAATACCTCGGATGTATATTTCTTATGACTTGCATTTGATAATACTTTAGATGTATGTTTCTTATGACTTGCATTTGATAATACTATAGATGTATGTTTCTTATGACTTGCTTGTGGTAAATTTGACTTCAGCTGAAAGCTGTCAGAGAGGGGCATGAGTGTTTTACAAACACTTCTTGTTCCATCATGTATGTGCTGCTGGACTATGATTCAGTCAAATCGGCCTTTAACCTGCTTTAAAAATTCTAAATTTCTCGTATATCAATAGCAAAGTTGAGTTTATAATGATACCTATAAGAAATACGATCTATCTTTTAGAGTTTCATTGGGACATAACATGAAGTTGGTCAGTTAATTGATCAAATTCTTGAACACCTGAAGTGTGTCATAGTAGATTTGACAACATACCGACTTTATGTCATATCCCAATAAAATGGTTTGGACATGACACGTCTCTGATTTAGCTTAATTCCACACCATTTACTACAATTGGCATATCTTTAATAAATATGATGTTAAAGTTTGATTTGGTTGCCATGGTAACAAAGATTTTATATTTACAAGCCTCCGATTAAGCAAAATTTGCTCTGTTTTAAATTAAATTAGTGCAGATTCAGTTTATTAGTGTAAATTCACATGAAATTTATTCATGTATTCTCTGAGCTTATATTACTTAAATCTAAGAAATAAATTCTATTCAAGATATTTGAACCCTTTGATATTTTTTTCAGACAGCCTTGTCCTAGCAGCGTACCTCATGGGAGTTGTGGCATAAGCTGCCATGTATGGGAGAATCAGTGTTTCACAATTAGTCTTATTCTTAGTTTTGTTAAAATGTATTCATATTCTAATCATACATGCCATGCTGTGTGAAGCCTGTCAGTATAAAACTATAAATTTGTGAGCCCATTTGTGGGTACAGTTGTATAAAATAAATCAGTATACCACCTCCCTTGCAGAGTGGGGATATAAAAAGGAATAAAGAAAAAGCTTCTTTTTATAATACTGTTTTTATAAAGAAGAAATACTAGTAAATATGACTTTGGAATGTAAGCTCCAATTAAACAGTGACATTTTTTGAACATACAAGAAATCAATTTAGAATACACATATTCTCTAAGGAAAACAGATGCTCTGCATAAAGATTGATTGATTGTATATTGTTTAACGTCCTTATCGAGAAATTTTCACTTATATGGAGACGCCACCGGTGGAGAGCTGCAAATTTTGTCCTATACTCGGCACTTAGGGTCATTGAGCAGGGAGAGATCTTTTTCGTGCCAGCACCTAGGCCTACTGCGACACGGGATCTCGGTTTATACTGTCTCATCCGAAGGACCGCTCTGCTTAAAGAAAAAAATTCTGCTAAAATTTATTCCTTCATAGTATTTTCTCATTTGATATCAGCTTGGCGTCCTCAAATTCATATTTCTTTATGTCCTTTTTTTTATATAAGTTTGAAAAGTAGCATGCAATTTGCTGTGGATTTTAGTAAAGATATTTAGAAAACCTTCTCTATCCATCTTGCACCAGTGACTTCATTTCTTCAGAAACTTCTACTGGATTTTCTTTTCTTTCTTTTCTTTTTCCTACTTTGTATTTTTTTTATGTAAAATACTTTAAATAACTTTAAATAAAATTTACTTACGTTCTTACTTACTTGTCTGTCATCTTGTTTACATTTTACACATTTTGTATTCTTCGATGCCGGAGAGCTCCAACATGGGAAATAACTTGGATATAGAAAAGGCAAAACTTTATGGTGTAACAAAATGTTATTTTTCATTTACCCGTAAATGTTTTAAATGATATTCATAAAATAAAATTTCTTGAACTAAATCTCCCTAATATGATTTTCACATCACTTGGCAAAGTCTTTATATACAAAGTCTGACGCTAGGAAGGCAACGAGGACTAATTCTGCACTTATTTAAGTATCCGAAAATTAGAAAATGTAAAAACCTTATTACATATACTAGTTTTTACAAAGGCTTGATTGTCATGAAGCATATAAAAAAATATGCACAAAAAACAGCTTTGTCTAGTTATCCTTGATTTTATTGATAAATAGCAACATCCACTATAATTGATAATTTTTAGCCCCGTTTCCATGGTAACCAGGTAAACTACCATGCTTCCTTTCATCATAGTCAATCTTTTCATTCATTGAAGTTTCGGTGAGAAAAAAAAATAGTTTAATCCAAAACACCAGGTGGTCATGTCGTTGCGATATATATGTAGTAGAATTGGTATTACATGTTATATTCATCATGAAAAAAAAACTTCAACAAATAAAATCAAATAAGATATTTCACAAACTATATCTGAAAATGCCTTTCTTTTTATTTGCTAAACAACATGGGGATGCAAATATAATAAGGCTTTAAGCATTTCTTTGAGATATAAATTGACCCATTTCACTTGAACAAAATAACCCCTGCAACCTTGACAATTAAGGGATGTAAATTGTTACTTACATAGAGAGAAAGAGAGAGAGAGAGAGGGCGGGGTTTATTCGATTTTCGATATGTAAGAAGATATACGTAAATTATATTATCTAATACGGATGTTAGTATATTATTTTATATAGGTTAAAAACAATTTAACAATGATTGTATCATCTCGTAGAGTTTTGTAATTATATCCTAGGAAATAATAAATGAACTGACATTTACCTGACAATATAAAGAAAACAATTCCTCTCATAGCGTGGTTAAAAAAATGTGTCAGTGTCGAGGTTTATCGATTGTTCCTGTTTTACCTGTGCAGTGCCTTATCTTTGATATAAACACACAAACTTATCATGTGTTCATTATGTAGAACAAAATCTCAGTAAAAATGGATTCTGGTACATGTATCTCTGAGATATATCATTATCATCTCTCTCGAGCTGCCATTAATCCATCGGTAATCTTCGGCTGACTCCTCTATGTTCTATACAAAAGTTGCAAGGCACGAGCCACCCGAGGAGCACCAAGTGGTCATCTTGACGATGATGCGATTTTTTTTAATATAGAGATGTGAGTAATGACCGATCTGTTTATTAATATCGTTTAAAGCAATTGCTCATTAAACGCATTTAATTGATTTCCGAAAACACAGGGGGTCGGTCTTTTGACACGTTCCCCCCGATTGCCGCAAGTATGAAAGAGGGGCGCACGTGGCGTTTTCCTCCTCTTGTTCTATAGCGTTCCCAGCGATTCTGCACTTTGATAATTGTTAAAATTGTTTAAAGCCTCCGAGAACTGTTTAGCAAAAATCATGCCTCCCATTAGAGCCAGAAAGTCACAAGTCACCCCCAAGTCCACCAGGACAGGCAAGCGGACCAGGGTAGCCAGGCAGCAGCAGGGCAGAGGCAGAAGAAACCTGACCGCTGTCCATCACGCTGATACCAGGGCAGCCCCTGAGATCGAGGGATTGATGACTGGTACAAGTGCCCAGGCCTGGGAGGAAAACAGTCAAATGTCCACGGGAATGGCAGAGGAGCATGTGCCGCTTACTATTAACAATAAGGGTAGGCAATTAGATTTTTCTACTTCGTGGCCTGTCCCGGAGGAAGCTGCCCTGTCACCGGCAGGTAATTTCGGGGCGATGCCAAACATGGAGGTTTGCGCTGGGGACGATATAGGTGCCCATGTTCCAATCGCTTTAAAACAAAAAATTTGGGCGGGGAACTATATAAACTTAGCCCTGCTTACAAAGGGAAGTGCTGAACTGCAGCAGTTCGCTGCGGGTAGTAATTTTGTTCTAAATGATAAGGGGGAACTTGAGGCTAAGCCCAAAGTTTTGAATGAGAAGATAGCAACCATCGATAGATGGACTGACGCTTTTTTGTTATTCACGCATGTATATATTCAAAGGCACCCAAGGAGGGCAGCCGAATTGGTTCAATATATGTTTGTCATTCGCGACGCAGCGAGGAAATTTCCGGGCATGGGATGGAGAAATTACGACGAACAGTTTAGAGTGCGTCAAGCAATCTCTTACCAAAATTGGTCAAAATTAAATTCCGATTTATGGCTACGCTTGATAGCTGTCCCACCCAGGCCCGAACTTAGCCTCGCTGCATCGCATGCACCAAATCAAACTGGTGTCTGTTTCAGTTACAATAGAGGCCGTTGCATTACAGCCAATTGCAAATATGTGCATTTATGTTCTATTTGTAGAGGAAAGCACCCAAAATCGAGTTGTGCAAAAAATGATACTTTTCGTACCCCAAAGGCCTCAAACAGCACCGCTGCAACCAATAAAGGTCAAAAACTTTAAATTAGCAAATTCCCCTATAAATACGGCAGCTTTAAAAAATTCTGTTACAAATTATCCGAATTTAGAAATAGCAAAAGAACTTATGAATGGTTTTCAATTTGGTTTTCGATTGCATTACCGGGGTCCTCGGGAAAAAACAGAAGCACCTAATCTGCCCTCTTTTTATAAGCATGCAGATGTCGCTAGAGACAATATCAAAAAAGAAATTGACAAAGGACGGATGGCTGGCCCATTTAAATCACGACCTATGTTAAATTTGCGAGTTTCGCCACTGGGAATAGTGCCCAAGAAAACGGAGGGGGAATTTAGGGTAATTCACCACCTCTCCTACCCTATCAATAACTCCGTCAACGACTTTATTGACGAAGAGCTTTGTTCGGTCAATTACACAAAATTTGACGAGGCCATTAGCATGGTTCAGCGTTTAGGGCGTGGATCTTACCTAGCCAAATCAGATATCAAAAGCGCTTTTAGATTAATGCCCATTTGGCCCGGTGATTTTGAGCTTCTGGGTTTCAAGTTCGACGGCTGTTATTATTTTGACAAATGCCTCCCCTTTGGGTGTTCTATATCTTGTGCTACATTCGAGAAATTTTCATCGTTTCTAGAGTGGCTGGTACGCAAGCGAGCTACATCTAGAGAAGTTCTACACTATTTAGACGATTTCTTGTTCGGGGGTCATACGGCAGACGAGTGTCAA
>PRKT01000655.1:17144-49070 GCA_003671525.1 Saccostrea glomerata
GTATATATATGTTGCAGTGTAGGTAAAAAAAAATTAGAATAGTGATAGCGTTTAAAAAAAAAAATGGTACTGAAAGAAGTTCGAACCTAACACCCCCCCCCTTTTCGAAACAGGATTTTCGTGTTTTGACAATGCACAATCCGTTTTTTCTTGTCAGTTTTTTTTGTAGGTCTACGTCAATGCATTAGAAGTCGGGGGGGGTGTCTGGTGGATGTACTGAGGCCCCCAATGGATCTAAGGCAAGGTTCTTTATGGGGGTCTGGGGAATGACAAGTTCTTGAAAATAAAAGATTTTTTTTTACTTGATTTTAGGTTAATGAACATATAAGTAATGCGTACAAAAATATCAAACGGGGGATGGCGCACGCCCGGCGCGCCGGCCCTGGAATTAAATTCATTTTTTAAAATTTAAATATCGTTAAAAATTATCAGTAGGTAAGGTACGTTGCGTATGCCCTTAAAAGGGTACAACATCTGGTGAGCTTTTAATGAGGAGCGCTAATTTATACCGCACAGGAGCAAATATATCTCAGTGTCCTTTCGTTAATGCCCATAGTTAGTGTGTTCCTGCAGTTTGCATTTCCCCAAGAAGGATGTCCCACACGTACTCCACAAATGAAAGGGTTACTGCTAAAATTTTTGTTGATCCTGGCTCTTTCATCTCGGCTTTGCAGAATTTACTTTTTTCCAACGCAACACTGACTTGGTTAGATACCGGATACACATGAAACCTGAAATGAAGAGATTGGTTATTATATCGTGTGCCATAAATGTTAGATATGTGTTCAAATTCTAAAGTGTATTTTCTTTTGCCTGTGGAGTGAAAGTCCAAATTGGGTACCGCAACATGTACTACAATTTTCACAAATACATATGGTCTAAATGAGCTCTACTTTACTTGTACTTGGTCTGGCGAGGTTTCACAGGCTTATAAAAAATATTTTAGGGTGAGATATTCAAAACTGTCTTTATTTTCATACAAACATAACAAATGTATTAAAATAGTAGAATGAAAAATTAAAGTTCAAAATGTTAAAAACAGTTGCTTCAGATTGTTTAAAATCTCAAAATGCCGTACAGTGAAATTTCAATTTGCCGTACTCAGTTGTTGAAACAATTTACAATAAGCCGTACACTCTGAAAAATAATATTTGCCTTGTTTTGATGTAAATAAACAGTTTGTATCATTAACTTTGATATAAGAAGTTCAGAAATATAGTTAAAAAGGACACGCGTGTGTGAACATTACTTAATTTTTTGAAACAATTAAGAAAGCAGCCTTAAAACTTTCTCAGGTAGAATTTCCTCCGGTACCAGGTGGCATGTTTTGATAAGTTAGAATAAAATGACGTTGCCAAACGCTGCGGAACGAATAAAATCTAAAAGTGTAACATCCTCTTTATGTCAGAAATACATGTAGAACACTTATGAGGACGAATTCTTTGACAAACGAAATAAATACCAACCTCTGTCCTGTTCAAATGTGAAGAACTCCTCGCCTCGATGGTAGCAATATCCGGTGTCGGTAACACACAGTGGGGACAGGTAACTCTCATTTTCACTAAAATTTCTCTGATTTCAGGAGTTGTCTCCCCTTGAAAAGATCAATAATGGCGGATAAACAATGCCGCATGCAGTCTGGTCACTAACGGACAGTTTTGACACTGTATACCTGTATTTCTACCAATTACCTCAGTAACCTTTGTTGTGATCACACAGGTAAGAAAAACAAGATTTTTAATTCAAATAATTTTAATGAGCTAAATAATTAAGAATATAACATTTTTACATGTATAGACTCTCTCGTATAAGAAAATGTCACATTTTACACTTACAATAATACATTATTTACATGTCCACATTTTCCCCATTTACACAGTTGAAAATAATCAATGCATAATGTACGATAAAACAATTATTACATGTAAGATGGTTCACAAAATATATTTTAAGTACAAATTTTATACATTTGAAATGCATGTACATATCATCAATCCCCCCTTCAAAGTCTTACAACTTCATTTTTAATTTTGGATCTGTTAATGATTTACTGTAAGTGTCTTTAGATTTTTTATCGTACAGCTGATATCTTTTAGATCTGTAGTATTTTCATTGAAATTTATATTTTAAAAGTTTTTGTTTGTGTTTCATTTTAAAGTAATTTTTTCTATTTTGTTGTTGTTTCATCAAACTTGGTCAGTAGATGCATCTTGGGTCTTTAAAAGATGTCGACCAATATGTAGGTCACGATGACCTACTTTCGACATTTTATGGCTATATTTAAGTATCTTAGGTATTTATTGGCTTAGAATCATCAAACTTTGTGAGTCGATGCATATTTGGTTTTCAGAGAGTGACGACCAAAAAGTAGGTCACATTGACCTACTTTTGACATTTTATGGCTTTATTTAAGTATCTCCAGTACTTATTGGCTTAGAATCATAAAACTTTCTGAGTTGATGCATCTTGGGTTTTCGGAGGATGTCGACCAAAAAGTAGGTCACGGTGACCTACTTTTGAATATTTCAGGTACGTATTAGCTTAGAGTCATCAAACTTTGTCAGTTTAGGCACCTTGAGTTTTCAGAGAATGTCGACCAAAAAGTAGGTCACTGTGATCTACTTTTAACATTTTATGGCTATATTTAATTATATCTGTTACTTATTGGCTCAGAATCATCAAACTTTTTCAGTTGAGGCATCTTAGGGTTTCATTGAATGTCCAACAAGAAGTAGGTCATGGTGACCTACTTTTGAATGTCTCAGGTACTTATTGGCTTAGAATTATCAAATTTTGTTAGTTTAGGCATTTTGGGTTTTTCGATAATGTCGACCAAAAAGTAGGTCACCCTGACCTACTTTTGACATTTGATAGCTATATTTAATTATCTCTGGTACTAATTAGCTTAGAATCGTCAAACTTTGTTAGTTGATGCATCTTGGGTTTTCAGAGAATGTTGTCTAAAAAGGAGGTCATGGTGACATACCTTTGGATGTCTCAGGTACTTATTTAATTAGAATCATCAATTTTTGTCAATTAATGTATCTTGAGTCCTCAGAAAATTTAAGGAAATCACTTTACAGCAAGGTGTCAGACAAGGAAGGGTAATATCGTCGTGGTTTTTCTTACCGTTTAACTAATTAATAGAAATGCTAGATAAAAGTGCGACTGGATCGTGTGTGTGACCTTCACAATCCAAGTGTTATTCTGGCTGACGACACTTCCCTTATATCCAACACTCCAGAAGCAACTTGATATTGTATACAATTACGCTATAAGTTTGTACTTGCGTAACATTCCTGACAAAAATTGTGTTCTCTTCTTTAAGGTTCATTGATACTCTGATAAGAGAGATAACTCTACAGATAAGAAAGATAACTTTCTGCAGATTTTTTGTCATAAGATTCAGTAATTTGTCATGCCAGAATTTACAAATCTCTATCATATGGACCACTATACTGTTAACTCAAGCAAACCTAGCCCATGGTTCAGAGGTTAATTTGTAGTTCTGTTGCTAGTTTATTCAAAAATTATTTTGAATAGTTTACCTAAAATATTCACACTCAGTTCCTTTCAACGGTGTAAATTGGTAAAAAAATCTATTTCTAAACGTGAAAGTCTTTTAATTGTACAGAATTAAAAGCCGCAGAATTGTTTATAAATATTTAATTTATATTTTATTTCATTAAAAAAGAATTTCAAGGGCGATAATGGAACGATAACTCTTGCTTATGGATGCATTTTATTTTACATGCACAGAAAACAATTTGATATTCTGATTTAAAAAGCATCGCTCCAGTATGTTTTCTAAAGGGAATTAGATAGGTATGAGAGTAAATATTATTTTTATATATACCTCATATTTCTAATTTAATTGTGAGATTAAAAATAATTGGTTTTTCTAGTGACCATCTCAAATTTTCTTCAAATCATGATTTGACATATCATTTATTTCTGAAAAAGTAAGCAACGCTTCATACTTCAAACTATTTTTTATTTGAATTGAATGTTATAGTTGTTGCTGAAAATCAATGTTTGGAATTTTAAAAAAAAAGTCGTGAAATGTGGAGCAGAGGGATATTGTCCCTTAACTGGTTAAATATTATCAAACTTTGTAAGTTGATGCATTTTGGGTTTTATGATACTAATAGAGTTGGAGGCTTCTAATAGAAGTGATAGATTGTACAATTTATCAGAAGAGCGATTCAAGGCCCTGGGGCCTCTTGTTCATTTTTGTTAATTTGTTTTAGGCCTACAGTATTAAAATTGGACTCATGTACTAGGATTATCATTCTTTAGCAGAATTATTACACTGAATTAAAAGGAACTCTTTTTTCAGGTGCACATGATGCAACTTCCTTGATGGTGTGTAGGCTGTTTGTCAACATGTGAATCCAACATGCATTTTGGGGTAGGTATGTTTACTGTTGATTTTCTATCTTAAAAGCCGCATAAGGCATACTTTTTCTGATCTCAAATTTTTGTTTAAGCATTAATCTTTATTTTCTCTTTCATGAATTTTCTGCTGAGAATCTAAAAAATAAATAATTTAATTCAAGTTATATAGTAATATATAGTGAAATTATTTCCTTGTGTGAGATTGTAATTTCAAGGCTTTGTGATAGATTGTACAATTTATCAGAAGAGGAATTCAAGGCTCTTAGGGCTGATGTTCTCGTTAAACACTGACATCCACACACAAATAAGAGGAAACAGTACAATATACTCAAAATGGGTAGATACAAATAAATCCTATGGGAGTAATATTTTAAATTCCTAAGGGATTTTTTTTAAAACTAAGATGATGAAATTAAGAAGAAAATGGCACAAAAATAATCCTATAGGAATAATTCTCAAATTCCTATGGGAATTTTAATCCTATGGGAATTTTGTTTCCTAAGGGAGAAAAAAATTCCCTTAGGAGAATTTTTTTTTCCTATAGGATATATTTTCTCCTATAGGATTTATTTTTCTCCTTTAGGAAAATAAATTCCCTTACGAAATTAAATTCTCCCATGGTAAATTAAAGTCCTACAGGAATTTTTAAATATCCTGCAGGAAATTAAGAAATCCTGCAGGATTTCGATAATATCCCTCAGGAATTTTATTTTTCCTATAGGAACTTTATTTTTCCTATGGGAATTTTTTGTTCAAAGGTGATTATCTCACCTGACAGGTGAGATATACCTGTAACAAAGGTAGTTATGAACTCTGTGAGTGATGGTCTACCACTTGGTATACATGATTTTTATGTGAAATGAGGATTTGGCGGGCGCCAAAATGCCACTTTTGAAGTGGCATAATTATCCGGCACAGTGTTAAATTTAAAAATGAATGAAAAAAAAAAGAAGATAACATTGAAGTAAATAAATGATTTTAAAATTAATGAATTGTTTCCATTGTTTTATATTTTTAAAAATAATAGATTGTTAAAATTTAAGTTCATGAGAGAGAGAGAGTATCAATAATTTCATTAGATTATATACATATATTGCATTATATATTTCGCGTAATTAAAAAAAATAAAATTAGGCATAGACTTTAAAAACATATTATGTTCATGTATTTTTTTATAATGCATGTATGTATTTTGTTTATTCAGGAAGTAGACCGATTATTTGAAGAACATTTTGGGAGATAAGATGTAACCCAACAGAACAACCAGCCGTCTGATATCGATGAGAGTGACGATGAAAATGAAAATGAAAATGCTAATCACGATGAAACGATCTCGAGAAGAATGGCCGAGTTTATACAATCGCAAAATTCAGAAGAATCAATTAGTGATGAATCTGAGGAAGATACAAGTAAAGTGCAAGACAACGAAGATTGCTTTATCAACTTGTGTAACTGTACATGTACAAAGAACTGCTTTAAAACATTTCCAACTGATGACATAAAAGAGCATATCTTCAACATGAGAGATATGAGCAAGGAAGAAAAGGAGATGTATGTCATGGGAGTCCTACAAAAAGGGGGTTACGGGCAAACTACCCGCAAAAACACAGAGAGGAAAAGAATGCGATACTCTAACAGTTTTCGAGGAGAAAGCATATGCAGAGAGGCTTTCCTTACCATTTATGATGTTTCTCACAAAGTTATAAAGAACATTGTAAAACACATGAACGGGAATGGTGTAACTCCACTTGAACACGGAAATAAAAGAAAAAAGCCAGCACATGCCTTGAAATTTAAAGACATTGAAAATGCAGTGAATTACATCAAAAATCATGCTGAAGAATTTGGAATTCCTCAACCTGAGGCCCCACGAGGCAGTGATGGAGTCTCGCCAATATATCTTCCGGCGTCCGATACTAAAAATGAAGTTCATAAGATGTATGTAAAATCTTGTTGAGGAATCAAATCAAAGAGTCTTGAAAATATCGTCATTCGAGGATGTCTGGATGAGGTGTCTTCCCCACATAAAGATCAGCACTCCGCGTGACGATGTGTGTCAAAGATGCGAATTCCTCCGAAAGAAGATCCTAGATGCAAGGACGGAGGATGAAAAACTGTCAGCAGTTAAATCTTTTCAGGATCACATTGAGTCAGCTAAAAAAGCACGGTTGCATTATAGAGAGTGCATTCACAAAGCAGTTGAAGAAATGGAAGCAGTGCAAGGAGAAGAACTGAATAAAAAGTTAACGCAAACCGCACGACGCACAAATGGCCATAGCATAAGCTCTTTGAGCCTTTGGCTCAGAAGAGCTAAAAAAAAACCGGAATTTATGTAAAGTTTCTATAAACAGCAACCAAAGCATTTTCATCCCTATTTTCATCCCTATGACAGTCAGAGTTCTTGGAACATCAGTAGGAATCGGGTGCTTGAGGCAGCATCAACCACTGAAAATTCAAGAGACAACCAGACATTGTCAACATAAATGTAACAGTAAATTGTATACTGATTACATCATTTAAACATTCTAGGCCCAACATATGCCTATGCCTACAAAGCAAAAGCAAAAACATGAATCGGATCTCAAATGGCTTCTTGAATACCATATGCTAGAAAAACATGATGTTAAGAAAATAATTGTATACTGCAGGTATGTTTTTTTTTCTCTCTCTGTCTCTCAGTCTTCAGCGTATTTTCAATTATGTTCACAATTAAAAAAAAGTTTCATTATATTATATGTTTATTTATTTGTCTAGATCAGTCAGTGCTACAGCTCTCCTTTAGCTTCATTTCAAGGATAATCTACGAGAGCATGGATTACCAGATGGTATAGTTGAGACGTTTCATTTCCATAGATGAGGATGGCAAAATTCGCATTTTACAAACCTTCAAAAAACCCGACAGTCGTATTAGATGTCTTTTTGCCACCCTTGCAATTGGCATGGGCATTCAAACATGCCATTCAAATAAACGATGTTAGAGTGATTATTCACTGGAGTGTGTCTAAATCATGTCTTTCATACTGGGAAAAATTAGGCAGGGCTGGTAGGAACATGGACCAAGCTCTTGCCATATGTTGTGCATAAGGGGGATCGCTGAATAAGCACACGACTGATTTTCTCTTTATATATATCAAAGTTTGTATATATCGCATTTCTCTTTATATATATCGAAGTTTTGTTTATATATTTCGCCTTTCTCTTTATAGAAATCGAGATTTTGTTTATATATATTGCAATTACTTTATATATATCCAGGTTTTCTTTATATATATATCGCTCTTCCTTTATATATCGAGGTTTGCTTATATATATTGCTTTTCCTTTATATATCCAGGATGGCACTAATGGGCTTCCGTAGAACTGCACTTGAGTAATCGAGAAGAAAAATTGCAAATAAAATTTATTTTTATTTGGTAACTTTATTTAATATGCTACATGTACAAATCCCCTCTTGCATAGAAAAAAATGAAATAATATAAAACGCAGTATTGATAAGAAAAGAAAGATGCTGTTGCAAATAAATTGTGCTCAGTAAATTCATCTTCACCATGATTTAAAAAATATTAAGTTGCCATGGCAATATTATTTATACATGTTTTTTTAAAGATAGATTACCGAACAAAAAACTATGTAACATATATATAACTAGTGCTAATTGTAACGGGAACCGTTACAGATGTTCCCCAAACGCTCCCCATCTCCCTTTTGGTGCCATATTCCCTGTAAGCCTTATTAAATAAGACAGCATCTGTGCATTTTTGACTTTAATAACGTTTTCCCAGAAGGATACCAATTATATTCAAATTTTAACATTGCACGCTTGCGCATGTGAATGCACGTGCATAATGATCATATCATTTAGTCTACACTTTCTATATATTTAAATATACTTTATATTAAAGCATTTTGTCCAAAAGTATTTAAAATCACTCATTCAAGTGTATTTTTAATTTCACTCTTTGCAGATGCACGCACGCGCGTGCACGTGCATGATGACCATACCTTCTTGTAGGAGGCCCTTATATCTATCTATGTTCTAAATCTCATACTGTTTGGTTGAAAACCTAGGGAGTTATTGCCATTTCAAGTTTCAGCCAATCAGATTGCAGCACATGTGCATCCGCGTGATAACATGATTTTTTTCCTAAATCATATTGTAGGATATCCTAATTCATGACTATGTTTTAAATTTCAAAGCATTTCGTCAAAAAACAAAGGAGATATAGCCATTTAAGTTTCAGCCAATCAAATTGCAGCACGTGTGCATGCGCGTAATTTTTTGAAATTTTTGTATATCATATTGCAGGATATCCTAATGCATGACTATGTTTTAAATTTTAAATCATTTCGTCCAAAAACAAAGGAGATATAGCCATTTAAAGTTTAAGCCAATCAGATTTAAGCGCACGTGCATGCGCGTGTTTTCATGAAAATTTGTATATATCAAATTGTAGCATATCCTAAGGCATGACTATGTTCAAAATTTCAAAGCATTTCGTCGAAAAACAGAAAAGATATTGAGATTTTTGTTTCAGCCAATCAGAGCAAAGCGCACGTGCATGCGCGTGAATTCATGCTAATTTGACATTGTCATATTATCTACACTATCAATATATCCCTATATAATGAGTTTCAAAACATTTCATTAAAAAATGTAAAAGTTATGGCTATTTAAAGTATATCTGTCATTTCACGTGTTGCACGCGCACGCACGTGCAGGCGATTGCGCGCAAAATGACCTTCGTTCGGCACATCTACACAACACACCTATTAACCCTAAAAAGGTTTTAACTTAGTTTGGTGAACAGTTTCTGAGAACACTTCCGGACAAAAAAGTACCGGAGAAGAAATAAGAAGAAAAAAGAATAATAATAATAATAATAAGAAACAGAGTAAAAACAATATGTTCCCAAACTCCGTTTGGGGAACATAATTATTGATTTCTTTCAGCTTGATGAATTTAAGCAAACCACGTCAGAAGAGCTTTTTAGGAAAGCTAATACTTGTAATAGTTTACAAGAGATAATTTTTGTGCACCATAATCTCTGAAAGCCCGTACGTTGGAAAGTCGTCTCTTGCTACTATTTATATAATGTAACCTTACCCACTGGCCAGTTTGTTTTTATGCCCCCGTAAACGAAGTTTCGGGGGTATATATTTTTTGTCCTGTCCGTCTGTCTTTCTGTCTGATTGTCCGCAAAACCTTTAAAGCTGAACACGACTCGTAAATAGGCATACGCCATTTTCGATAGCATGATCTACAATACATCAGTACTAGGGTATACTCGTCGCATTCGTTACACCTGACTGCTTTATTGTCACGGGTATCGGCGTGGAATGGCGACGCGTGTTCGTGCTGGTTATCTTGCATTACCTTTGTTTTTATTTTATTGCAGTTACGTACATCTGTGTTCTTTGTATACTGCACTGACTTATACAAATATAATTGTAAACTTATTTGGTATCTTATATTCCTGCATTAGACAAAGTATTACGTTGTTATTCTCGCTACCGAGCTCTGTATAGCATACATCCGTCTTCACCGGTGTCGACTAATTACACTGAACAGTGACCAAGTTCTACCCTATTTATAGCAGTCTGCAGAGTAGCGAGACTCGGGAACAAAAATGGCGGACAGATTCCTTTTACGAATCGTGTTCAGCTTTAACCTTGTCCATAACTTCTGATTTAGTGGAGCTGTGACTATCATATTTCACTTGTGTATTCCTTGTGACAAGACCTTCTTTTGGGTACCTCCAAATTTGACCTTTTGACCTTGGAATTTGACCCACTTTTACACAAAAAATTCAAAGTTTCACTTTGGCTATAACTTTTGAACAGTAGATACCAGGACATTTATACCTCACATATATATTCTTTGTGGCAAGACCTTTTACTGGATACCACCAAACTTGACCCTTTGACCTTGGAGATTTACGTACTAATGAAAAAACTTCAACCTTGGCAATAATTTTTGAACGGTAAGGGCTAGAGCTTTCACACTCTCTATAGGTAATCCTTGCAGGAAGACGCTTCATTGGATACCAAGAGCTTTGACCTTTTGACCTTTCCAAAAAAACCCTTGACCTTATCTTTTAAAGGGTAAGAGCTAGTTATTTCATACTCTACGGATTTAATCCTTGTGACAAGACCTTTCATTTGATATCGAGACCTTTGACCTTGACCTTACGTTTGACCTACTGTTAAAAAATCTTAACCTTGGTCATAACTTTTGAACGGTTAGGGATAGAGCATCCATACTTTCCATACTTCACATATGTATTCTTTGTAGCAAGAGCAATTATTGCATACCAATAACCTTGACCTTTTGACCTTAACTTTGGAGATTCCCGGACTTATGAAAAAACTTGAACCTTGGCAATAACTTTTAAAGAGTAAGGGCTAGGGCTTTCATGCTTCACAAATGTAATTCTTGTGACAAGACCTTTCATTCAATACCAATAACCTTGACCTTCTGCTTGACCTTGATCTTAGAGTTTTACGTTCCTATGAAAAAAAAAATTTAGCCTGGCCATAACTTGGGAACATGGTGATAAGGCTTTCATGTTTTACAGTTGTACTTCCAGTGAGGAGACCCTACTTTGGGTACCAATATATTAACTTTGCATCTAACAAAAGTTGAATCTTACCTATGTTGCAAAACGGGGGCATCAGTGTTTCACAAACACATCTTGTTTCAGTATGAACTACCCGTGGCGAAACTCTAAGAAAAATAACTCATTTATACTTAAATGTCTATGTCATCATCTGTATTAGTATCTATTAATTTTCATTTTGCTTTATAATGGGCCCCATAAGAGGTTAAGTTTTCAAACTGCGACCAAAGGAGAAACTACAAATAAATATTTATAATCAACATGAAAGTAATCTTTAGCTGATTTACTGCACATGTGAACAAGATTTTTGTGTGTTTCGTTAAGAATCGCAGTTTCTTGTCAATGAAGCTGCACACGACCCGCATTCAAGTGATGAATGCGTGGGTCTGGGACACCAGTAGGAAATGAAATCTCAAAGTTATGTAATGCCACTCCTTCGATGCATTTTAACACAGGTGTTATCTTCAACTCCAGGACTATCACAGAATTGCTCTTTGACCCATATAACAGACTGTGACGCCTTCAGAAAAGTCCTCCAATAAAATCTAGCCCAAATTTCATCGCACAATCAGTTTGCACATTGTGCAGATTTGTACATGCATGCATCTGATTTACTTGACCATTGTGAGGGTGTGGGTTATACACCCTGATGAACTTACAAAAATCAAAAGAAGAACTTTAAAATTTTAACAAAATTTAATAACAAAATTAAAGAACAAAGTAAACAGAAATTTTAACAAACAATTTAACCAAAAAAAATGTACAAAAATGAAATAAATTGAAAATGTCTTTGTTAATTGGTCCTGGTCCTCAGTCAGTCAGTGCACAGGTCCCTTGGTATGAATAGGTCCCGTTTGTCCTGGTCCTTCCGTAAGTGCGGAAATCCTTTAAGAATAGATTTTTACAGTTTCCTTTTTGTATGGCTGCACGGAACAATGTTAATTAATAACGGGCTGCGTGGCACACTGGCATGGGTTCCTCTCGGGTTCCAGAGACAATGGTCCGACGCCAGGCTCAACACTTTGAAATGTCTTTCAATGAAACTAAATATTCAGAATTATTTCCAAATTCACAATAGTTATAATTCTCAAACTTTCACAATGTTTCGTTCATATAAAGACTTTAATTCAGATAATGAAATGTTCAACGAGGGTCACCGCCCGATGATATACTAGTAACTCACAGAACTGGCTTTAGAGATGTGTCGTATGGGCCGCCATAGTTCACTCACACGCTACGGTCTCTGTCACACACCATAACATGGAAATGGCTACTCTCAAATAAAGAATTTCAGTACCCGATAGTTTACATACTCTGTTACATTCTGTAGAGAGACTTTTAGGCATGAAAATAAGTCACAAGACCCATGTGGTTTTCTATGGACAGGCCCCCTGGTAGCACTAGACGAACACGTCTATCGGCTGATGTTTTCCCGGGTACTACCCAGAGCACGCTTTAACATTACTATTTAAAGTAAAACGAGGGGCTCCCCATAGGGCTGCTATGTTACTATGGGAACTAAAGGAATTTAGGGGCTCCCCACAGGGTTATTACACGAGTTACCGGAAGGGTGAACCCAGGGGATTTATTTACAATGTAATGAAGAATTTCAGTTTGTCACATACCTCCCCCTTATAAGACTAAAGACCATTTAGTCCGACCAAACCTACAAACTGAAAATTAAAATAAACAAACTCAGACTATTTACAACAAAGCATTATATATACAATATACCTGCAACAAAAGTAATCTCAGATAATTACTCAACCACATCATCTGAACATAACCTTGATAGTGAGTCTGCTACTGTATTCTGTGTACCACGAATATACCTAATCGAGAACACAAACTCTTGCAAAAGAAGACTCCAACGTAACAAACGTTGATTTGATAACTTTGACCTTTGTAACCATTGCAAAGGTGCATGATCAGTCTCAATTTTGAAAAGCACTCTTTTTCTACTACAGCATAATTTCTCTGCAGGACTGAACTTTTTGCTAAGAAAACAAATTGGATGCTTGCGTTCTTCAAACTCTTGCTCTAGCACCGCGCCTGCTCCGTATGCACTTGCATCTGTGCGCAAAATGAATGATCTACTGAAATCTGGACTTCGAAGAACTGGTTCTGAAAGTAACTTACCTTTTAGTTCTTGGAAAGAGTGATCAAGTTCGCTTGTCCATTTGATTTTGCTAGGCGTTTTCTTGCTCGTCAGGTCTGTAAGCGGAAGTGCTAAAGTGGCAAAATTAGGAATGAACTTACGGTAAAACCCAATCATACCTAAAAATGACTTTACCTTTTTCTTGGTTGTTGGAATGGGAAAGTTCTGAATGGATTCTACTTTTGACATCGTTGGCTTGATTTTTCCACTTCCTACAGTGTGACCAAGAAAACAAAATTCATTGAAACCAAACTCACATTTTGTAGGTCGAGCTGCTAAGTTCGCTTTCCTCAACGCTGAAAACACTGTTCTCAGATGCTCAAGGTGTTCTGTCCAGCTGTTGCTATAAATACCAATATCATCAATGAAAGCCTCTGTGAAATCTTCCAGCCCTGTAAGAACTTTACTTACCAGTCTAACGAAAGTGGCCGGTGCATTCACCATCCCGAACGGCATGACTGTAAAACTGAAATGTCCAAATGGAGTTACAAATGCACTTTTCCGTTTTGCATCCTCGTCTAATGGCACTTGCCAATAACCTTTTGTCAAGTCCAATTTGATTATGAATTTTGCTTTACTGATCTTAATCAAAATGTCATCTATTCGAGGCATTGGTCTTGGGTCAAATACAGTTACCTTATTCAACTCCCGGAAGTCGACGCAGAATCTCAACGACTTATCACTTTTCTTAATGAGGACGACTGGTGCTGAATAAGGACTGTCTGTTTCCTCAATGATACCAAGATCCATCATTTGCTGTAACTCCCGCTTCACTTGATCTTGTAAGGCATATGGAATCGGGTATGGGTTTCATATGGATGGGCACATCTGTAGACGTTTTCACTGAATGTTTCGTCAAAGGCGTTTTCTTGGGAACATCTGTAAAAATATCACCAAATTCTTCCACTAACCTCTGAATCTGATCCCTTTGTTCTGTGGTGAGGTCTTTTGAATACAGTACGTCGGCTGACGATTCTGTCTGCTGAAGGGCCGGGACTTTATCCGACACCACACCGTCTTCTATCTGAACATCATTGCTAGATAAACTGGAAATAACATTCAAGCATGCCATTATTTCAGACTTACTGTTTTCCCCCAACTCTCTCTCAAACATTCCTTCAGCATATTGACGTGATAAACAGTTTCTTTGTTTTTGGACAGCCTGACTCTAAAATCAACTGGACTTACCTTTTCTGTCACCTCATATGGACCCTTCCACTGCGCCAATAATTTCGAAGTACTGGTTGGCAATAACACTAAAACTTTCTGACCTACTTCAAAATTCCTGCTCCTGGCGTTTTTGTCATAATATCTCTTCTGTTTCTTCTTTGCATGGGATTCCACTTCTGTTACCAACTTACGTACCGTCTCCATTCGTTCCCGTGTCTCCATGAGATAACTAAGGACTGATGCTTGTTCCTCGGTTGGTTCTTCCCATTGCTCCTTTAAGATGTCTAGTGGACCCCTGACTTGTCTGGCATAAAGAAGTTCGAAGGGAGTAAAACCTGTCGTTTCATTCGGGACATCTCTGTAGGCAAAGAGTACATACGGTAAATGAACATCCCATTTTAATGGCTCTAAAACTGCATATGCTTTTAACATTTGCTTAAGAGTCCCATTAAATCGTTCTACTAGCCCGTTAGCTTGAGGTTGATAAGGGGTAGTTGACAGTTTACGCACTTTTAGCATTTTGCACAGGTTTGATATGAGTGATGACAAGAAATTTGTTCCCTGATCTGATAAAATTTCTTTAGGAAAGCCTACTCTTGAGAACATTTCCATAAGCGCATTTGCCACACTTTCTGCGTCTTGAGTTTTCATCGGAAATGCTTCCGGAAATCTAGTAGCATAGTCCATACATACCAAAATATATCTGTTTTTCTTTTCTGTCATTGGTAATGGACCCACAAAGTCAATGGCGACTCTGGAAAATGGAACGTCTATCTTTGGAATTGGCACCAGTTTTGCTTTTGGTGTTCTCCCTTTCTGCATCCCCTTCTGACAAATAGAGCATGACTTACAATAACGTGATATGTCCACATACATACCCGGCCAAAAGAAGTTTTGCAGGATTCGTTCTCTGGTTTTCTTGTTTCCAAGATGCCCAGCCAATGGTGTGTCATGAGCCAATGATATAATACCATTGCGCAGTTTCTTTGGAGCTACAATCTGGAAGACCTTTTCATCAGAATTCTTTTCAAAGACTCTATACAATTAATCATTTTTCAAGATGAAATATGACTTACCCTCATATGGTCCATTTTGTGCCATATCTAGAATTGACTTCAAGCTCTCATCAGTTTTCTGATGCTCAATCAATTCCTCCCTGTTACATCACATACCTTCATTCTCGGTGTTCGATGCTTTTAAATCATCCAGTTTTGGTTTTTCTGCCCTCTCTTGTTTCCTTAGCTCTGATCTAGTTTGGACCGCTCCGCATGCGTCATCTTCGACTGTGTCCACCTTCTCCATCCTGGGTAAAGGGTCTGCCTCCTTAGGTACTACAATGCTCACATTGTTGCCAATAATAACATCAGCAAAAGGAGAATCTAGACATAAAGCGTGTACCTTACCTGAAATGTATGGCGTATTCACACTTACTATTGCCTCATTGCAAGATCTCCTTGTACCGTCAGCTAGAGCAATTACCCTTGATTTCCCAGTCTTATCCTCATCTGAAACTAATTTACTGTTGACAAACACCGTTGAACAACCAGTATCCCTTAAAACTGAGACAACATGTCCACCGACTTCTCCACTCACCAAATCTAAACCTGTTTCACAACTTAATTCTAAAGCAGAATCATCAGTAATCGATACACCAGACAACTTAACCACCACTTTATTCTCATGAACACTATCAGAATCCTCAGATACTGTCATTGTCTCATCAAGACACAAACCAAACTGTTCATAAGACTTGTGGTTACCTGGTTTCTGATTCAGAGGAGATTTTGACTGAACTTTACGCAATGGACAATTCGGAGCAATATGCCCGACCTTGTCACACTTAAAACATCTCCTCTGATCTGAAGGCGAGATAAACTTACCTTTCTGGGACTGAACCGAACCAAACTTATTTGGTCTTGCACCCGGTTTTTCCCCTGCATTACCACGACCAACGCCTGAATTACTGCCTTTATGCGCAACCTGAAATGACTCTGACAAAGTTATAACTTCTTTTATAGACTTTGGACTGTGTTCTAGTACCCACAGTTGCAACTCTTTTGAACAACTTCTTATCACCTGTTCTCTCAACATCAAATCAAACAGCTTATGAAAGTTTGAACCAATTTCTTCCCTTTCGCACCAATGATTAAAGAACCTCTCTGTCCTAACCACAAAATCTTTGAACGATTCATCACTGGACTGTCGACACTGCCTAAACTTATCCCTATAGGCCTCTGAGGTAAGTTCATACCTTTTAAGAATAGCAGTTTTTATAGCATCGTAATTATCGCTATCCTCATCTGACAATCTAGAATAAGCTCCAAGAGCCTTACCCGATAGCATTGGGACTAAACGAACCGCCCATTGAGATTGATCCCACTTTTGTAACCCCGCTATTTTCTCAAATGATTTTAGAAAAACGTCCGGGTCTTGACCTTCTTCAAATTTGGGCAACTTTACACTAGGGGTGTGAACACTTTGGGGGGAGGAACCAATTTTACTCTTCTCTAACTCTTTCTCTTTAAGAGCTAACTCTCTCAACTTAATCTCTTTCTCAGCTTCCCACTTATCCCTGTCTCTCTTAGCCTGACGCTCCTCTCTTTCATGAGCTAACCTTACTTTCTCAAGCTCTCGTTCAGCTTCCTTTTCTGCTCTTACTGTCTCTCGTTCAGCTCTAGCTTGATCTCTCTCAGCTCTCATGGCCTCCTGCTCCTGACGCCACATCTCTAAACACTCCTTGACACTTGACCCTTTCTCGATAAGCTCGGACATCCACTTTGGCATGTGCGACATTGTGAAAGTTTGAACTGAAACATATAAAATAAACAAAGTCAAAATCAAAATTTCGAAATACAAAAAAAAAAACTCTTGATTTATGCAAGCTCAGATGTATCCCACCGCTGCCACCATTTGTGAGGGTGTGGGTTATACACCCTGATGAACTTACAAAAATCAAAAGAAGAACTTTAAAATTTTAACAAAATTTAATAACAAAATTAAAGAACAAAGTAAACAGAAATTTTAACAAACAATTTAACCAAAAAAAATGTACAAAAATGAAATAAATTGAAAATGTCTTTGTTAATTGGTCCTGGTCCTCAGTCAGTCAGTGCACAGGTCCCTTGGTATGAATAGGTCCCGTTTGTCCTGGTCCTTCCGTAAGTGCGGAAATCCTTTAAGAATAGATTTTTACAGTTTCCTTTTTGTATGGCTGCACGGAACAATGTTAATTAATAACGGGCTGCGTGGCACACTGGCATGGGTTCCTCTCGGGTTCCAGAGACAATGGTCCGACGCCAGGCTCAACACTTTGAAATGTCTTTCAATGAAACTAAATATTCAGAATTATTTCCAAATTCACAATAGTTATAATTCTCAAACTTTCACAATGTTTCGTTCATATAAAGACTTTAATTCAGATAATGAAATGTTCAACGAGGGTCACCGCCCGATGATATACTAGTAACTCACAGAACTGGCTTTAGAGATGTGTCGTATGGGCCGCCATAGTTCACTCACACGCTACGGTCTCTGTCACACACCATAACATGGAAATGGCTACTCTCAAATAAAGAATTTCAGTACCCGACAGTTTACATACTCTGTAACATTCTGTAGAGAGACTTTTAGGCATGAAAATAAGTCACAAGACCCATGTGGTTTTCTATGGACAGGCCCCCTGGTAGCACTAGACGAACACGTCTATCGGCTAATGTTTTCCCGGGTACTACCCAGAGCACGCTTTAACATTACTATTTAAAGGAAAACGAGGGGCTCCCCACAGGGCTGCTATGTTACTATGGGAACTAAAGGAATTTAGAGGCTCCCCACAGGGTTATTACACGAGTTACCGGAAGGGTGTACCCAGGGGATTTATTTACAATGTAATGAAGAATTTCAGTTTGTCACAATCATACTTAGTGTTTTGCTTTACGTAATGGATTACAGCTAGAGAGTAAATTATTTCTTAGTTAAAGACAAACATTTTTCAGTGGACACTCTGTCAAGCAATGAAGTGCTAACTCTCATTGTCTGTACAGCAGCTAGGAAGTTTTCATTTGTTTCGTCTGAACGCACCCCTTTAGGAAGTCTATATTTTTCACTTAGGGATGTCAAATCCGTCAATGCTTGATAATCCGTTTCTCGGTAAACTTCTATACTTGTACAAGTCTGTTAATTTTCTGAAAGTCAGTTAATCTGTGTTAGACCCCCCCATGTAGTTTAATTACGTTTTAGTGCATGTTTATAAACATTGAGTCATGCAAATTATTCATTGTACAAGGTTTTTTTTTTATAAATACACACACACGAAAGACATATTTAATACAACAATAATTACAAATGCTTTACATTTTTTGTTTGGGAAGACGCTTTATTCAACCTGTTACGTATCACACTATCGAAACAGAAGTAACGGACACTGTTGGGATCCCTTGTCGTATATTATTGTTACGCCCGTATACGCTATATTCAGCAATTTAAACATGTTTAACAGCCAGAACCAGACGCCAAACAATCCATACGACCAGAGTACTTCGTACATTAACCAAAACCAGGCGCCTAACAATCCACACAGCCAGATTACTTCGTACAACAACAAAAACCAGACGCCAAACAATCCACATACACATTCCAAAATCAGATGTATAAAACACCAGAGAAAAACAGATGGCCACGTGATGAGAGGAAAAACTACTACAGCAGCAGACCTTCAAAGACTGCAGATAGCAATATATGCAATACAACCCCTGTCTAGTGGATGAATGTTCTAGGACCGTGCAGGAAGATTTCCAGGTACAAGTCTTGTCCTTACAAGTTTAATATTAAATTTCCTTTCAGAAAAAAATTGTGGTCACCATAGA
Source organism: Saccostrea glomerata (assembly GCA_003671525.1). Classification (NCBI taxonomy): domain Eukaryota; kingdom Metazoa; phylum Mollusca; class Bivalvia; order Ostreida; family Ostreidae; genus Saccostrea; species Saccostrea glomerata. The sequence goes on from PRKT01000655.1 coordinate 36,350, forward strand.
GAAGATCCAGTTGTTGGAACAAGAGACAGAAGATGAAGAGCTAAACTTTATGCAAGTTTTGATTCTTTTTCTTTTAACTCACAGAACCATAGTCCATGATGAGCTTTTCTTGTCACCATTTATCTGTCCATGTGTAATGTTCTAATATTTACGTACTTCCCCAGAACCAATAGACCAATATCAACCTATTATTGACGAGATTTAAGCTAAAATCATATTTTAAATAGTTCGTCTCCAATATTCACATAGAGCCATTTCTGTTTAGTGGTGGTTTCCCTATAAATCTTCCTATGTAAAACTTTGATCGGCCATTTTGGCCCCACCCTACCCCCGGGGTCATAATTTGAACAAACTTAAAAACTACACTACCTTAGGATGATTCCACACAAGTTTAATTTTTCCTGGCCCAGTGGTTCTTGAGAAGAAGATTTTGAAACATTTTCCCTAGATATTCCTATGTAAAACTTTGATCGGCCATTTTGCCCCACCCTACCCCCGGGGGTCATGATTTGAACAAAATTGAATCTACACTATCTCCGGATGATTCCACATGAGTTTCATTTTTCCTACCCCAAGGGTTCTTGAAAAGAAGATTTTTAAAGATTTTTCCTAGATATTCCTATGTAAAACTTTGATCGGCCATTTTGGCCCCACCCTACCCCCGGGGGTCATGATTTGAACAAAATTGAATCTATACTACCTCCGGATGATTCCACATGAGTTTCATTTTTCCTGGCCCAGTGGTTCTTGAGAAGAAGATTTTTAAAGATTTTTCCTAGATATTCCTATGTAAAACTTTGATCGGCCATTTTGACCCAACCCTAACCCCCGGGGGTCATGATTTGAACAAAATTGTATCTACATTACCTGAGGATGATTCCACATGAAATTCATCTTTCCTGGCCAAGTGGTTCTTGAGAAGAAGATTTGTTTTAAAAGGCCATTAAGTTTTCTCTAATTCATAATTATCTCCACTTGGAAAAGGGCGTGGCGCTTCATTTGAACAAAATCCCCTTTATCCAAGGATACTTTGTAGCAAGTTTGGTTGAAATTGGCTCAATGGTTCTTGAGGAGAAGATGAAAATGTGAAAGTCTACAACGATGTCGACGACAACAGACAACGGACAAATTTGATAAGAAAAGCTAACCTGAGCCTTTGGCTCAGGTGAGCTAAAACATTATCTTGGAACTTAAATGGTGGTTTTTCAAATAAATTTGAAGACAGGAGTTTTCAGAGTTTTATCTTCACTAATGATATTATACTACTAACTGAATGCTGGTTAAAAAAAATACGACAAACAGGTTGCAGATTACGAATTTTTTTTATTTTCCTAGAATGACATGTAAAGCCATACAAGGTGGAACTGTTGTTATAATTCGCAAACATCTGTAACAATTTGTAAGCGTTGTTAAAAATCAGTACGACTTCTTCATATGATTAAAAATCAGCAAAACATGAAACAGCACGAACAATGATTTACAGTGACGTGCCAAAATTGATGCAACTTTTCCCTGACGTCATTGTTTCAAAACAAACTTTCTTGCATTTTCAAACCATCATAATTCAAAAACTATAAAAGGTACTTACTTGAAATTTTCAGTATTTAGTGATGTGACCTTTAGCAGTAATTACAGCATGTAATCGTCTTGGAATTGTGCGGTATAAGTTTCTAACATAAGGGACAGTTAGAGAGGACCAAATGTTCATAACTTCAGAGATACATAATGATGCATGTATATCAGACGGAGTACATATAATTGACTGAATAATGCATTCACTATTAATATAAATTGTTGACTCTCTGTGTTTGAATTTTTACCTTAGGTGGAAGCATTCTGGGATAATGTAAATTCTAAATTGTACAAATCATGTCCCCTTGGTTCAGGGCGGGCCACAATGGGGAATCAAAGTTTTACATAGAAATACATAGGAAAATCTTTGAAAATCTTCTTCTCAAGAACCACTTGGCCAGAAAAGCTGAAACTTATGTGGAAGCATCCTGGGGTAGTGAAGATTCTAAATTGTTCAAATCATGACCCCCAGGGGTAGGGCGGGACCACAATTGGGAATCAAAGTTTTGCATAGAAATATATAGGAAAATCTTTGAATATATTCTTCTAAAGAACACTGCGCCTGAAAAGCTAAAACTTATGTGCACAGGGAAGCATCCTGGTGTAGTGTACATTTCAAAATGTCTAAATTATGATCAGTGGGGTAGGGTGAGGTCACAATATGTATTAAAAGGGGGAAATCTGGTAAAGAACAGAATGGTCAAAGCTTCTCAGGTTCGCGATGTGGCCCATGGGCCTCTTTTTTTTTCCTTCAAAACTGAAATTGCAGTGTGACCAAGTGGTTTAACATGATAGGATACCCAGTGAAGAAATATACCTGTCCAGTATGCTTCTTCATTTGTTTAAGGATGATCCTTATAGCCCTAGAGTTGAATTATACAAAACAGGAGTAAAAGCAAGAGAAAAAACTTCAGCATTTCATTGAAAGACATTGTAATTATAGACAATATCCAAACCCTGTTTGTGTACAGATATAATATTTACAAAAAATATTGGTATTAATAAAATGTTGTTTTAATCCATTTACTCATGCATTTTATTTAGTGATCTTTTGAACAGAAAAAACAAAAATGAGCCTGATTGCTGGTATTGCCTCCTACTTCCTCCAAGACTAGAAGGATATGGAGATAACGAACAGTATTCAAAGTCCATAAAACAATACAAAATAAGAGCAGAGCAAACAAAGACCTCCGAAACATCAGAGGTGGGATCAGGTGCCATGGAGGAGTGAGCATCTCCTGCCAACCAGTCACACCCGCCGTGTGCTCCTTACCATGATCAGGAGCTGCTAGAGCTAGAAGATCTAAAATAGGTTCACGTTCCAGCACAACTGACCCTTAAAGACCAGGGTTGAATGCTACAGGCGCAAAAGAAGGAGATAAGAAAAACCAGAAGTCTCTGTCGAGACTGAAGCTCTACTGGTTTGTACTTATAGCAAAGGAAGAGAAAAGTACTGAAGCAGTTGCAAATTGAAACTTTTCAACAGCAATAAATATAATAATGATCCTTGATTAAGTCTCTTTATGTTCTTAGTGTAGTCTACTTGCATGCCACATTATATTATAATCAGACTAAAACTGTATTTGAAGTAGCATTTTGAGAGTATTTAACAGAAATTTCTATTTTTAGTAACAATGGCAACACCATTCATTGAAGTGAAAAACTGATATACAGAATTATGTACCTTAGTGTAGTCTACTTGTGTGTCACGTTATAATGAAATCAGACCAAAACTGTAAGAGGAGTAGCATTTTGAAAGAATTTCATAGAAATTTCTATTTTTAGTAACCACGGCAACACCATTCATCAAAAGCAAAAACCTATACACAGAATTATGAATCTTAGTGTAGACTACTTGTTTGCCAAGTTATATTGAAATCAGACCAAAACTGTAGGAGGAGTAGCATTTTGAAAGAATTTCATAGAAATTTCTATTTTTAGTAACCACGGCAACACCATTCATCAAAATCAAAAACCGATAAATAGAATTATGTATTTTGGTGTAGTTTACTTGTGTGCCAAGTTATATGAAAATCAAACCCAAACTGTAGGAGGAGTAGCATTTTGAAAGAAATTCACAAAAGTTTCTATTTTTAGTAACCATGGCAACATCGTTCATCAAAATCAAAAATCGATATACAGAATTATGTATCTTAGTGTAGTCTACTTGTGTGCCAAGTTGTATTGAAATCAGGCCAAAACTGTAGGAGGAGTAGCATTTTGAAAAATTGTTTACAGACAGACAGACAGACGGACGGACCACGGACGCATTACTATCGCATAAGCTCTTCTACTCTCTGACCAGTAGGGCTAATAAAGGAACTTGAACTGCAGAGGATAGCAATGATCTAGCTGAAGCAATAGAGAGGATTAAAAGAATTTAAAGCTTTGTCATGATCATTCTGATATTTAAACCACAGTACAGTTATGTGTGTTTTAAGAAATCATCACTGTATGATCAAGCAGTATACCTCACAAATTATGAGTACAAGGTCAAGTATCCTAAAACGCTACCTATTGATGCCCGGTTAGTTGTGGAGAGACCCTATCAGGACAATTAAGTGATATTGATCAACTTTCATATGTTTAGACACGACTTGAAGATCTTCGCTTAATAAACATACCTAGTAGGCTTCATAACGTCATGACGATATACTACACATTACGAATATGTAGTGGTGATGGGCCTGCGCGTCAATTTGAAGCCGGACAGCAGCGTGGAGGGATTTTCAGTTGTCTATGTGAAATCTCCTACAGGAGCACTAGAATTTGGAATGTGCTCACAGATGCTATCCGCCATCTCTATTAAGAAGAAATCTAGATATATTCAGTTCCAAACATTTTCCGTTTTGTTAACAACAAAATAAGTACGTTTAATGGATGAGCTTGAAATTTAGTCCTAGCCCAACGTAAGAAACCTTTACAAGTTGAGAAAAAATAAATAAATCCAACCAATATTAGAATGTTTTGGTTTCAATTTGATATTCCGATTGATTATGTAAGTTTTGATATCTGTACAATGGGGAAAAAGAATTTGGAATCCTAGTAAGAATTGTTTACAAATTTTCGAATCATTAAATGCAAAGATTTAGAAACTTGGTCCTTTAGTAGTACTATTTCTGTTCCCCCTATATTCATCAGCGTTCATTACTTGTTTTATTATTATGTTCTAATTCGTTTCACTCAAACGAACATCGTTTATTTACAATAATAACAACACACTTGTTTAGGAAGAGAAGCGCTCATCTGTCATTTATTACACGTACAATATACATAATAATTTCGTGAATCTCGTCACTTATTTTTGAAATAAAGAAAAACACATTAGACTTGTGACTAAATACAAATAACCATATGCATTAACTTTAACAGTTCATGTCATACTGTAACGTGTTCTGGGTCCGATGATTTGAACCAGTATGAGGGATGTATAAAAATAATCAGATTTACAGAAAATAATAACCAAAATTAATATGAAAACAAACGAGTCAATATATACATATATTTCTAGGGTTATCTATCCCTTTATTATGAAAGCAAATCAAAAACAAAGAACAATGATCGGGGTCTTTGACAGGGCTCTGTCTGGGGTATGTATCTCGGATCTGTCCCCAGCCGTGTAACTAAACGGATGTGTCCTGTAACGCTTTAAAGGCTGCAGACAGGTACAAGATCCACCGCTCTTAAATAAACATATACAGTAAATCTCACTGTATATAGAGCAAGGAAAACAATACAACACTGTGCAGTTGTATTAATTAACAATGAAACGTCTTTTAATCACAATCACCGTACCTGCTATAATTCAACCTTCTTCTTTGACAGCCAAACACAGAATGATAAACTACCTCGGATGCGCTCTTTTATATACTTGAGGGACACCCGGACTAACCTCGGCCTTAACTATATGTCTAATGATAAAACCCGACTTTAACTGAATCTCGAGCCCGATCGTCACAATGCTTCATACACATGCCCTGAAAATTAAACCGTAACTGACACTTAGGGTGTGGGTTGGGTGGGTGTAACGTTGGCGAGGAAAAGCCTTCGAATAAGTAAAATTCGTGCTTAACTTGAATACCTGTTCAAGATATATTGTCAAAAATAGAAACCAATGGCTATAGACTTTAAATATAGAACCATAACAAATCACACGTGTTCTAGTACATACAACAAATAAATGTTTCCTAATTCGTTCCACTCAAACGAACAAAAATTATTTACAATAATAACAACACACTTGTTTACGAAGCGAAACGCTAATCTGCCATTATTTTCAACAATAAAGAAAGAGGGAAAAGGGTTTAATTAAAAAAATAAACTAAATACCTTATGTCTTAGAAACTGGTGATTTTTCATTAAGATTTTTTTGCACATACCCATCTTTTGCCCTATCAGACTTTCACCTACCATGTTTCTTAAAAAGTCTGTCTGAAATCCCATGACTAGCTGCCGCTGTTGCACCCCCTGATCTAAGACTATGTCCAAAACTATTACAGTCTAAACCCAACCATTTTAGAGCGGCAAGAAGTATCTTTCTTGCTCAAGTGTAAGATAATGGTTTATTACCCTTCCTAAGTTTATAAGAATTTGACTTCTTACAGAAAAATACTCATCTAAAAATTATTTGGATGAAGGCAAAATATTTGCCCTGAATAAATATCTTTCTAGCATAGCTACTGGACATGTATCATTGGGAGTTGTTGGAAATAACTGCAGTGTTCCTGCTTTATATATATCAGTCTTGCTTCTTTCTATATAGAATGAGCCGTGAGTATCAAAGAAATATATATAACATCTTTTCAAATTTATCAGTTCTGAAAAACGCAGAAAACCAGCGTAAGCTGTTAAACAAATGCAACATAAACGCAAATCTTGTAATGAATCAGATTCTTTTCCACATTTTCCCACTAATTTTGATAACACTTCCGGTGTATAGGGTTACGTACGAATAAACAATTAAGACTATATTTTAAAGGTTGTCGATATATTGGAGTACACTGTACTTTAAGTACTACGCATCATTACCTGTGGTACGCTTTAAGTACTACGCATCATTACCTGTGGTACGCCGGTTTATACTGAACTTGTTAAGTACAGTACATGTTATTACGGTGATTACCTGTGGTACGCCGGTAAGTGAGAATAAAATGATCCCTGTTAAACAGGTTCAGGAGTCCTCAGGAATGTGAAATAAGAAGCTTCTGTGCTGCCGAAGTACGCTGAAAAAAAGTGAAAATGGTACCATTTTGAAACTTAAACATACATATACATGTAGTTTGGAAATATAACAGCCGGAGTGCTCAGAGTTTATCCACTTTCTTCAGAAGCCGAGAAGTCAGAGATTTCTAATTTCAGAATAGGTACGAGTAGTGATAAGCACTGATGAGAATAACTGTTGCTGTAGACATGGACATGTTAAAAGCAGAAAACAAACAAAAACAAAGACGCGGAAGCCATTAAGTACCAAAGTTAATCTGAAACTTCAATGCATTTAGGTCCTTCGGATGAGACCGTATAAACCGAGGCCCCGTGTCACAGTAGGTGATGACACGAAAAAGATCCCTCACTGCTCAAAGGCCCTGAGTGCTGAGCATACATGTATGCCACGATGACCTTCTTTTGACATTTTACACCTATATTTAAGTATCTTTTAGTATATTTATTGGCTCAGAATCATCAAAACTTAGTGAGTTGATGCATCTTTGGTTTTCAGAGAGTGACGACCAAAACGTACGTTACAGGGACATCCTTTCGGTAATTTATGGCTTCTTTTCCTGTACTTGAATTAGAATCATCAAACTTTGTCAGTTGAAGCATATTGGGTTTCGGAGAATGACATCCAAAACTTAGGTCTTGATGACCTTATTTTGACATTTTATTGCTTTATATTAGTATCTCTGGTATTTATCGATTTCGAATCATCAAACTTTTATTGATATATCTTTGGTTTTCAGAAAATATTGAACAAAAATTAGGTCAAGGTGACCTACTTTTGAAAATATCGGATACTTATTTACAATCATCAAACTTTTGTCAGTTGATGTCTGTTGGGTTTTCAGAGAATGTCGATCAAAAATAGGTCAAACTGACCTACTTTTGACATTTTATGGCTTTATTTGTGTATATCTGGCACTTTTATGTTTAGAATCATCAAACTTTGTAAGTTGATACATCTTGGGTTTGCAGAGAATGTCGATAAAAAAGTAGGTCATGTTGACCTACTTTTGAACATCTCAGTTACTTATTGGCTTAGAAACATCATACTTCGTCATTTGATGTATATTGGGTTTTCGAAAATCATCTACTAAAAATTAGGTCACCTAAAATGAGACAACCTGTATGTGACATATATCGTATCGACGTAGGACTAGATTTATTGACAATACATCGTCGATATATCTAAATGTCGAGTTGAAGGCGAGAGCAAGTGTTTTTTTTTTTTTAGATATTAATGACTATGAAAAGTAAAGTAAAGATCCAGTATTTCTCAAACATATCTCCAACGTGTATTAGAAGTACTATACATAGCAGTGAAAGTAAATTTCTGTTATGACAATCCAAAACCAATACAGGTATTTTCCCAAATGTCATACTGATGAGTATAACAACGGTATTTCCTTTTAAAAAGCCATCTTCAGTAAATAAAATCATTTTTGCACCCTCTGCACATTAAATAAAAGAACTTTTCTGTTAAATTTATCAGGTTAAAGTTTAATTTCTGCTGTTGATGTTTATGTTTTATATGACATTGGAGGATCTAGGATCTAGGTTCCGACCTTGGACAAGACACTGGTGCGATCCTACTGCAGTCTTGATAGGACTTTAAAAAAAAGATTTTAAGATTTTTTAAGCTTCTCCAACAACTCTACGCCTGTTTTGCCTCTTGAATAAAAAATTTGTCATCATCTACAAAATAAATTAGATGAGAACAAATTATCATTTATTAATAGGTGTTTCTAATTGAGTATTTGAATAGTAATTAGTTTTATAAAACACTGCTTCTCAACATCAATCAGTTCTTTGCATGTGCTGAGGATAAATTCAGTTTCCTGTGTGGTAAACAGTCACCTCTTGTGCTGTGCTGGCAGGCATCCCTAGGGCTATAACAAGTATTTTTTTTTATTCTTGTTTTGTAATAATTGGCTTATGTTATAATAAAGAGACATAGATCATTTAGAAGCATACCAGTGGAAGTACGTTTTCTTTTTCTATCCACCACATGGGTAATTGGACCCTCGCGTTCCTCAATTTCCCTGACCTAAAGAAAGAAAAATACACCATAATACACAGCATAAAACTGTACCTTAAAGCAAATCTTTCAAAATTGTCAAAGATATTTGTACCATGAATTGATTTACAAAAAGCATTGAAAACAAACCTCTTCATCCACATTTCTCACCACACTCTCTATAACTCTGACAATCTTCACTGCATCGATTTTTTCTAAGTCAGCATGTAATATGCGTCTTACGTTGAGGGACGGTGGTTCACCTGTTGGGCCAGAATGTCACGGGCCAGTGGGTACTTAGATTTAACCTATAAGGAGAAGGTATGCTTATATGATATCTATCTTTATAACCTCCTATAACTAACTTACTGAGGTAGCCGTGGCCTTCTTCAGCTGAGTTGCCGAAATCGCCTTTGTTTGGTCTGCAGCCTTCCAAATTGATTTAATGGCTTTGATAACTGATGATGGATTTAAGCAGAGGGACTGGCTGTCTTTGATGGGTTTGTCAGGAAAACCACAGACCTCCTCTTAAACTCACTGTTGAAGCCGGGCGACCTCGGTCTGATTTTCGACAGGTAAATATCAATGAATCTCCACAGTTCGTCGGAGAAAACGAAGGTGATGGGGCTATATAGCCACTCTTGCGATGTGCAATCTGTAAAAAAAACAATGTTAAAAGATCCTTATTCTTTCTTAATAGAAATAACATAATTCCCACTTCCTAACTTCCCATTCAGTAAGAAAGAAAATGAAGAACGAAATAACTCACAATTACCACATGGTAATTGTCTTTTTTCTCTGCATTCTTGATATGCCTGATTTTTAGGTTGAATAAGGCGCCCACCCTTTGCCCATTATTGATCAGGAGATTTAACATTAGGAATTTCCTGGCTAGCAAAAAGTTAATTCTCCTCCTGTAACTCCCCTTCACCCAAATCCTCCTCCATATCCTTAAACATCTCAACCGCTTCAGTGTAGATCTTAGACTTTTGAAATCCGGCTATGTCATCTGGCTCTATTCTCTCTGCTGTAATTTTTAATGTCCACATATATATTTAAAGGAAGATATATTTAGGGAGAAAAATATATTTTGCTAAAAGAGCGATTTAAAAATTACGACATATAAAAATTAAAACATATAATTTTTAGAGGTAAAGAAAGAAGAAGAAAATGAAGAAGAAGAAATGATTAAAAAAAATTCAATATAAACGAAATCATCTACCCTATTTTTTTTTTAATTAAAATGAAAACTGAATACAAATGATTAAGGAAAAATTCATAAAATTTGAATTGAAAGATAAAAACGTAAAAAAAAAAGTTTATTAGTCTTATTTTTTTGATTAACTGTACCTCATCATTATCATTCAGGACCACGATTGCCCCGACCTGATGATCCACACACAACCTCCACAGATCTACTTGTGTATTAGGAAGGGGACTCTGTGTCAGAATCAGACCAGAGGAAGCAGTGTATGACTAGAATATTTTTTTTTGAATTTAAAATAAATTTTAAATGTAACGTTTAACAGGTACCTATTTTTAAATACTTAATTTTCCATCACTTTCACTAAAACAAATAAAATTTATTAAAAAAATTTCCAATAAATATTGGATCAACCCTTCTAAATGATTTGTGCTTTACTCATATTATTTGTTTTCAAATAATGTTTCTTTGATTTCGTTAATCGATTTTAAGAAAACTTTGAGAGAAGGTATTCTATATTGTGAGATTTTGCACTTAGTTCACAGTAACTGCTACTTACTGGAACAATTACTGCATTTATATAGTCATTTCTCCCTTCCACAAATGACACTAGAAATGGTCGATATTGTGACACTGAAAAACAAACTTTGCGGATAAAAAGAACAAACTGATCAGACAGAAGATGTTTCAATAGTGATTTGATACATTTAACTATACAAGGAATTATAAGGACATCGATTATTAATAGTAAAAAGCAGATTGCACTTTACCTGGTATAATGTCAATATCAACATTTTTGGATCTGTTCACATCATTCAGAGCTTCTTCTTTACTTTCATCATCATACACTGGTTTTATTGTTTCCAGGAACTACAATATAGGAAAAGTAAATGAGCTATTTTCTTATTTTTTATGTTTTTTTAAATTATGATTAAGAGTAAAGTAAACATCAAAAATACAGGTAAATTATAATGATATGAAACTGAAGTTGAGGTATAATGATCCAGGGCTAGATAAAAAATGATATGTTTAAAAGTCGGTAACATTACTTTAAAGTCCTTGTATAATTGTTGCTGATTTAATGGCGCCGAGTCATTGAGGAGGGAACTTGCTTTCGTAACAAGATCATATTCTGATATGATTGTGTCTCTCGCTTGGTAGGAAGTCATTACGTATACCACTTTGTTTAATTCCAGAGATAGCTAAAATGAACCCCTTGGATGTGTAGTACAACGTAGAATTATATAATCTCATGATTGGGTCCCGGTGCCAGTAAAAGGAAAAAAGTTAGAAAAAACCCTCAGAAATAGGGCAGAGAAATCATTTTAACCGGTGTAAGTGTATAAATATGTAATATATAGGCTTGTAAAACAACAATTCCCTGATTGTATTAATTTTATTGCTTATGTTGTATTCACGTTGAAATCATCCTTCGAAGCGTAGCACCCTGTTTGTTTAAAAGAATGTCTTCCTTTCCTTTTAGTATTTTGAAAATTGTATTGTTAAGACACAATTTTTGATTATACATGTAAATCTTCATAAAATGGAACATGATATATATCACCGAAATATAGGTAGGATATAGGCTAAGATTACAGGTACTTTTGATAAAGCCATGCATGGAGTATCTGAGCTTAAAGTCTCTGAAACGAGATTGATGTAAACTGTGTAATTTACAGGAAAGTCCTATCTTAAAAGTATTTTGCACTGGTGTAGAGAGCATCCTAAATAATAAATAAACATAAAATATAGTGACCTTGCTGATTCAAAAGAATTTAATTATTCTTTATTACGGTTCTAAGACTTTTTTTTTATACATCTCTCTATAAAAATTTGTCGTAAAGGGATTTATTCGACCACTTCTCTTTAGTTCTGACTATCCTGCATATATACACATTTGGTTGTTGGGTTGTTAGTATTAGATATTGTAAATCACAGGAGTTTGACGTTTTTAGTATATATTAAAAAAAAATGAAATATCCCCTATACTAAAATGATATCAGTAAAGGGTATATTTTTATTGATGAAAAGAAAAGTTAAAAACGTCAACCGTAGAATGTAGACCCCTGTTAAAGAGTTACATGTAGAATCTAGAAAGTTGGTAGGATGAACCATATTTTTGAAGTTTAATAAAATGAAAGGAGCTCCTCTCCTCTTAATAAGTTGTTCTGGTTTGAGAACAATTTTTTTTGCTTGTTAAAATGTTTTTCAGATGGATTTTTGGTTTACTGAACCCTCCCCCCCAAAAAAATCAAATGAAAGCAATAAGCATAAAAAAAACCCGATCAATTGTGGGGCCATTATTGCGTCTATGGAAAAAATTGAAGACCTTTTGAAGACGAAAAAGATTCCAGTTTATTTCGCCAATATACTAGAAAGTCATAATTTTTCCTGATATTGAGATAATCATCAACTCTTTACTTCGCTACTGTAGAGCAGACGTTTTGACCACTGCGTCACATAGGATATTTATGTCTCTCTTTGTCTGTCTATATGTACACATTATAAAATATTTAAAAATCACCACATTGGCGGAAAAAAGGTGTTCCGAAATTGTAGTAAACAAAAAAAAGAACAGGTTTGGTGTAGATTTTATTATTTCCGGAGTCCTCTTCAATTTTATTGAGACATTTTAGGTAAACTTTTTCTCAGTGCAAACTACTTTCAGTACCTATTCAAATACTACATTTTCGGTACATCACTAAAAAGGGGGG
>PRKT01000655.1:59732-125509 GCA_003671525.1 Saccostrea glomerata
TATATAAAATTGCATTGTGGGTCATTTTTGATTAATGTAATTATGGGTCAAAATATTTTTTTTTGTAAAATATGAAAATATGGTTTATATTATAGCAATACACAAGTTTTTGAGGCGGTGGTTTGTGGGTCAATATATAATGACCCACAAACCATCCATGATACCCACAACGTGAGTGTAAAAGACGCTAAATAACCCACAATCCGCCTGTAACAAAACTATATATATATATATATATATATATATATATATATATATATATATATATATATGATTTTAGGGGGCACGGGTTCACGAAAAAAGCTTTTTGGTTTGTTTTCAGAGGAATTACAGGAAAAGGAGAGACTGGATGGATGGATTAGGATAACAACAGAATACTATCATATTTTGTCATTACTTGTAGACATTGCAAATGTTTTCTCGACGAATTTTATGCACTTTTCATAATTATATTAAATCTGCATGTAAAATCATGAAAATAATGCTGTTTTTTCGGACAGCATTACATCGCAAGAGCTGTGGTTAGAAAATAAAAATCAATAAATGTTATCATAGTTTATGAGAATTGAGCCCATCTCGTTTTCTGAGATATATACACGTCGTGCATTGTATTGTGCGCGACTTCATAATATTACCATACACTGTAAAAACGAAACAAATTGAAAAATAAGGAACCATTTTTTGTGCATAATACGAATAATGATAGGCTGCTTGCTCACTATAGGCAGCGTTGCACAACCTATGCAAAATACAGGGCAAAGTGTAATTGATCAATCCGGAAGCATTTTGTTTTATTGCCGTATAAAGAAAGGACTATTTCTTCCGCAGAGGCAACGGCATTTACAATTATTTTTACATCAAAAACATTTTAGGTATTCACTGTCACGCATTCGTAATTATGTTTCCTTCTTCTGTTCTCATTTGACAAAATTTTCTCAAACTTTAGGTATTTGGAAGCATAAATCAAATCTTCAACACCATGAGAGGATACATAAGGCTGGCGTACATTATATTGTTTTGTAATATTGTACATTTATTTAAAGGATGGGGTAATATATTATTTTTCATTTCAACAGATGTAAGTTTTAAGTATAAATTTTATTTCTGATAAGTTTGATTAGAGTTTCGACTCATTTTGAATATTTTTAATCCCTTATGTTTTATCTATTGTAGATAATCTTAGTTTACTACCACGGTATAAAGGACAACCGTCTATGGAACCATATTACAGCGGTTATAAAGCGCCGCCAGGTGGAGCAGTAGATGGCTACTTTGAAGAGGAGCGTGGACAAGGCACATGTAGCATTACATGGGCTAATCCTACTGTTAAGGAAGCTTGGTGGAAATTTCCGTTGAAACTTATGGCTAATGTAGCATATGTACAAATTTATTTTCGTTCAAGTAAGTCTACATTAAATACCTGTAAACTTTTTTTATGCTACCTTCATTTCTGATCAGGATCTGTTCATTTTTTTTATATTGATATTTTGAGAACAGATAAATGTTTAGCATTTTGTCTCTTAAAAATGTCTTGGGAAGTAATATGAAAAAAAAAATCATGATCTTTAACAAAACTTGATTAAAAGCTTTTAAAGCTAATGATAGAAGCTAAGGAAATTGACACCTAAAGCAAAAAAAAAAAAAAAAACCTTGTCCTCAAGTAACGTTTACATGAGCCGTCCCACGCAAAAAGGTCCCTTAAGGTTAAAATTATCAAATTTGACTTTTCAATGGATTAGGATAGCACACAGTGTCAAATATCAAGTTTCATTCAAATATTCCAACTAATGACTGAGATACAGGCAATCAAAGTTTGAGAAAATATGGAAAAGATGCTAAAAAACGTTAAAAAATTACGTTCTAAATGACGTTTAATCATTGAATCATTTTATATAGGTATCGGTTCCTGGATTGAAAGGTCTTAACATGCAATATTTGAAATAAATGTTTTCGTAGAATTAATTCTTAATCATGCACTAATTGTCACAACCGATCTACAAAGTATTAAATGATAAATTTTAAATAAATATGATGGTATATATATAAACCAATACAGGAAAGAAGACATATTTTAGACTTGATATCAGACAGGGTGTGTAAGTACATTTAGGAAGTGTCAGCATTTTCGCATTTGTCTCAATGGTACTTCAAAATAAACATTGATTTGAAAAAAAATTGATTAAAAAACCCTTCATTAAGTATTAATAAAACACAGATATTGATTTTGCAGGGGTTAAAAATGCTTTTGGTTTTTTTTATCTTATAACGTTATAAGCTAAAACAAATGTGACGTCATGCTTGACACGGATTTTTTAAAAAGGGAAAAAGAAATTTTGAAAAAATGAAGAAAAGCTAGGTGTTTAAATATTTTTGAAATACAATACACATTTTTCATATTATTATTTTACTTATAAATTACATCAAAACATTTTCTTGAAAAAATAATCCATTACGATAAAACAGATAATACTATCATATACGATAACTGTTCATTGTATGTAATGGTTCATAAGGCCACTAAAACATATTTCTAGATTCTCATCTCCGCCCACCCAGATTTTTTTTACTCCAACCTCGAATTTATTTCCGTTTTTCTTAATTTTGATCGGTATTTTACTACTACTCAACTCTTCGTTTAAATCCCGCGAATATTGGAATGAATTTTACAACTGAAAAGACACGGTTCATTATATCTTCCCATGTAGAGAATTTCGGACTGCTCTACATAAGCCCTTATGTGAAAAAAATCTGCAAAATGAAAAAAAAATAAATATAAGCCGCCCGCTCGCCTTTCCAAAAAAAAAAATCAGATGAGAATCTAGGCCTACTTATTATTACTATTATGGCCTACTTATGAAGAAATGCATCTAGAGTGAATTAGAAAATTGATTGATGGGAGGGGGTCCATCTGCATTAGTTAACAGTGGCGGATCTGGGAATTTTTTAAAGCGGGCTGCACGAAAGCCTCCAGTGGGTCTAAGGCAAGGCCCTGGTGGGGGCTTCGGGGCGAAGCTCCCGGAAGCTGACAATTTTTCTTTAACAAATAAAAGATGTTTTTCCTTGATTTTAGGATAATAGACATAAAAATGTACATGCGAAAAATTTAAACGGGGGAGGGCGGCGATCCTGAATCCACCTTTGATTAATAATCCTTTTTTTCCCAACTAGTTAAACAAAGGAATCTTGAAGGGGGGGGTGTTCCCGTACACTATTTTGTTTCCAGGGACAATGACACCACAGATCCCACTTACTAAACATATCAATATTGATTTCCATACACTGAAAAAATGATGCAGTTGAAACATTTAATATATGCCAAGACAGTCCTTCTGATCACATTTTATGTATGTTTCTGATGATATTGTACACGTTAATATTAATTCCCTGCAATACTGTCGGCCCCATTACAATATTTGTACCGAATATTTGAAACTTTTTATCATTTTTAGCTTGAATATTCAAGCAAAATTCAAACTGCCATTATGAGTGGGTCAAAATCAGATTCCTCCCAAACTGTCTGAATTAGATCTACAATTATTATCGAACCGACTTATAAGCGAGTATATTCTGTAAACAATTAAATTTTATTCAAGACGCTTCTTTTGGGTTAAAACATAACAATAATAATAATTCGTATGTCTTGTAGAAACATGCAATCTTACGGAAACTATTGATGTAATATTTGATATATTTATCGTCTCATCCTCGGACGGTCATATTGAGTTTTATTTATTTCATAAAAAATAAATGAAAATTAACATAATCAGTTGTGGTGAAAATACAGCTGCTTTTTGTATCATAGAAAATCTACATTAAAACATGTATATGACATATTCGCCCTCTACCATTAAGTCACGTATTTAAAGTTCGTAAACCCTTTGCTCACTCATATAAAATTTTGCTTGAACTTAATGATTTTCCAAAAGAAATGTATTTTATAAGTAAAATACAAGCAATTATAGCATAGCTTGCGGGGCAAAATTTAACGAAAAAGAAACTTAAACTTGGCAAATCTATAAAGAAATAATAGACATTTATGTCATTAAGAGTTATATCTCTTATTAGATTATTAATAAACCTTAAACGCATATACCATTTCTTATATCTAACGCAAAATCACGCATATACAATGTCCCTGAAATAATTTTCACACACTTTAAAAATGTCATTTAATCTTCAATTTATTCCTAATTTTCTTTTATTTTACATTTCCTAGAATTTGATAAGATAAAAACAAGTATAAACTTGTATTGGTTAGCTTTTTAAATCCTCATTACTCAAAGGTATGCATATTCGTTAGGTCTGAGGGACATAATTCTTACTTTCAATAGTTCAGTCATATTGTGTAAAGTGATGACTGTCTTATTTCATACCAATTCTTAGTTTAGTATTTACACACAAAATTGACGACAATTTTTTCGTTATTCCCCGATAATGACAAGGTGCACACGGCGGGTGAGAGCGGTCATCAGGAGATGCTCACTCCTCATTGACACTTGATCCCACATCTGCTCCTAATATAGTTTGTTTTGTGGACTTTGATATTGAATACATTTCAGTATCTCCATATCCTTCATTCGATATTTTACCAGTGCGCAATTGTTTTTCTCATTTTGGCCTCTTGTGATCCTTTCATTTGTTAAACACATGATTTAAAAATTGATGTGAATTGAAAGTTTTTGCCTCAAAAGTTCATGACAAATATTGATTGTAAAGAAACAAACTAGAATTGATTCCCTTTCTAGATATGACAGATGATTATTCTTTACATAAATGCAGCTTGAATTATACAGCAACTCTGTACATTATTATACATCTCTGTACTCTTATTAATTTTTTTAAATTTATTTATTTATTTGACAATCTAGAATCCGAGGTTCACTTCTTGGGAGTACCTTATACTTTTGGCTGAAGATTGTCACTATTGAATACTGATTGTTCGAATCATTCGATTGTCACTACTGAAACAATGCCATGCCCCAGAAATGTATATAGAACTTTCTCGACTCCCCCACAAAAAAGCAGTAGTAAGGAAGATAACTGCGAGGTACTCTCGATTCTCATTACGTACACACATTTATCATCATGGTCGCACCGCAAGCCACCAACACGCACCCAACCCAAATCCAGAGACCCAAGCCACGTAAACACCGACATTCCGTATACTCGAGTAATAATTACTCCTTTATTTTTTTCTTAATTGTTGTGTCAAAATGATAAAATTAATGCATGTATACATATCCATGATATATATTTAACCTCACCCCATGAAATTTGCCACTGGTGCTTCTTATAGCTACATTGTATGGATGACAGGGTAAATCAGTGATCCCGATCCTGCAGAACAGCCTGCACTACTCCCAATTTCGGTTGCTCGATCTCCAGACCCGACCCATCTAGAATCAGGAGCGGCGTGTGTGTCATTCTCATACCCCCCTCTTGGCTGCCATCTCGGCCATCCTTTCACTTGTTATCCTTATATACACAGTCTAAATTGTTCTTTCTCCATCTTCCTTGGTTTGTGTGACAGTACGACCCGATGGCAGCGGATATTTCTGATAGTGGTATGACATGAAATTTTGCAACATGTCTACCCTTCTAGCTTTTTCGGTAGATTATGACAATCAGCGTCATAAGGTGCTTGATAATATTACGTCATCTATTTAAAATCCATAGTCTCGATAATGTTAAACTACTACAATTATAACGCACGAGTTATCGCCCTTTCACTGGTATTAAATGCATTTATCAAAATATGGTGATAAATGCGATTAAGTTGTAAAAACTTGTGTCCGATCCTTTTGACATATTGTCAATAAAATATGTCCAAAACAAAAACAGATATGACAGAATACGTCAAATGAATTTGGGCACTTTCTTTTCAACAATAATAAAGAAATTAACAAAAAAAAAATAGAAAAAGCATGACCAACTTCTTTGTTTTTAATGTAGATAAGAGCTGTCCGTCTCACTTATTTTCTTCTTATTTACTGAAACATAATCTATATTCATATAATCAATACATTTTTTCCTTATGTTATATCAATTTAATAAAAAAATATACTTTTTTAGCATTTGTTTCTGACATTCATTTCAGCTGTGAATCGACATGTTGGATTTTCTGTGTTTGTATTTAACGACTCAGCATACATTCCTCCATTGAACTCCTCTAAGCATCAAGTATTCACTCACAATATCACAACATGTCCTGACCATGTGACAACTGTAATTATCAATAAAGAGATTCAGGGGATAGCTATTTACAACTCAAAGGACCCTCCAATCAGTACAACATGTGTGGGTTATGCACCTACATTTGCAACCATTGAAGTTTGTGAAGTAAAAGTTATGGGTATGGGTATTTTTAAATATATACACATGAATTATCATCTAACTAAAGCCGACAAATGCGCAAATTATTTTTGTTTCGTCAGAAATTAATACAAAAAAGCATTACTGAATTTCAAATACAAAATTAAGATCAGCAAATTCAAATGTTTCGTTCAGGTTGTCCATCTCAACATTACGGAGAAAACTGTGTACCCTGCGATGCAATGTGTCATGAAAAACAGTGTGATGCGTTTAATGGTTCCTGTATTTATGGATGCGGTGATGCAGACATAGAAATCCGTGATTGCTCAGGTATAATCTCCAGTACGTTTAAAACTTAAAACTGAATTATAAATGGTATATTTAATGCTTCCCTCTACAGAAGTAAGTTTTTCTTCAAACTTCAAATAGGCAATTAAAATATTCGTGTTACATGTATGTAATTGTTTTAATAAATATATGCTCTTAATTTGAAAATAGTAAATTGAAACAGTATTCAAACTCAAATGTTTTTAGGTTCTGTGTGGTGTTATTCATGTGTGTTACACAGGCTAGTCCACAGGCATATTTCATGAGACGCGCTAGCACGCTTCATGAAAATTAGTTAGGGCGTTTACTTGGAAGCTATGTCTATTTTACCGTTTTATTTATATATTGTCCGTATATTCTCCAGACAAGTGATACTGTTATGTGTTTGTGTGCCAGATTCAGTGAAAAAGTAATACAATGGCCCTAATAAATCGATTTATTGCAAGGGCATAACCTCAATGTATCTTGGCAAGTTTTTACACATTAATTCAAGAACCATTTACACTGTAAAAACTGCGTTTAGAAAATAAAGACTTCCATTACGTGTTTGGACCTAAACATGTTTAAGATTGTGTTAAACACTTATGTCTGTACATGTATTATATCTAAACATGTTTTTATTTAAGACGTGTTTAGATTTAAGTGTTTAGCAATTGAACACTCTCTGTGACAAACATAGTTATCTTCTGGGAAATGACGCGTAATATATTTGAACGTTAATAGAGCGGTTATCGAAACAAAGAAAATTCCAGTGTAGGCTAAAGAAGATGGATTAAAGGAAGCGAATCATAACCAAAGTGATAACCAGGAAGAAATTGTGCAATGTTGTAGATTAAGATTTTCTTCTTTTATTTTTGCATTCCTGAAAGCTAGAAAGGAGTTTATATTACATGTATAGAATGTCATTGAAAAACTCTTTAATCGTATCAGTATTATATATACATAATTGGTAAATGCTTTTCAATAAAAGTTGCATAATATTAGCCAGTAAGCTATATCAGTCAGCAAGGGGCATATTTTTAGCATAATTTCATATCTCTCTTACAAGATATGGTCCAGATCGAAGCAAAAATTCACGTAACAGATTAGCGGGTGTCATTTCCAAGTCCACGAATTTGTTGGTACATCTTCAGCACTTCTAGCATTTTAGAGGAAACTGAATTTTTTAAAGTCTACTGTTTGTATATTTTTAAACAGCCCCAAAACATTCGTGTAATGGACATGGATTTTTTTCTGGCATTATGGACGAAAACATATGATCGTGTGTTTCTAGTGAAAGACTTGCAGGAAATTAATAAACTTGATTAATTTTTGTTACAGACATGATGAATAATTGCATGCTGGCTGAGCTGATTAGTATTGACAAGAGTAAAAAAAATATTTCTATGTTTAATCTTATACGTATATTGAATTTAAAATTCTTCAAAACAAATCTTTGTTTGAAAATTCAGTTAATTGTTATTTTATTTCTAGAAAAATTATTTGATAATTTTTTCTACCAAAACATGTTTTCCTGTGATAGTTTAGAATTTAAACTATTGTGTTCGATCTAATGTTGTGGAACTAAACATCTTTAGCAGCTTAACACTTAAATATTGATGTGTTTAGAAATGAAACGTGTTTAGGGATATACGTGTAAAAAAAGTGAAACAAAAATATGTTTAGAAATAAGTGTTTAGGGGTTAAACATGTTTAGCAATTAAACACATGAAGTCTAATGTGTGTAGAAATAAGACGTGTTTAGAGCTAAACGTGTAAAACAGTGATACAAAAATTGTTTAGATTTGTGTTTAGATTCTAAACACAGTTTTTACAGTGTAGATATTTGAAAAGTGCTGTGATCCTCATGAAATCTTGCAAATGAAATAATTATAGGTATATTCGATCTAGTTGACCAGCAAAATATTCAACCTGCCGTCCAAAAAATTAAATTTGAGCAATTAAATAGTGGAATCTATATAGGTTCGCAGCACTTTTCACAAACTACATGTAAATATAGTGTTGAAAAGAATTATAAATTGAACTAAACATTTTAACTCGGTTATGCCCTTGCAATATTGCAATTTATAAATGACCTCTGGACTGCAAGTATATTTCCTAAAATCATGTTACTCCAACATCACGTGACAAGCCTAAAATTTAAAGGTTCTCAACGTAAATTATACATTTCTTTTATACCAGTAAAGTCCTAAAAGAAATAGCCCATCCTAATAAAGTATGCATTTTTATCTTGAAAAAATTTCCATTGAAAGATATTTCAATTTGTAACCTTAACTGTACCGAGTGTTCAATTGTGCTATAACAAATGCATCTTTCCTCAGTGAATATTTAGTACAGAATTCTCTGTTCTTATACTTTAAATATGTTGTAGAATGCGAGAATGGCTATTATGAAACACACTGTACACCAATGTGTAGCTATTGTAAAAATAATTCACTCTGTAAGTATACAGGCAGAGTCTGTCCGGAGGGATGTCAGGGTATTTGGAACAATTCTAAGTGTAACGGTAAGTATGAGTCAATACGTAGTGCTCATTTGAAAAGATAATAAACAAGCATAAAGACGCACAGCGCTAAACGAAAGTCAAAATTCTAAGTAAATATTCCATTTTTTGATGAAGTCAGTTAAACTTGGCTTTTGTAAAATTATATTTTATTGAACAAAGTCGACAGTGCGAATTTAAATTTCTGCTCACGAACGTTTTCTTTCTCAATTTAATTTGAAATTCTGCCTCCAAGACATACCTGACAGCTGCTTTTTAAATTAAAAAAAAGATATCGTCAGTAAAACAACCATATCATTGATCATTTGTGAAGTTTTTTTAAAATGACATTTGATTCAAACAAGAACTCTTAAGTTAATAACTAAAAGGTACTTGACTTTCTGATTGACAATGTCTATGTGGTTTTTTTAAATTACAATTAGTCACCTTGTTATGAGAATGCTATCATGACGGACACGTATGCATTATTTAATGTTGCTAAACAACGCATTGGCACAACTGCAAATTTAAGTTATTGTGAAAAGTTTGCTACACAAGTATCTCGAAATCTTTGCTACATATCAAGTGCTGGGAAAAAGATGAATATTACAGTGTACTTCGTAGGAAAATATTTCAAGAGAAATCAACATACCCAAATGCAAGAGGAAAATTTCCACTGTTTATCGCAGATTTTACTAAATATGATAATTTACAATCGCATCCCCGGGCTCCGTCCCGAAAATAATCTGTAAGAAATTATGTGTCTCTTATTGATTCTTACAGAATATCTTTAAGAACGAGATACAGTTTCCATATAAATATATTTACATGACATATGTTTTTTTGCATATAAAATGAATGTAGATGTAATGTATTCAAAACATCATAACACAGACAGGGTGCCAAGGGGTTAAAGCATGCATTTTTGTATGACGTCATAATCGTGGAATGCAGAGAAAGTGCAAAATCATAAGAGAAAATTGAAAAAAGAAATAACGCTCAAATTGACCGGAAGCTGTTACGGTGGTTGAACAATTTACTGTAGCTTACATGAAGGATAAAACATTGTTTTTTAAGGACAGATGATACAAACAATTTTTTTCTTTGA
The DNA here is from genome assembly GCA_003671525.1 of Saccostrea glomerata. Taxonomy (NCBI): domain Eukaryota; kingdom Metazoa; phylum Mollusca; class Bivalvia; order Ostreida; family Ostreidae; genus Saccostrea; species Saccostrea glomerata. Next base: position 69,962 of record PRKT01000655.1, read on the forward strand.
AAAAGTTTTAATGTCATGTCACAAGTTTAGAAATGTGGATGGTTCTTACAATTTTTTTCTCCTAAGAACCGGAATGTGAAAAAGACTTGGAAAATATTAGTAATATTTCATTGAAAAAACAAATATAGACAAATCACATTCAGTAAAGGTTTACAGATGAAAACAAATTTCAGAATATGTTGATATGGTGCTAAAAGTGTAATATAAACTTAAGAAAAATATACCAAGCCAGGTTAATTTTATAAGGAAAAGCTAAATGGTAAAAATCAGCCTATGTGATATTGCTAATTTTTTGTAATTTTGATCTTCCTCTTAAAATTCACCTGGCTTGGTTTATTTTTCTTAAGTTTATATTACACTTTTAGCACCAAGATATCATATTCTGAAATTTGTTTTCACCTGTAAACCTTTACTGAATGTGATTTGTCTATATTTGTTTTTTCATTGAAATATTACTAATATTTTCCAAGTCTATTTCATTTTCCAGTTCTTCGAAGAAAAAATTCTAAGAACCATCCACTTTTCTAACCTTGTGACATAATATTAAATCTTTTTCAAAGGAAAAATTTGTTTGTATCATCTGTCCTTAAATAGAAATCACATTTGCGGTTAATGGAAAAAGATAAAAAATGAATCATTATTTTGATTTAGTATCATTACTGGCAACGCTGTGCACAAACGAATTTTCACAACGCGCTGACGCGTATCTAGTAGTTTAGAGTTACTACAGTTTGAACAGTCTAATTTTACGAACAATCTTATCCATGCCGCGCTGTTCAGTTCTGTCAGAAATTAGGTAGAAAATGATCTGGCAACGTGATATTTATCTAAATGTTTAGGACTTTATCGAAGATAATTATCTCTTTTAGTTTGTAAAAATGGATTTTATGGAGAAACCTGTGAAATACTCTGTGGTAAATGTGTCAAAGGGACGTTTTGTAACAAGATAGGAGTTTGTCCAGAAGGATGTCAGGATCACTGGGGTGGTCCTTTGTGTGACGGTAAAGTGATTCATTTAAACAGTTCATGTATTAGTCATTTAATATTTTCTATTTTGAAATGTTGTCAGACTTTTGTATTTATTTTCTAGAATATCAAAACGTTTTTGTATGAAAGCGAAGTCTCCTGCATGGCGTAAAAATTAAAGCTTGTGCTTTAGAGTTGCAGATCGCGTTGAGACCGGTCCTTCATATAAAAGCTTACAAATCGAAGCCCTGTGTCGCAGTAGGTACGAGAACCATCCCTCACTACTCATTGGACTTGAATGCTGAGTGTAGGTTGAAAGATCTCTGTGGGTACTATAAAAACAAACACGAGAAGACTTTTAAAATTTAAAATTAATATTTTACTATAACTTGAAAATTAAGTTGAATTTTATGATATATTAAAATCATCACAATAATTGAATCTCAAGACTGTAGACAGATTTAGATAAAGTTGTTAACACAGTTAGGGGGGAAAATCCGTTTTTCCTAGAAAATCTCTTACGTTTTCACATCGTTAGTTCATAATCATTTTCCTTTAAATCTGTATCTATTACTTTTGACTCGGTTTAACAAATTCGTCTTTCTGATCAAAGCAGAGAGATTCTCAATGGATTTACCATTCATTGCCTGCACCCTAAATTCATCTCTATATAATTTCTTCATGTCCGGATTGCTTTTTCGAAAGACCATTAACGATTTTATAAAAGAACAATTTCACTACAATGTATTGTTATGTTTCTCTAAATAACCGAATAATCCATCTCACTCACATTAGAAACATCGTAGGGTTGGAAATGTATCTTTTTAATGCGCAATGTTGCAACCTCGATTAGAGCGTTTGCAACATTTAAAAAAATGATTTAGATTTTTAGATTTTAAAAAAAGGTCTCGACTCTTTCCGCATATTTGAAAATTTCACTGTAGGATTAAAATACCGTTTCTTTGAACAAGACCTTATAAATCGAGTTTTAATGGCGAGCATGCTTTGAGAAGATTTCTCACTGCCTAACGCCCGAGTAGAGGTATAAATTTGCATTCCTCCATCAGCAAATGAATAAATATGATGTTGATGTTCTTGAAAAGGACGCCCAAGAAAAGAAAACGTTTCCAAATGCCCTCATTGCATTTTACATTCCATTTCTGGCTGTTTTAGTTTCCGGTAATTCTGATTGTGAATAGACTCATATTATTAATCAATAAACAGACCACACATTTTACCAGGAACCAGTAATAAACACCCCATTATACATTGTACCATTTGCCAGCCAGTGTTATTTTAGCTTCCTACAAAAATGATTTTGAAATATACTCACAGTCAATAGAAACACTACACCCGAATTTTAGGGTGAAAATTATATACAGGATACATGTATAACTTTGTACCAAAAAAGTAACGACAGTAATTAACTTTGCCGAATCAGTTATTTAATGGTTGAATGATTTTCATTCCATTACCGGAAGTTGATTTTAGCCCTCTTTACAGAAATCAAAAATTAGCATTTTTAATAAAATTATTGACAATATTTTCGATTTTTAAGGTCTTGTACCTGCTAATCATAAGTATTGTATCTAAATCCCGGAATGATATTTTTCTTTCTTTTCCGGTTATGATGCCTTTTTTTCAAAATGACTGAAAGCACGTAGTTTCATTGCTAATGCTGGAAATTCTCAAAATAAAGAAAAAGGAGAGCTACAGATGCAAATATACACTACATATCGACTTTTCGAGCTCATGTGTTTCAAAAGCATTAATGACAGTTCCTTGACCTGAAGCCTAAGGAATACTAAACTACGCCAAGTTAGAGAAAATTCGACCTCGGTATCTGAAAAAAAAACAGGCATTCAAATATGCCCAAAAATATTTATTTCGCTCAGATAAAGACATTAATACATATAATGCTTTGTAGAAATTGCGTTTGTTGTACATGGCGGACTAGCACATTTAAATTAACTGGTCTGAAGGAGGGGGGGGGGGGTTCAAATTTATCTGACGAGTGTTCAATTAAGAGGGCTAAAAATCAACTTACAGTTTTGGAATGAAAATCATTCAATAGTTAAATAACTGATTTGGCAAAGTAAAAGATGTCCTAAGTTTTTTGGTAAATAGTTTTATTGCGTTTATAATTTTTACCCTAAAATTAGAGTGTTGCGTTTCTATTGACGGTGAGTATAGTATAAAGAACTTTTAAGCTATATTCTGTATTTCGTGTCATACTATATCAAAATAAGAATGTGAAGAAGGATTTTACGGAACGGAGTGTGAAAACACATGTGGAAGATGCAGAACTGGAACATTCTGTAATGCATTCAAAGGAGTATGCCCAGACGGCTGTGAAAATCATTGGAGTGGACTGATGTGTAAAGGTAATGTCATTTTATCAATACAATTTTGAATTTCAAAATCATACCATATTTAGCCTTATAATATACAGTTATTGACTGGGTATAAGGGCAACATGTGAATTGTTGGACCTGAAGGTGAAAATGTTGCCCGAGACCGTAGGTTGGACTTTCTATAAGTAAGAGATATATAGAATGATATTTATAAGGGTATAACAATAAATAGTAAAACTACACATCAAATCAGTGAATAAGTATTAATATATAAATGAATATTAATATAATATTTAGTAACGCTTTTCTTGATATTTATTGTTTATTTTAGTAAAATGTACACAATCGATAAAGGTGGTGTTTTTAAACAATATCGGATAGTATCCGACTCCGATGCAAGTGATTAGTGAGCACAATTTGTTTATTGACGTGTTAGTACGCAGAAGTTTTACTGGTCAAAATTGCTTAGAGAAAGAGCTGTATAATGTTTATTTGGACTCTATCAACCTTTAGTCATGCTATGACTCAGCAAAAACTAGCGCAATATTTATGTTGAGATGCTTCTAGCTGGAATGGCACAAAATATCTTTGAAAGACACTATGGAGTTCATCGGAACACAATCCAATCATTATGGTAAGTTTTCAACAATCTGGTAACAACCGGGATCGACCACGCTCTTAGCGTCCACGGATGACGTCGCGTCAATAGGATAACCACATTAGACTTGTGCACCTGAGAAATCAGTTCTAGATAGCACGTTTGACTGCTAGAAGCATTCCTGAACTTCGATCAGTCAGTCCAAGAACTGCGTAATCGTCTGCGCGAGCGCAACATCAGACCTACGCGTCCAACTGTGCACCCAAAACTGCTTCAACGTCATCGTATCTCTAGTCTAGCTTGGTATGTTGTATGTTGTTTAACGTCCCTCTCGAGAATTTTCACTCATATGGAGAGGCTTGGTGCAGACAACATTTGCAATTCAGACTACAGGACCGGACTAATGTTCTGTTCACGAACGAGTCCAGATTTCATTCGTATAGCATTGACGGTCCTCGTAAAGTGTATCTTCACATAGAGGAGCGGTACCAGGACTCTTATGTTGTGCAGACGGCGACAATTCAATGGAGGAAGTGCGATGGTTTGGGATGGAATCACAGCACGTGGAAAGATCCCTCTACAAATTGTGAATAGAAATCTCACCAGTGTGCGCTATCGAGACAAAATTATTAAGCGCCAAGTGATACCCTTCGTACAGGAACAGCAAATTCACATCATTCTAAAAAACGACAACGCTAGGCCACATGTTGCCCGTGTATTCAGGGACGTTTTAGTTCAACAGCATGTTGATGTCTTGTCTTGGCCAGCTGTTTCCCCCTGATTTGTCGCCGATCGAGCACGTTTTGGAATGAAATGGAACGATGTCTACGTCGTTTGCCGAATCAGCCAGCGATGTTGGCTCATTTAGACCAGGCTTTAACCAACATCTGCAACAAAATCCCCAAATCATATCTGAACACTTTAGTGTCATAAATGATGCGCCGTTGTCAAGCATGCGTGAAATTCAATGCAAATGGTGGTTTCACATGCTATTATCTTTCTTAAAATCAGTTTTAATACCAGTGTCTTTCGAGTGTTCTTAAATTCACGTTGTTTGAAGTTAACGTTAATAAATTATGAAATGTTGTAATGAATATATTAGTTAATAGTATTACAAGAAATAAAAAAATTGTTCATTTCACTTTTATTATCTATTCATGTATTGAGTAATGGACAGTTTCTTTTTTCTGCTAGTATTTATAAAAAAAAGATGTATATTATTTTGTAAAAATGATGGTGATAACGAAGTTTCACACTTGCTGGTTCTGTATAATGCTTTAATCAAAACAAGACCTGTTAATGACCTAGTACATCTCACGTAAAAGAACCATGTGTATTTTTTAGATTCTTTATTTCAAAGCAGCTCTAAGAAATCAACAATTAAATGCACAACAAATTCTTGTACTATTTAAATCGACTACCCTACTAGTTCGGAGTGATATTTTGTTGAGTACTGTAAAACATCAATTATTCACGTCTCCTTTTTCTTTGCGAGGCCAACTTTAAAATAAAGTTTGCTTGCCATTTTTCGACTCAGGGTTAAATTATTGAGTCGGTAGGAAGTTGAAAATTTTTTTTTTTTTTTTCAAAAAAATATTCAACACATTTGTTCATGAGGTAAGAGAAGTGAAAAGAAAAAAATACATTTTTCTTTTACGTAAAAAAATGTTTAAAGTTGGGTCATTGTTAGTCAGTCGATCAGGAGAGGGCTACCAAACAATCATTAAAACGCGTTCTTACTTATCGTTTTCAATTTAATTCTTTGCTTTTTTGTGTCAACAAACCTTTCTGAGTTAAGAAAACAGACACAAGAGATATTTCTCTTTCGCGAATGAAAATTTTAGGATATATTTTCCTTGAATTCGAATTAAAAGGAGAACAAAACACTATTTTAAACTTACTGTTTGCAGGATAGGTAATAAATTGAGTTTATTAACTTTTCCACGTTAAAAAAAATCATACTGCGTAATTTATCTCTCCTTGAGAAAAAATGTTCAATGAATGGTATTTTTCTCCAAATCAGTTTGTCCTCAAGGATTTTATGGACCAGATTGTGCATTTTACTGTGGCAAATGTAGTATTGGTACATTTTGTGATAAAATAACAGGGATTTGTCCAGAAGGATGTCAGGAACATTGGAATGGTTCTTTTTGTGACGGTAAAATGTTCAATATTATTGATTTTAATGCTTGTGTTCAGAGAAAAGTTTCTCAAATCTCATGTTTTGTTTAAAATCTGTATTTATATTTTAAATACGTTTTGTAATCTCTTCATATCAAACATTTTTTATGTCTGCTAATATTTTCGATAATTTTAGATAAGCAGACTTTCGTTATCTGTGTTAAATTATATCATTATTCGATGTTTAGATTTATATTTTATATAATCTTTCAGAGTTAAGCCTTTTTCTCCTTTACAAAAGATATCAATAAAAATGTGTACAAATAATTAATATAATTGACCATTATAATTCATTTTATAAAAGAATGTAAAGAAGGATTCTATGGAAAGGAATGTGAAGAGACATGTGGAAATTGTATAAATGAGACGTATTGTAAAACAAATACTGGAGTATGTCCTCTTGGCTGTGAAGATAATTGGGATGGACCTATGTGTAAAAGTAAACATATTGTCTGATTTCTAAAAGAAAATAATTTGGCAAAGAAACATCATTAGAAAGACTCTATTTTTTTCCTGAACAAATGATTGATTATTTCACTAATTATTATTTCTCTGAATAAGCGTGTCGAGATGGATTTTACGGACCAGCCTGTGAATTCAACTGTGGCAAATGCAAAAAAGAAACCTTTTGTGATAACATCACAGGAATATGTTTTTATGGATGTCAGGATCATTGGAATGGAACTTTGTGTGACGGTAGAATAACTGATATAATTATTTTTCCAGAGGTTCTGTCAAACTATTATAACTCTGATTTACAAAGAGTTTAAGCGAATTTTCAAAATCAGAAATTTGCATACAGTACCGACCGAACACAACCTAACACCAGAGCGAACCCAGAGCGGACCCCGGGTTCGCTGTCCGGGTTCGCTCGGGGTCCGCTTCGGGTTCGCTTTCAGAAATTTTGGGACCGCTCCGGGTGCGCTTTGGGTGCGCTCCGGGTTCGCACCGCGTTCGCTCGGGGTCAGCTCTGGGTCCGCTAGAGCGAACCCGGCGTTCTCTTCCTGGGACCGCTTTACGCACTGATGCGTGAAGCGGACCCCGCTTTAATCTCACCGCCAGTAAGCCCCGCCCCTTGTATATTCCAATACAGTAATGGTATTGTGGATCGACCATTGTTGTTTATGCGACGATGCGGACATGCACACTGTACATGTAAACAGGGATATAATGGAGAACATTGAAAAATTTTCTAAAATTCAACTGTACATTCGACGTTGATTTACATGTACATGAATAACTGATTTCCCTAATTTCTCGATCCCGAAAAATTCAAACTAATTTAACAGCGGGTTTAAGGCATTTATTTTTCTGAGGTTATAACGAGAAAACAAAAAAGAAGAGGAAGAAAAGAGTGTTGAATTGATTTTCAGGGTATCGAATGGTGTACAAGTGAAACTGACGAAAGAAATCTAAACTAAATACCTTTTAAGTTCATGCTTTATATAGTTTAAAAATACATTAGCTATTCCTTACGTTTTGCTAAATCGTAGTTTAGATGTTTGCTTAACACGTGAATTATGATATCGCATCTATAAATTACATGCACATGTAACCTTTTGTACATCAGATATATTAAGATTTCAAAGTTCGTAATAAATATTTACCGGACATTTTCTAAAAAACAAAAAATTACGCTGTATATTAGAAATTTTTCACGGTCAGAATTTTGGAGCGAGTATTATTTTTACCTGAATAAAGAAAAAGGCAAATAATAATTGTTGTCCCGACCCGATAAGAATAAATTGATATATACCCCCTATTTCACAAACACATTGTCTACAAAAATTCTAATTATTCAATTATTTTATTTAAGATTTTTCAATTTACGTGTTACATTAAATTGTTCAAAATTTACATCAAAATTATTGATCTTCTTAATCTTCGTGGGCATGAAAAAAATGCGTGTATGTGAAAATGTTCCTTCTTGACGCACAGATTGAAGTCATTCCGCCCTAATGGTATTATCAAACTGAATAACTTCAGTAGAATGAACGTGAATTAGACCCAATTTCTGATGATACTTAACAAGATTTTTCTTTCAATTAAGTGTAAATCTACAGTTAGTTTGCGTTACCAACTCTCTAACAACCCCCATAACTATGTATTGCTTACGCCTTTATTAATTATTTTTTCAAAAATAATTAGTCCTAAAACATTTCAAAATTTATAATAGATCATAATTCATATGTTAAAATATCCTTCTATATATTATATTTCTCTGATTATTCTTTGTCAAGTATAGTTAGGACATTTTGCGAGAAAGAAACAATGTACGATTTACTAAATGCTGTGATTAATTTGCGTAATAAATTCGTTCAATTATGTAAATCGCACTGTACCTGAGTATACCCCGATAAACCCGACGTATTTCTCCTCTTTTTGTCAGTAAAAATTGTTATATCAATTGATTTCCATTATTGAACATTGACTGATGTATTTGCCGTATTCATTTACCATATTGACTTTAATTACTGGTATAAAAAATTAAAGAAAATAAAAACGTAAATATTCCTGTATGATTCTACGTGGAAAATTAAAACATATTATTAATTAATGGCTTTAATAAAAAAGGAAATACACTGTAAATATATAAATATAAAATACAACCCGGAGAATTAAAATAAATAAATATTTAATAATATTTTAATTATCATAATAGATTAACACAGCACAATCACACGTTTTGCTTGTATGTACAGTGTTTGGATTTATAACGAATTAAATCAACACGTTCGATCTTATATCCCAATCGACAGATCCATATGCTATTTTGATTGGTTAATACGCTGATTGGTTAATCGCTAATCCTGATTGACAGCTCTGTAAAGAAATACCGAACCCGCGCTCGCTCTCTGGGACCGCTAATGAATTTGGGGTTCGCTCTCTGGGTCCGCTTCGTGTTCGCTCGGGGTCCGCTACGGGTTCGCTTTGGGTCCGCTCCGGGTTCGCTCGGGGTCAGCCCTAGCGGACCCCGAGCGAACCTGGAGCGGACCCAGAGAGCGAACCCGGGGTCCGCTTCGCTTTCTATTAGGTTGTGTCCGGTCGGTACTGTAATGTACAAACTTATAATGAGGTCTCATTTTTATACCGTTTTTGTATTATTTGTTTAGAAATATGATGCATTTTCAGTTTCAAAACACTGTAAGTTTTAGATAAGTTTGTCATTTATCTGCAAGATTTTAAGAATATTTTCATAGAAATAAGAATAAAATCTAAGTTTGCTATTTTGCATCATAGAATGTACAGAAGGATATTATGGACAGACATGTGAAGACACATGTGGACATTGTAAAAATGAGACATATTGTAATAAAACAACTGGTGTTTGTCCTTCTGGTTGTGAAGATAATTGGGATGGACCAAAATGTCAAGGTATTACTGATTTAAGCCTACTATAAAGGATTATCATTTACCTGCGTAAGAGCAAGCAATAAGTTGTTGAAAGAAAAAAACTTTAACGAGGAATTAGTTAAATTCAGATATAAAGGGTTATTTTTTTTATTGTATAGAATGTGAAAACGGATATTATGGGCAGGAATGCAAGGACAAGTGTGGAAACTGTATAAACGGAACCTACTGTGATAAAGTGAATGGAACTTGTCTTGATGGATGCCACGGTAACTGGAATGGATCCAAATGTAACGGTAAAATGATAATTTAGCAATAAAGACTTCTCAACAACAATAATCTAAGTGCTGGTGAATTTTTAAAAATGATACACATGCATTTATGTCTGTATATATACCGTTACTTCGTGATAATAATACATTTAATAGGTATTTTTATTTCAAAAAATATTGCATGTGAACATTTAATCATGTAAGTAAAAGCATATGATGTTGTTTATACATGTATAAATCTTTGTAAGAATGATATGGAGATAATAACAGTATTCAATATCAAGGTCCATAAAACAATACAAAATAGAGCAGAGCTAACACGGACCTCCGAAACATCAGAAGTGGGATGAGGTGCCATGTTATTTATAAATGTTGTAAATTGATTTATTTTATTTATCTATGTAATAATTTAGTTTGTGATGATGGGTATTATGGGATAAAGTGCGAGTATCAATGCAGTAATTGTTTAAAAGGCTCATGTGAACAAGAAACTGGACACTGTTTCGGTGGTTGCTATGGGGGCTGGGCAGGTGCAAAGTGTGAAGGTGTGTATACTCACATTTCTCATTATCATGATACATTACACTGGGTAAATTAACTTAATATTCACTTGTCTTGAAGTAACACAATACAAACAATTCCTAATCTTTTCACAATCATTTCAAATCTGTTTATAAATTTCAGTGCACTGCATTTTTTTAACAAAATGACAATGTTTTAACGTTCTCTCTTTCATCATAAATACCAAACAACCATAGGTACTTGTTGACAGGACACCCCCTCCCCCCTTAATATTCAATCCAAGAGCTTCTTTGACATTTTGTAAAAAAATGCAATTTATTACGCTTATTCATCATAAGTACAATAGAGGAAAAAGAATCTTAAGCCCCCAAAATAATAGCTCTATAAAAAAACACCCCACTATACATTATAAGAGAGAAAATTATGCCACTCCGGTTTGTTAACGTCGTACCGGGCCAGCTGGTATTTATGGGTTAAAAACATGTATCTTTTTATTTCAACCTAAAGTGTCGATTCACACTGTCACTCCTTATACTTCTGTTTGTCCATGCTTTTTGAATGACTCTGCATCTCGTAAGAATCCCAGAATTTCTTCCTAAGCAGCAGTTCAGTCTGCACGTTGAAATTTCATTAGGTAAACGCAACGGAATTGCATAGAGAATGTATGATAACACCCGAGAGAGATTATTACGTCATGCCAAAACTCTATCAGACGTTATCCTAATAAGTGAAACATTCTCTTTGCACTTCCGTTGCATGGCCTAAGACAGAAATATATGTAGAGACAGTCTGAATCAGCAATTTAGGTTGAAATAAAAAATACACGTTTTTAAACCCATAAATACCAGTGAGGGTACAGCATAAACAAACCTGAGTGGCATACTTTTCTCTCTATAATGTAGAGTGGGGTATTTTTTATGGAGCGATTTTTTGGGGTTTTAACATTTTTTTTCTATTGTACTGATGATGAATAAGTGTAATTAATATAAATTGTGAAAAAAATGTCCAATGGGGGTGTCCAGTCCATAAGAACCTTTGCAAACTACGAGCTAAGTTAATCATTAGTATTCCAACTAGCAGTGGTGAAGTCTCCATATAAGTGAGAAAATTCAAAAGGTCGAGAAACAAGAACATACTTTTTTATCTTGCAATTTTTTCCTGTTGAGTTATTGGATGTAATTATAACGCCTCAAGCCAAATTTATTTATTTAGTAGTGGTCAATTATTAAGCGATGCAATTTTGTTTTCAGCTCTTATAATATCATCAGACCCAAATGCAGGAGGAATTGTTGGTGGACTTTTGACTGCCCTCGCAGTGTTCGCACTCGTTGTCATTGTTGTAATTAGAATTCTAAGGTATTGTTATTTCTGTTTACCCCAACTGTTCTCATTGAAAGAAATGTAAAGAATATACGATGCTGTGAAAGCAGAATTTTTTTTATATAAAACTTACCATTAAATAGATTTTAACTTAAATAAATGCCATCATCTGGTTATAAATTTTCCAGACAGTATTCAAATAGATGGATTATGAGAGGCTTTAAATTTTACAGGCGACAGATAGAGCAAAAGGAACGAAGTGATCAAGAATGCTTGTCCACAGCCGTGGAGTATAAAGAAAAGTGTAATCCGGAAGAAAAGGAATATGTGAATCTCGGTGGTAAATTTAACAGATGTTTGATATTTTGCACAAAAAAAAACAGTTTCAGCAACTAATAATCCCTTACATGTAATGTTGTAATTATCCATTTCCTAAATAGAAATTTATATCTTTTAGAATCATTTTTACTTTAAAGTATGATTTTTTTCGAAAAAATGTACATGTGTAACAACGTAATACGTACATGACATTTATCTGACTATGTATGCTTTTTAAAGGTCATCTTTCCGTAGCATCACCTGACAATATATTACAGAATTCTGTGTCAAACGGTGAATACTATAATACTAGCCAAGTGTGTACTATCGTACATGTGCAGGAGCTTTACAACATCATTGCTACAAAAAGCAGGGAAAAGAATCGCGATTTTCACTTGGAATATAAGGTATTAAGACCCTACTATTTAATGAGACCTAATATATATATTTTCCTCTATCTGAAGTGCAATAATCAAAACGATCAAGAATTTACAATATATATCTAGAGAAATAAATTTCAAGCCTATACACTGGAATGCAAGCAGTATCAATAGTGAACAAGAGCCCTCCAAACAAAAACATCGACGCCTTGATTTTTTAGAGGTGACAAAAATCATGCCTAGGTGTAAGCATCCGTAATTATTTTTTTACTTTTTAGAGACTACCACGTGTGGATGAAAGAAAATGCCTTACAGCGCAGAGGAAAGAAAACGTCACAAAGAACCGATTCAAAACTACTTTTCCCTGTAAGACTATTTTCAAAAATTATACATTTTTACTTACTGTAGATCACTTAATTTTCGCGACACTTTATTTTGGCGAGATAGTCATTGACTCTTTGTAAGCGAGACAAAATCTTCACGAATTGAGGTCATCGCTCCATATAATCTTAAGGAAATGTATTATGTACGCGAGAATGAAATTTTCGCGAGCATACCGTCTCGCGTAATTACGCGAAAATAAAGTTCTCGCGAATAAAAAGTGATTTACAGTATTTTTTTCGAGTGAGAGTTGGGCATATGTATAATTACATGTATGTATAATGACAATGTAATAAGCATAATAAGTTTTTGTGTAGAAGATGATTTTAACACTACATTATGATATAACCGTGTCATTAACTACTAGTGTAGGATCATTTAGAAATCTCTTATTTAATTTTACTTATCAATTTCTTCATCAATTAAAATTAAACGGTTAATTGCCAATTCTGATTGGTATAGATGAACATTCGAGGGTTGTCCTTCAAGAGAAATGGGAAGTAAATGACAACGATTACATCAACGCAAATTATATAAAGGTATGTTTTACAATGCACTACTCGACTTTCTTGTGGATCACTAAACTTTCTAAGGCATAAGTTGAAGGTTTATATTTGTTTTCAATCGTTTCAAAGATAAACGTTAACAATGCACCTAGGAAATAGTTTTCTAAGTAGTTGATCATGGTCAATACACCACTTACATTCACATTCTCTTTTCTTCATCAATCTCCGTTATTTTTAATATAAAGTTTCATTTACTGTTTGTTAATTCCTTTGAATATATAATATCTTCTATAATTGATTGTTGCCTTTTGTTGACCTTATTAATTAGTTACATAATATGGTCACAAAGAGTTCTTTTTTTTCTTTTGATAGGGAATATTGGTGTTATTATATTATCCTTACTTGAAAATACTATTTACACTGTCTTGCTTTAGGATCATAAAAGGGAAAGGCGTTATATTGGAGCCCAAGGTAAAAAAAATGACATACATTTGTTATATTTTTTTTTATTTTATGAATAAACGTTATTTAAAATGTCTAGGAAAATAGTTCAAATTCTATACCATTATACTATTAAGCACGGATACATCTCAAATACATTGTTAAAATACTTTGCAAAAAGTAATAGTTAATTCATATTTTCAATGAAGGTCCTCGAAAGAATACTTTGGCCGACTTCATAAGAATGATATGGCAAGAAAACATAGAATGCATGATAATATTGACGAATTTAGTTGAAAATGGAAAGGTATGCTAAAGTGTCAATTTCCCTTTTTTGGTCTGATTTTAACTTATATTGGCAAAACACTATGTTCTGTTCTTTTTTTTCAGAATAAATGTGCTAAATACTGGCCAGATAAAGGAAAGTCTGTATGTATCGGGAAGTGTACACTTAGTCATTTAGAGGAAACGATGTATGCCTTCTACACTGTTCGAATGTTTTCATTTCAGAGGAATGATGTACATTTCTTTTGTTATGTTATCAACATTTTATAAAATGATTAACAAATCAATATCAGCTTTATTATTAAGAATAAAAATTAAACTGTATAAATAAAAAGAAAAAGAAAAAATATGTAAGCAGATTGTTTAAGATGAGAAACTATGTATTGCATTTGATACTGTTAAGGTAATATATTTGCTGTAAGCATTTTAATCTTGTCCATCACAATGCATATCTTTAGCCCACACACAAAGCACATTAAACTTTCAATTTTTTTTCTACAGTCAAATGACATAAGGATTATCACCCAGTACCACTACACGGCATGGCCAGATCACGGTACTCCAGAAGAGATAGGACTCGTTCAGTTCCACAGAGCAGTTATTAAGAGATATGAACCCGGAGCTCCGTTACTGGTTCACTGCAGGTTAAATTCGTTGAATCATGTAGTATGCATTCATATAATTTTACAAAGTTCTTTTCAATTTGACTAACAAAGTACAAGTTTGTAAATCATGTAATTTTTTTTGCAACAAACTTTTAAAATAAAATTGAATACCATCATTTTCTTAGATATTCATTGTATTGCATAACAAATACGAGTCTATCCTGGTAGGCATAATGATAAATACAAAAGCAAGCTATTTCTAATTTTATTAGAATATTCCTCTAAACCTTACTGAGAGAAGTTAATCCTGGATAATTAGATGATCACAAAGGTTGTACAAGGATTTGATAGGATGTATTTTTATAGAATTTTGATTGACAGTTCGAGATATATAGATAAACCTTGTTGATTTCAGCGCGGGGGTAGGCAGAACAGGTACATTTATTGGTCTGGATTCCTTACTGAGACAAGGAAGAGAAAAGGGGCGGATCAACGTTTTTGAGTTTGTCAAACAGATGCGAGAGGACAGAATGTCTATGGTTCAGACATTAGTAAGGATGAAATCATATATTGTAAATTTAAATACCATTATTTGAATTTGTTCATCTTCAACACCATTTCAAAAGAAAAACGTAAATTTGATAAGCAGTAATATATATGCAAGGATGAAAAAAGGTTTTTTTTGCTTACATGTAAAAGATTTATATTTAAACCCAAAGGAGCAGTACATATTTCTTCACAAAGCATTGCTGTGTGGATTTCAAGAGAGGGACACAATCATATCAGAATATGATCTTGTAACTAAAGCCAGTTCCCTCCTCAATGACCCGGCGCCATTAAATCAACAACAATTATACAAGGATTTTAAAGTAATGTTAACAAATTTTAAATATGTTATTTTATCTAACCCTGGATTAATATTTGTCAACTAAATGCCAACATTATTGTAATGTACCTGTGTTTTAATTATTTACAGTACTTTACTTTAAATCAGAATCATTAAGAAAATAAAACATACAAGACTCTTTCATTTACTTTACCTATATTGTAGTTCCTGGAAACAATCAAACCAATGTATGAAGATGAAAGTAAAGAAGAAGCTCTGAATGCTGGGAACAGATCCAAAAATGTTGATATTGACATTATACCAGGTAAAGTGGAATTTGCTTTTTACTTTGAATAGCCGATGTCATTATATTTCCTTGTACAGATAAATGTATCGAATCACTATAGAAACATCTTCTGTCTAATCAGTTTGTCCTTTTTATCCGCAAAATATGTTTTTTCAGTGTCAAAATATCGACCGTTTCTCGTGTCATTTGTGGAAGGACGAAATGACTATATAAATGCAGTTATCGTTCCAGTAAGTAGCAGTTACTGTGAACTAAGTAAAAAGTCTCACAATATAGAATATCTTCTCTCAAAGTTTTCTTAAAATCGAATTACGAAATCAAAGAAACATTATATGAAAATAAATAATATGATTTAAAGCACAAAATTTTTAGAAGGGTTGATCCAGAATTTATTGGAATTTCTTTTTTATACATTTTATTTGTTTTAGTGAAAGTGATGGAAAATTAAGTATGACAATATAGATGCCTGTTAAATAATGTATATTAAAAATTTATTTTAAATTAAAAAAAAATATTCTAGTCATACACTGCTTCCTCTGGGCTGATTCTGACACAAAACCCCCTCCCGGATACAGAAGTAGATCTGTGGAGGTTGTGCCTTGACCATCAGATCGGGGCTATCGTGGTCCTGCATGACAGTGATGAGGTACAGTTAATCAAAATAATAAGACTGATAAACCTTTTTTTTACGTTTTTATCTTTCAATTCGAATTTTGTGAATTTTTCCTTATTCATTTATATTCAGTTTTCTTTTTAATGAAAAAAATAGGGTAGACGATTTTGTTCAGATTGATGATTTTTTTGAAATTCATTTCTTCTTCATCATTTTCTTCTTCAGATTCTTTCTTTAACTCTAAAGATTATATGTTTCAATTTTTATATGTCTTAATTTTTAAATCGCTCTTTTAGGAAAACCTTTGGTTACCTGCCAGAGGTGAAAATCGTTCATTACCACCATATCTGATAACAGCTAGAAAGACTGGAACAGATATTGGTGGAGTCAGTCAGAATAGCCTGCTTATTTTACGGGATGTAAGTATGTGTATACATGTAGCTAAAAAAACTACAGTTATATTCTCGAAAGTACAGTAAAACACGAGTATAACGAATCGTCAAGTAAGGTCGGTTTTGCTTCGCTATCAGCGAAATTTGTTTTTCTGTGAAGTTAATAATTACATGGATATATTGAAATGTCACGAAGAATAAAAATCATTTTGCTATAATCGTCAATTAATGATAAGCATATTTACTATAGATGTTCTTAAATTTGCACTATCAAACGAGGTTTATACATGTATATGTAAATTTATTCTTAAACGAAAGATAATGTTACACCATGATGCCATCAAATACAAAAATAAAAGCTAATTTCCTACATGTAGGGAGATACACGAAGTATAACCGTCTTTGGAGTACATTGCAGAGATGATCATGACGATGAAGTTATCAAATTGGCTGAGATGTTGTTGGAAAAAGAAAAGGAATCTAGTTTGCCTTCTCTTGTAATAAGCAAGTATGTACGATGTTGAATTTTTCTTGTATATGTACGTGATCTTTATTATGCTGGAAGAATATCTGTATTCAGTAGTTTTAGAAGAGTCCCTACAATAAGCCATATATTTGTTCCTTATTTATCATATGTGGGCAACTACATCTTTACCATCCATGTATTGTTCAACACAGGGATGGCGCTGGTCCAGCCGGGGTGTTCTGTGTTTTACATAACGCCCTTCAACAGCTACGTATTGACGGAGAGGTGGACATATTTACAATTGTCCGACAGCTGCAGACTAGGAGACCGGAAGTCATCAACAAGCTGGTGAGGAAGACGGATATAATTATCCTTAATCAAAACAAGTACAGGTTAAGCTATTTCAGACAATACCTTACCCTCCCTTAAAATAATCATTAGTATGCGCTTAACATTACTTTCTGTACAATCATCAAATGTTGTGTGTGATAGATAGGAGGTTGTTCAAGCGCGTAAATGCATTGTAAAGAGCAGATTAGTTAACCCCCTTCCCTCGCAGTCACGCTTTTTCACGCATATACCATTTCCTATTTCTACACGCATATACAATTTTTCCGCAATCAAACATTTTTCGTGCACTTTAGAATGTACATTTAATATCAATTTAATGCCAATATCATTCTATTTTATACTTGCTAAAATATCACAAAATAAGAAAAGTTATTTTCGTATTTAAATATTACGTCTAAACTCTATGGTTATAGACTATTTTAAGGGGCGCAAATATAAGGTGTTAGTGTAATATCTTGGCGAACAAGAAAATAGTGTTTTAGGAGGTGTTAGGTCTCTTGTGATACGTTTTCCTGAGCTTCCTCTCTTACCGTAAGTACTTTCCAAGTTCAATAAAGAACTTAAACCATTAGTTCGAATTAGACGTCTTGCAATGTCAATTGCAATGCCATGGAATAAAATGTACTTATACTGTCTTCATATTAACTCTCCGAAGTTTTCGATTTTCTCTAGTGTAAACAATGTAATGTTAAACAAAACTTAAGAAATTAAGAGTTTCTTTGTCCTTCCCGCAAACATGATTTACTGAGCTAAATAAATGTGATACGGTTGTTTTAATAAGCATTAAAATATTTCATACATACTTCTAAAAGGAACATTACTTGTTATAAGTATCATCTTTTATTATATCATTCAAAATACTTTTTGTTTTACTTTAGGAAGATTACAGGAAATGCTACCAGTTAGTTTCCCAATCCGTTTCAACGAATGGAACATACGCCAACATGTGAAGTGCTAAAACATTGGAACACAATTTTGCAATTGAATAACATGTACCTTGTTATATTTCAGGTTTTAAGAATCTTCAAAGTTATAATTGCTAGAATGTATAACTTTTGCTGAAGAATAAATTTTTCAAATTCATCAAGAATGATTTTGGAATATCATCTACTGAGGGTACTTTTGATAAAAATCGCAGAGATACTATGGATATTTTATTCGATTTTTTAACTTAACCTTGATTATTTTTTCTATTGTGTCAATGAAAAATAAAATATTGGCTGTTTTACTTGTAAAAGAATTAATGTCCAGAGCCCAAAACATTTATAAATGACCCATTTGGTCAACAATTATGTAAAAAAAAAATTATCTAGTCTTGAGATAACCATGCATAACTCTTCGCAAATTGACCGTTTTGGTGTATATCGCTCTTGCATTAAAATCAAAAAAACATATTACTCAGTAATATAATTATATATGAAAAATTCATATTAAAGCCCCGGATAGTCCTAATATTGATGCATTCTCTGTGTATTAAAATATTTTATTATTTGTATCAAATTCTAGATTGATGGAAAAAAAATCAGGGGTAAGAGAGAACCATTTATTTGCCACTAAAATGGTGTAGATATTTTCTAATCTGAAATTGGCATCCCCTTTGGTTCAGATATAATTTCGATCGAATTGAATTTCTTTTGTTGAACTAGATTACTGTATTTAGCATACATTAAATTAAATATCGCCATGATTTATATACTGTAGATCACTATATTTTCACGAACCTTATTTTTGCGACTTAGCTATTAACGAGACAATTTTTTTGCGAGCAGTAGCTCCTGTTGTATATTAACATTGATAACACAAATATACGTGATGATGAAATTTTAGCAAGCAGAGAGACTCACGTAATTACACGAAAATAAAGTTCTCGCGAAAAAAAAGTGATATACGGTATAAAAAGTATCTAACTTTAATGTTAAGAGACTTATAATCTTGGAATTCTGTCTCTTTTAAATGCATGTACTACCTATGTATTTCTTTTTTTATTTCAAGACTTGTATCACATGATATATAAATGTCATCTACTTTAATAAAAGTAAATATTTCCTATTACAGTTTCGTTTTTAATAAGTTTCGGTTTTCAAAGCACTTTCTTTCAGGTTCTTTCCTGTATGTACTTCTTAAATTATGAAAGACGAGAACAATGTATACAGATATTTAAGTAGATGGCGGAAGATTTTTACTTGGTTATAAGTTATTGTTAATATTTTTTATTGTATGAAAATTAATTAATTTACAAACCACATGTCAATTTACAATTTAAAAGAAAATCTTCCTCATTTTTTTGAAACGCATTTGACTGTGGATCGTGTCCCTGCAATGAAAAAAAAATGAAAGATGGAAATATCCTTAAAGTCATTTTATCTTGCATTTCTTTTTCTTGTCGGAGCAAAATGTTTGGGTAAGGTTATTTTAGTAAAACATTCAAATGAAATATCTGTAATTATTCCAGTTAAAGATTTTTAACCTTTGTATTTTCACGCTTTAAACTATAGAGAGTTTAATATTAATGTAATCAATTGAAATACAAAGGATAGTCCAAAACACATAAATATTTACAAACAGACAATATGGACACTTCTTAACATTTTTTTTTTCTAATATTTCATATCATCATAATGAGTTATTTTAAAAAGCATCGAATTCTTCTTTGTCGTGAAGTGCAATGACAAAAAGAAAATGAATTCATTGCAGAAAATCTTAGTCAACAAAACTCTTATTCCGGTCTGGCATCACAGAGCCACTCTTATAAAACTTACATGGCAGACAAAGCCGTCGATGGATATATAGAAGAGGAACGCGGGGAAAGCACGTGCAGCATAACTCTTGCTAAAGATCACTACAAAGAGGCTTGGTGGAAATTACCGTTAAAACTCATGTCTAATGTGGCTTATTTGGAAATCTTTTTTCGAAACTCAAGTAATAAGCTTTTCTTATACAAAATGTTATTTTAATTAATTATTGTTCTGTAATTGAGGATAAGTATTCGGTTTTGGAGAAATTATTGGTTAAATGGAAACATTAACAACAGTTTCGTTGGTAATAATAATTAATTTTGAACCAAAACATGATGCCATAAAAATATTAATTATTTGTTAACTGCATAACGTGTATATTTCAAAATCAATTTGATAATGATGAATATGAGGAAGGAAAAAGTGAATGCACGAAAACTCTCCACCCTTGATAACCCGTTCTTCAAAAACATAAAGTTTTGAAATAAATCGGAACACTATCTATGTTAACTTTCTATCAAAGAACTGAATAAAACCAATGTTACAAGGATGTTATTTTATCATATTTTTTAAAATTTAAGCCATAAACAGACACACAGGATTCTCGATATTTGCGTTCAATGACTCTTCCTTTGTACCATCGTACTGTGCAGGAGAAAGAGTTTTTACACTGGACCATTCAACTTGTCCCAGCCGTGTAATGAATGTCACCATCAACAGTATAACTCAGGGGATAGCCTTGTATAACTCTAAAGATCCACCCCTACAAACAAATTGTACAGGATATGAGCCCTCATTCGCTACTATAGAGATATGTGAAGTAAAAATAATGGGTACGTTGAGTTGGAAAATATTCTGTAGATTGAGTAAACTTCAATCTATGAGTCCTTTAAAATTCACCGAAAAAATGTTTTCTTAAGAAGACAAAGGCAAAGTAGACAGAAAGTTCTGCCTATATCTTTGTATTGTAAAGCAAAAAAAATTATCTCATTTGCTTGCAATTAATCTGAATTTATTTTCAGGATGTCCCTCTGGACATTTCGGAGAAAACTGTACTTTATGTAACCCAAGATGTCGCAATAGACAATGTGACGCTTTTAATGGTTCTTGTATATATGGATGCAATAACACTTTTATGGAACAACCTAATTGTCGTAAGAAATCGGTTATTGGATAGTTTTATTTTTACATGTTTTGCCAAATACATCAATTTTGACAATTCGACTTGATCAAAACATCAGCGAGCAAAAGTAACTTAGACAAATATTATTCATTTTTGTCAACAAGACAGAAAGAGAAACTAAGAACATCGGAAAAAAGTAAATCATTATTTATTTTATAATAGTGTGTGTCAGTGGGTATTTTGGAGAATTCTGTGAGAATAGGTGTGGAAATTGTTTAGATGGGATACATTGCGATATATTGTCCGGTGTCTGTCCTCATGGATGCGAAGAAGGTTGGAGTGGATCAAAATGTGATGGTAATATTTTTTATTAATTGTGAAATTGAGTATATTTTTTCACTGATATGATAAGTTTTAATCCAGTTTTGCCCGTTTTCCCGTATCATGATGTTTTATATTTTGTACTTTGACGAAATCACAAATCAAATTTAAACCGTATATCTTTAAGAATTAGTTCAGTAGCAGGAACATTAATTTGTTTTTTCTAAACTACATGTATATACAGGTACAAATATTATGCGGAAAGAGAGTAAAGTGAGAAAATCGGATGGTGCGTTGAAGTTTCAGAATTGCTCAATCCATCCCCAAATATTTATAAAAATGAGAGTATTTAATTCATAAGGAAAATACGTACAAATTGTGAAAGTTAATTAAAATTATCCCCAGGTATTCTTGTTTAAAAACTGTGCCAAAAATGTGCCTTTATTTCTCAGTCGTTTATCTCATGAAACAGTTTCTTTAATCGGTTTCGTAATATTCAGCGGATTTATTTCTAAAGTTAACACATGTACCTAGGAAATAAACAACAATGTTAAAAGATTCTCTGGGAAATAAACTTTTAGTTGGTCACGTGATCAAATCCTGTGAATCCCCAAGTACCAGGTGAAAATGCATTTCTCAGTGAACTTTTAAAATTGTTGTTTCTTACTTATATTTACATTTGACACAAAAAAAAATTCAAGTAAATCTGCATTGAAAACACAAACGGGCCGCCGAATTGCTATGGTGTGACGCTCAATGACCTGGAAGTTGTTTGGTCAAAGTTAGTTTACCTCGCTCCAGCATTTGAATGTTTACATTCATGTTTAGCACTCCAGTTCAGGAAAGATCTATATACAGTGAAAGAATAATAATCGCTGCTAAGAATAATCTAATTATTTCACACGTTCTTACAATATTTGAAGTAAAAAACAGTGGTACCTCCTGCTTTTGTTAACATATTTGCAAAGGAATTTCGGGTTTCTCATATTATATGCCCTCTGTTTCCTTCATTTTTTAAATAATACACAGTGTTAAATGTTCTTGTTTTCATTGCAAGACATCACAAATCACCACTTGTTTCATATCATGCTAATAAGTATTGGAATCTAAGCATCGATTCAAGAAAACAAAACAATTTTTTGTACGTGTTAACGCTAGTGAGCTATAAAAAAGATTTTTTGTGAATTTCAGAATGCCAGGAATATACATACGGATCAAACTGTTCATCTGTCTGTGGACACTGTAAAAATGGTACTTCATGTTCAAAGACTAATGGAATCTGTAAACAGGGGTGTGAGCGCGGATGGGAGGGTCCCCTCTGTTTGAACGGTAGAGTTTTCAAGATGTGGTCTAAAACGTAAAATTAGTTCAACTTAAATATATTTCTACAATTAATGAGTGTGTACACATGAAATAGATTTATTTTGTTTACAAATGAGTTTTCTTTCAGTTACGTCTTCAGCTGTTGAGGGTGGGTTACAAGAAGGTAAGAGATGCCAATTTATTATGACAAATCATTTTGTTCGATCTATTAAGAAGACGGGGTGGTTTGGATCATTTTCAGACTACATGTATATTGAACTCCTTTAGAAGAAGAGCTCCATATAAAAATATAATAAAAGTGATCAGTTTTATAATATAAATGTAGGATTTTGAAGACATCATATCTTACAAATTAAGTTATATCTGATGATTATTTTTTTTACCCCCTAGACCCCTTAATGCTCTTATTTTTAATTGTTTAAATGTAGTTCATGATTCAGTACACAATTTTGAATTTCCTATTTTTCGTTATGTATTTTTAAAATTTCTAAATTTTTTACTAGTAAAGTGGGTTGTGAGGATAACGAACATAACTATTGCAATGCAGTTGAAAGGGTCGCACTCAAGTGTCCTTAGTCATGTAATTATTTTCTGCTATTTCACCATTATCCTAACATAAATAATAAAGAGTCAATAATTACACTTTTAAAAAAAAGTTATAATAAATCATTTATTTATTTTCATATTTTAGAATTAAACTTTTGGAAGAGGCTATTTGTCATCGTTTCCAGTATCTCGGCGTTTTTTGTTGTAGCTCTTATAATAGTATGCTCAAGAATTTTTCACACCAGAAGGAAGAGACGTGTTCAATATATAAACAAAAAGCCCCTATCTATTGTAGGAAATTTACATGACTATGATCGAATAACTGCGACATATAATAGATATACTTATAACAATTTTAATTCCACATTACAAAACTACAGACATGCATATAACAGTGGTAATTCAACATTAAGAAGCAACAGAAATACCTATGATCGAGTGGATTCTACAATGGAGGATCCGGACTATGTGGAAATTCATTAATAAAATGAACAGGCGACAAATGTTAGAGAGAGAGGGAGAGAGAGTGTTGAATATGATAATGATGGCGAAAATGATTATAATAATGCAGCAGTGACTTCCTTTAATTTATCAGAAACAAGTCATTGTAGAAAACAATATTTGTCTAGCGACATTGTTTGCTATTATAAATGTCTATATCATTTAAGACAAAAATACTTATAATGCATTGTTTACTGTACACCTAGGCTTATGGCTTCTGTGTGATGAAATATATGGAGATGACAAACAGTTTTCAAGTTTAAAGTCCATTAAACGATGCAAAATAGGAGCCGAGTAAACACGGACCTCGAAAACATCAGATGTGGGATCAGGTGCAGTGGAGAAGTGAGCATCTTCTACCGATCAATCACAACCACTGCGTGCTCCTTGTCATGGTTGGGAGCTAACAGAGAAATATGTCGATAATGCAGCGTTATAAAAATGTTCTAACATTTAGTATGAAAAAGTCAGTCAGCAGATAAGTTGTATTGCTGACAAGGTTATTGTATCGATATCGACCATAGAACTTAAGAAGAGATTACTTTAAACGAGACTGTTGATATTTTTGTTTCATCAACTTGTTTGTCAATAATTAACATCGTTTTAAAAAAATTTCATACATAGAGCGTCCTATTGTGTATCGAATCAACTGATATATCTAATCTCCGTACGGAGGTTATTGAGGTATACTGCTGTATAAGTAAGGAAATGACAATTGAAAAGTTAAATTCATCAATTTTATCATAAAGCATTTCTTTTATTTAGCCATTTACGTCTTTTTTCTAGTATAAGATCCAAATATGAAACAGGTGTGTAAGTCTCTGTGGTATCATTTATTTCAAATAATAAACTTTGACCAAAAAAAATAACAAAAGGACAAATTTATGGAAATTAAAAAAAAAATTGCATGTAACAGCAGCAATACTCTGTAATTTATTTTGCAAAAAAAAAGTACCCTCTTATATAATGCTGATACGTGAAAATCATTTTTACTTTTTTCAGCAAACATGATAACAGTTTTCCATTCTTCTTTTTGAAAAGGAGGTTGAGCATACCACTCTGTATATTTTAGTTTTCAAAAATAAAAAAGACATTTGTAGACCCTTTAATTTTTATGCAAATACCGTATAAGCAGAATTTTATACAAGGATTTAATTTTGTCATTACATGTATTAGCAAGGTTATGTGATCGCTAAAATCAAATGCCGCAAAAAATAAACTGTGTTAAATTTGTAATTATAGCTTCTTTATAGTGAGCACTTTAAAATCGCTTATATTAATTCTCGCTAAAAATATAATACCATATCTTAAGGATCTCTAAAATTGCTATATGGAAAGAATTTTCTGATTTAAAACATTATTCAGCACATATTCTTTTATAAATTTTTGATTTTCCATTCACTTCCTGAATGTATTTTATTGGTTGCATAATTCTCAAATGGTGTTTATTTCTATTGTCAAAACAAAAATATATCACTTAATGAGGAACAATTAATTTGAAGACATACAATTAAACATAATTGTGCTCATTTGGGTTTATCCATGCATGTCCTTTCGTTGATATTTGTATATTTTATTTCTTTACAGACGTTACTATAGGATTGAGTATGAAAACAGAAACTAATATATACATGTATGTACGACATGATGGCTTTTGTAGAATATATACATTGGATAAATTTTTGTTGTGTTATCAGAATTGCTAGGTAGTCATTTCTCTGCATTTAATCATAAAGTCATTTTACCTCAGAATAATTCCACAGATGTTAAGAGTTTTTACGCATTATGTTTAAAAAAATTTCATTACTGTTCTATGTTTCTAATCAATATAGTTTTTAATTTATTCATCCCGGCAGTTATTTCCCACACTAAGATGCTTTAATGTTGACAAAAACGTAGCTAAATGTAGGTCGATTTTTTAAATGATGTTTTGTTTTCATGCATTTATGAATGTATTGATTGATTGTTTAGTTTGACGCCCCTCTCGAGAATTTTTCACTCATATAGAGATACTACTACATGGCAAGGGAGAGCTACAAATTCTGTCCTATACTCGGCATTTAAGGCCGTTAAGCAGTGAGGGGTCTTATCCTTGGCAGCACCTACTGTGACACAGGACCTCGGTTTATACGGTCGCATCCGGATGACGAGTCTCTGAGTTCCAAAGAAGAATTTTAAACCGCAACACGTGCGACTTCGCAGTTTTGAAAATAAGGTTATACGTGCACAAGTGCATATTTAAATTCTAACTCCTTCACCGATGTATGTTGGGTGTCATATTGCAAGGGACGTTAAGTATTCATAAGTTGTTCACACTCAATTTTTTCTAACAGGAAGATCTTTATTAATAATAACCTATCATTTCCAAGCTGTTTCTTTCAGTAGCATAGTTAACTCATAAATCACGTGTTTTTCATTACATTAAAAAATAAATGCACCTTAAGGTTTTTTATTTGTTTTTATATTTTAGTCACTTTGTTAAACATTTATGTTTGTTTTTTTTTTTTGCTATAAATCATTTTTACCCTACAAGTAGTAATAATACGTTAAAGATTTGCTCTTTTAATTTCTTTTAAAATTTTAAATGTAGGACAGGATGCATTTGCGTATTCAGCAACATATTACAATAGTGATAGGGAAGTTGTTACAGTAGGTTTACTTTTTGTAACTATTTTTTATGCATGTTTTCAAAAATTGACAAATATAGAGATAACAAATAGGAAGCAATGTGAACATAAAATCTAGTACATGTATCAAATACTTCAACTGAACATTAAAATACGCAACACGGTAAATCGGAGAACATGAATGCTTTCCTACAAATTATATATGGTGGAGTGGCATTTGTTTGTATAGCAGTTGGTCTAGGTAATCTTAATTTTACACGATATGAAATTAACTTAATCACCCTTAAATAATTTAAATGATATTATGTGTTCTTTATTACTAAAAAAGGCCTTATGTTGTATAAAATATTGCTTATACAGTTGTTTTGCTTTCGTAATTTTCAACCATTTTAACTCTGAATTCATTTTATTTGGAACTCGAATCGATAGTCCAACTATTTGGTAAGACAAAATGCTTTTAAATTGACGTCATTCTTTCACTAGAAGGCGAATACAAACGAAGAACAACCATTTTCCCGAATGAAATACCTAGGACAATTGATAATTAATTTCACAACATAGAAGATAAGACACAAATCACTAATTTATGTTCAATCGGAACTTTTGAAAGTTCGACTCGAAGAGACATGAGATTTATCTCTGGTGCACAAAAAAAGCTGTCGAAATATTCAAATCAAGGATCAGTAAATATCACATAAAGAAACTTACATGTAAAACAAGTAGCTGTCCTTTTAAAAAGGGATTACAATACATGGACTTTACGCATAGTTGTTTCTATCCGAAATTCAACTTATGATAATAGATTGATTGATTGATTGTATACTGTTTAACGTCCCTCTCCAGAATATTTCACTGATATGGAGACGTCACCATTGCAGGTGAAGGGCTACAAATTTAGGCCTATGCTCGGTACTTACGACCTTTGAGCAGGGAGGGATCTTTAACGTGCCACACCTGCTGTGACACGGGGCCTCGGTTTAAACGGTCTCATCCGAATGACCGCCCCATTTAGTCGCCTTTTACGACAAGCAAGGGGGTACTGAGGACCTATTCTAACCCGGATCCCCACGGGATTATGATAATAGAATAATTTCATGGAATACTCATGTAGGTTCGTTCACATGTCCTACAATGATCTGCATAATTTGATTGATAGAACCTTTATAGCAAAATTGTCATTGTTAGTCTGATTGGCTTACATTTTACTCATTTAGAAAAAAAATAGTTATTCTAATACATATAAAAAAAATGGCAGGGACTTAACACATGTTCAAGATTTATTCGGAAGAAATCTAACACTGGAAAAATATATCTGATGGTACACGTTAAGCAAAGCTCTGCAGTACGCATACTTTTTTAGCCCCAACCCCTCCCGTATATGAAAAAAAAACGTTGCTAAATACTTTATCAAGCCTAATCTGGATTGCTAAATATCAAACAGTTTTAGAGCCTTAATGCACAAAACCAATGCCACTGAAGACTTGTTCTATCTTTTAAAACCTAGAACTCGTCGTTGAATGAAGTCTTTAATTCAAGTTTTTAATTATATATGTATCTATACACATAATTATATGTATATATCTATATGAAGCAAGTTCTTCCAACTTTTTAAAATGCTTGTACCATAAAATCATTGTTTAGTTAACTTGGTATATAAAAGTTTGTGTATAAGAGAGAAATTTTTATCTGTCAATAAATATATAAATACGATATGCAAATTTAACAGCGAAATTTGCTAATGAATGATGTATTCTAATTCGAATAGGGTAAATTATTATAGGGGCATTTACGTGCATGCGTTGCATAGACCTATGCCCAAGGCATTGGTTTAGCCTCCTTTATATATTTTTGGCTTGGACTTCAGAGTCCAAGCAATAATTGTTTACCATAATTTAAAAAACCCAAAAGCAAAGCATGGAAATGAGATAGCAAGTAGTCGTTAAAAATATTAAAAT
The DNA here is from genome assembly GCA_003671525.1 of Saccostrea glomerata. NCBI lineage: Eukaryota > Metazoa > Mollusca > Bivalvia > Ostreida > Ostreidae > Saccostrea > Saccostrea glomerata. The sequence goes on from PRKT01000655.1 coordinate 98,528, forward strand.
CAATTTAATCTATGCGAACTGAAAGAGATATGTCCTTGTCAGTCAGCAAATACAGTCTATCATTTAGTCAAATTTAGTCAAATGCTGCCTTAATATTTTTATAGAGATTTTTATGTCATCATTTACACACTGAGTTGTTCATGAGTTTTTCATGAAATGTTTCCGGGAGTGAATGTTTAAGCCCTGTTCAACGGATAGTTCTGTTTGCTATAGTTTTAGATCAATAATTTCTCCTTATTTTCTCCAATGTTAATTTCAATCTTGAGGTAGGTCGCTGGTTTACTGTTTCAAAATTCTTACGAGATAACATATAATCAAAATTTGATATAATGTTCCTTACGATTTACAGCGTATTATCTGCAATTTTTCTTAAATTTACCTACCCAGTTTTAATCAAGAATTCTAAAATATCAAGACCCAAAGTATTTGTGTGTTTTATGAGTTTAAAAGTATATTTTCTATGTTTATTGAGATGCATTTTCCTTTTTTATACATTTAACGAACATGGTGACTACGGTAGTTACCAAGCTTAATGAAAGACTGAAAATATATCTGTTTGTTTATATGTTGTTTAACATCCCTCCTAAAAATGTTCAATCATATGGAGACGACACCACTTGCCGGTGGAGAGCTGCAAATTCTGTCCTTTACTCGGCACTCGGCCATTGAGCAGGAAGGGATCTTTTTTGTGTCAGCGCCTACTGCAACCGGGACCTCGTTTTAGCCGGATTCATCTGAAGGACTGCATGGTCTCCACGTCCCATAGCTTAAGACTATACTACTTTACTTTAAAATGCTTAAAGTGGTTGAATTAAGAAAATATTTTAACTTCAATTCTTATTTTTATCTTACAAAGAAAAGCATAAAAATATAATAGTTAGTGTTTCTTACAAAGTGATTGATATCCTTTATAATCAAATTGTTCCTTGTTTTTCGTATTTTAAATTTTGGAAGTATTTCATTTACATTTGTACCAATTCGTTTCTCTCTCTCTCTCTCTCTCTCTCTCTCTCTCTCTCTCTCTCTCTCTCTCTCTCTCTCTCTCTATCTCTCTATCTGTATGTGTGTGTGTGTGTGTGTAACAGGATGTTTTTGCATCACGGCTTGCTACATGTGTGTATCTGTTGAATGTCGATGTCAGCTGAAGAGCGAGTGTAGCAGAACACTTATTATGTTCCCCAAACGAAGTTGGGGAACATATTGTTTTTACTCTGTTTCTTCTTCTTATTAATATTAAGGTCTTCCGTATTCAGCGGAAGACCTTATTGTTTTTCTTCGGTTTCTTTTTCACTTTATAATTATTGTTTTTTTTCTTACCGATTTTGTGCACACGATTTCTCGAAAACTACTCGACAAAATCTTATGAAACTTTCAGGACCTATGGATCATTACTTGAACCTTATGCGTTATCTTTCGTTTCGATGACGTCACTTCCGGTCTAGAGATCTCGTCGATTTTCTGATTTTTAGAGTCATTTTGTCAACAATTTTGCCGACAAACGGGTCTACATAGAAACTTCAAACTTTTAGGCATGGTAGAGCTATGTATGGAGAAGTGCATCAGGTATTTCAAATTTACCGGAAAAGACGCACGCCGGCGCTCGCTGTTTGGGGAGCGTTTGGGGGAACATCTGTAACGGTCCCCATTATAATTAGCATTAGTTAATTTACATGTTACGGATATTTTTTTTTCGAATCTATTTAATCAACTGACATCATCATCCAATCATTGTACATGTATCGCCTGTGGATCAGATCGGCAGTGAGGAATCATTTACAAGGAAGTTATCTTTTGTTTAATTGGAATTGATGAAAAAAGTGCAATAAATGAAAAATGAACGAAGAACTATGGAAGCCCATGTAGGACCTATAAAAAAAAGAACTACGAACGATAGTATTGTTCTCCCGCCTACCGCTAAGTCAGTTCTCAAAAGTTAACATTTTCGAATGATTTTCAAAATTTTTGTAGATATTTATATGCACTTTTATAAAACGCTACTTATTTGGGATACCAAAGAGAGATCACTCTATAATTTTGGTAAAACTTGTGTTTTTCACTTTAGAAATCAACGGAAAACGGAAAATATTTTTAAAACACCCCCATGTAACAAAAAATTCTTCTTACAGGTAATATGGACTGTCATTTTACAAATTTATGGCAAAGCTTTTTGTGTTTCACGGGTGGGGGGGGGGGGGGGGGGGGGGTGGGGGGGGGGGGGGGAGGGGGTGACATATGTTTATTAACGAAAAACGAAAAAACATGCTGATTTTTAATTTTAAAGCTATTTACACAAATTTTTGAATTTGTTATAAGAAACCAACAAATTTTTTATAACAGATTAAATTCATAATAACGAATTCATAGAAATTGTTATATTTAATTAAATTTGTTATAACAAATTCGACAATTCGTTATATCGGATTCAAACATATTTTTCGATAGATCATAAATGGGCTTCCGTAGAGAACAAATGTTTTAACGATGAGTAATTTATATACAGGAAGTATTTTTTTCTATTACCTAGCTGCTATTTTTTTTCATGTCTACTGATGATTAATATATTTTTCTAGAGATTTTTTTCGTAGAGCTACAAATTAAGGTATATAATGATGTACGACATACCTTATAACTGTTGTAATTTCCTTTAGAAAAGTCGAGAAGTATTTGTTTAAGACCTGAAGCCAACCGATAACCATGCATGTGAGGAGGAAATAAATAAGTTTATTCAACAATAAAATAACTGTTTATACACCACCAGGAGGAAATAAATATGTTTATTTACAATCAAATAACTGTTTATACACCACAAAATACTTCTTCATCTGAATATATGACAAATACAATTATTAGAAATGAACATTTTACAGCTTCTGATCAGTTTTTTAGGGATCTCTTTTGTTCCAGCAGTTTGTCTAGGTAAGCATTTTATATAATTAATATCAGGAAATTATAGAATGATAAATGTAGTTATGAGCATGTTTGTGTAGTTCTTCTAAATAGAATATTTTACAGTTTGAAAATACAATATATATACTCTCACTCTCTAGTTCCTGTAATTTTATTAATTTTGCTTCATATTGATGAAGTCAAATATCAGATTAAGAAATGAACACTTTTATAATCTTATATGATCATAATAATGGGAATGTTGAAACACAAAGAGTGTTAAATTTTTAAAACTGAAATCAAGAAGAAAAATAGTTTAAATATTAGGATCTTGACTTACATACAGTACAATAATGCTAGTAAAGATATGTTAAAATGTATTGCAAATACACCTTGTTTATTTCAACACATTGTGCACTTCATCACCTTTATTTTCATTTTAGTATGTTTCTCTCACAAGTGTCTTTCTGTTAAAGTATATGACGTATGTTTTTTATGTTAACTAGTATATGCTTTTATAAAGCATATATCTCTAAAGATGATATATATAAAAATTGGTTCTATTGTAAATTTGATTTAGAAAACCTTGCTCAAAATTCGGCATACAGAGGAGAACCATCACAGAGTTCGATATATGTCACCGGATGGGCGACAGCTGACAAAGCCATAGACGGACGTCTAGAGTTGGTTGGAGATAATTACTGTAGTTTCACACGGGAATATTTTGCTAAAACAGCTTGGTGGAAGTTAACTTTGGCCCAGTGGTCAAATGTTGCATATCTGCAAATTTTCTTCAGAAAAGCTAGTGAGCAATCATTTCGTTCAGGATATTTTAATGCCTTTTGTATTGTTTGTATCTGTTTGTTCATCGTATATTTGATCATTTTCTTACTTTTTAAGGTTTACCCTTGCACTGGTGTGAGTTTCAATAATATAATAATTTCAAAGAGGGGGCCACCTAAGGCACAAATCATGTATTTTTCTCTATAAATAATACATGCGATGCGCATGTTGCGCAGGTGCTCATAACTACTATGAGGAAAATGATATACAGAAACTTTTATTGCTTAATTAAATAAACGATTGCATCTTGATCGTTCTTTGACTTATGACCAAGAAGCATCGGGATATTTCTTCATTTCAAATATACGACAAAACTACACATAGAAAAGGAAAGTTTAAACCAATTGGATACCATATGATAGCTCAATATTTAAAAAAAATTATCTAGAAGCAAAATACACAGAATGAAAAAAAAAAAGATTCAATCAGGGTTCAGGTAAGTAAATCTGGTTTTATATAATATATAAAATTATATTATAAAGTGCTAAAATACGGCCAATTAAAATAAAAACTTAAATCAAGGCAAACTAAAAAAAAAGAATAACCTGATGTTCAAATAATAGTCTCTAACAGCTTCAACTTAGGAATATCTAACAAATGTTTGGGATTGACAAATCAAAACCCCTAGCCAAGAATGTTTATTTGATTGAAGGGAAAAATTATTTGAGGATAGATTAAAATATTAAAAACAACTTATTTTAAAATTGAAGACATTATGATATTACAAAAAATATAACCTAAGAAATTGTGCGAAATGTGTTTAAAAGAAATTTGCATTTGATGTCGACAAAACATCATGTGCTTAAACATCATGAATAATTAAAATAATGAATTTTACAAGATTTCTAAATACTTGACGACATTGACTTAAAATATGAGTTCTTGAATCCATGAGGTTGGCTTTTATTAACCCCCTACTAAAAAGAGACCCAAAAATACTGTAAAAAGAAAACGAATCATTAATATATAAAGAGTTAAATCTACTTTATGCATAAATTGGTCCTGACCCTGATCAATTAAATGCCTATAACCCTCTGTCCCATTTCATACATCAAAATGAATCAGAGACTTGGTGCTTTCATTTCCTAAAATAAAATGGGTTTTTTTTGAAAATCAAAGTATTGGAAAACAGGCTTTGTGACAAAGCAATGTTCTAGAATTTTGCAGAAAACAGACGTATTGACCACCTTCAGAAAAGAATTAAAATATGAGCATAATGCTCAATTAAAAAATTAAAACTTTTATCGTCATAAAAAGATCTTTTATTGTGCAATTGCAAATTTTTAATCAGATGTCATGCTCTATATGAAATTTTGAAAAAAATGCTTCCACTTTTGGCAGTTTTTTAAAGAATACGGTATGGTAAAAATGACAGATTTCATGGCGTTATTATGTCTTGACTATGAAGGAAAGGACTTTATGCGGTAATGGCCAATATTTGCCCCTAAAATCAATGTCATGACCTTTGATGTGATATGACGTCAGGAAAATAACGTAAGTTTGATAGTTCCATGATTTCTACAGGAAATAGTGTATTTTACGTCAATATTTTGAGCAAAGGTCCCCATTCGTAGGTCTGCTCAAGCTCAATATTTTGATATAATGTGTACAATGTAGAATGATAATATCAATGAAATATTGATGAAATATTTAAATTTTATAGCAAAAGTTGAGAATTTTTCTTTTAAAATGTTTTCTTATTTCTGAAAATTAATACAAAATCCGAAAGATATTTAAATTTTATAGCAAAAGTTGAGATTTTTTCTTTTAAAATGTTTTCTTATTTCTGAAAATTAATACAAAATCCAAAAGGTTCGTGACGTCATAAAAACATTCTCAAAAATCTACTTTGAGACTATGATATTTTTGTTAATTTAGATTTCTTATACAATATATACTATTTAGCACATTTCAAAAATTGACTTCTGGATTCTGGAGGCAAAAATATGCAATATACCGCATAGAGTTCATACGTTAAAAATAAATAATCACATAGCGTCCATGAAAAATATGGAGATAACGTACAGTTTTCAAGATAAAAAATCCTAAAACTATACAAATTTGGAGCAGAGCAAACAGGAACTTCCAAATCACCAGGCGTGGGATCAGGTGCCATGGAGAAATGAGAATGTGATAAATACTGCATTGTCAACAAAAACCGAGGAAGTTGATTTTTAAGAAAATCGCATGGCCAAACGAGGCCCTTATTGGCCTTGCTCTCTCAATACCCTCAGAAGAGAATGATAACACAGAAAATTGTCTTTTCCCTTTTCTAAAATTCAAAAAGAATTTTTTTCAATATCAGTTTTTTCCCCAAACGTTATCTATCATTGATCCCATCAAGTTCGGTTACGTTATATTTAAGGTATTACTGTTTTTATATAAAACCATGCAAATAATATGAGTTTTCAACAAAAAATCACGAATGATTGCCAGACTTATATCACACACTTTAGACTGTTTACAGTGATTGAATTTTTTTATATTTATATCTTGTTCATTTTCAGCTCTAAATCGTCATATAGGATTCAGTGTGTTGACATTTAATGAGTCATCATATATACCACCAAACACCGGAGGATATAAGGTGTATACTCAGGACCCGTCTTTCTGTGTAGAACAAGTGATGAATGTGACTATCAACAGGGTAACTAGAGGAATAGCTCTATTCAATTCAAGGAATCCCATGCTCAACACAAGCTGTGAAGGATATGAACCTTCATTTGCTTCCATCGAAATTTGCGAAGTAAAGGTTATGGGTATGTATTACGTTTAAAAAATAAAAATAGCTCATGCATCAGACATATTTCAGGTATTGACAACAGATCTACCTACTAGTATATGTTTATTACATATTACTTTCCTTGGATGATTCATTTAAACCACAATTTTTTGACGAAGAAAGTTTGTCATTTTTCTATAGGGTGTGGTTTTCAACAATATGGTGAAAACTGCACACCCTGTCCACTTAAATGTGTGAATCAGGAGTGCGATGCATTTGATGGATCCTGTAAATACGGGTGTAGTAACAAGTTATTGAAATCACCAGACTGTATAGGTAAGTTTATACAAAAGATTTGCAATTTTTTTAACAACCCATTGTTGTTCTGTTGCATTATTTTTTGTCATGAATTACAGAGGAAAGGCCGACCGGGATACGTATAAACCTGACTGTCTTCGAAAGACAATATAATCTATGAAAAGAAATTAGCATACCTGTTTAATTCACTAAACAACATATGTATTTCACATGATATTCATGATATGTGCTTTTAAAGTCCATTTTACGTCTCTTTGTACATGTTGTCTAAGCCAAATTCTCTTTACACGACATGATCAATTCACAACTTACTAATGTACACATATGACGTCATCGGTGGTAGATTCTAATCAAAAGGACCAGCATAACAAAATGTTTACTCGTTTCCGTTCATTTTCTAGAGTTAAATTACTTCTCTAAATACCAATATTAGTCAAGGTAGAATAATCTATTTGCTCCCCTATTATCCCTGCGTATTTTACTGATCATTATGGAATTTTTTTCCATTATAAAATGTTTCCGTCAGGAGAAAGGATTGAAGCAAATTCCTATCTTATCTTAATCTCCCATATTAAGTATTTCAGGTTTCACAAAGACTATAGGTTCATACTTGATAAAGAAAATAAACGATATGAAGGGCAAAATTTTAATTTCTCATTCCCATGATAAAACAGGATGTTATTTTATGAAACACCACTTGTTCATATGTTATGGTCAGGAATAAGTTTTTGAAAGGTATGCCAAACTCTAGAGACAAGGTCAGAGGGCCAGAGTTGTTGGTTTCTGAAAAAGTGCTTGTCACAAAGCAAGGATTATATGTGTTACGTATGAAAGCCATAGCCCTTACCGTTCAAATATTATGGCAAAGTTTAAAGTTTTGAAAAAGTAGGTAAAACTTCAAGGTGAAGGTGAAAAGGTCTAAGTCTTTTTTATCCGATAAAAAGTCTTGTTACTTGATAAAAGATTTGAATTATGCAAGCAATTCGTCTAGCCCTTCAAAAGTTATTGTCAAGGTTTATTTTTAAACGTAGGTCAAACTCCAAAGTCATGGTCAAATATGCGTTTTTTCATTGAGAGGGCTTATCAAAAGGATAACATATTTGAAGTATAAAAATTCTAGGCATTACTGTTCAAATGTTACGCCAAGGTTAAAGATTTTTTAAACATAAATCCCTAAGGTCAAGGTCAAAGGGTCAAACGTGTTTGTATCCTATGATAGGGTTTTTTTTTCACAAAGAATACATATTCGATGTATGGAAGTCCCAGCCTTTCCATTCAAAAATTGTGTCAAAAGTAAAATTGGGAAATTTTTTTTTTATGTGTGTCAATCTTCAAGGTAAAAAGGTTAAATTTGGTGGTACCCAACGAAGGTCCTGTCATAATGAATACACATATGACATTCGAAAGTCATAGCTTCCCTAAATCTAAACTTATGGACTAGGTTAAAGTTTTCGCAGACAAACAGACAAACAGAAAGACAGAGAGACAAACAGATAAAGAGACAGACAGCTAGACTGACAGACGCACGGACACGACAATTCCTTTTTAACCCTACTCTTCGATTACGGGGGCATTAAAATATAATACAAATGTTTCACAAGATTGCAATTTTTTTAAAAATCTTTTATAATAGTGGGAGTATAATTAATAGTATATTAAGATACCATGTAGCAAAGTTTTACCGGTTTGAAATTTAATATTTAATAATTTTCTAAATAAATTTTAATACAATGAATTTTCATATTTAAGCTAATACCGTATAGCGGGTTACTTTAGCGGGGTGCTAATTTTAGCTTATTTTGGCGTTTTGATGGTAGCCTGCTAAAATTTTAATCGCTAAAAATAGTCAGTACTCATCTCAGTGTTCTTTATATATATTGTATTTTAGAAAAAGGTAGTGCAAACAGCTGAAAATCTGTGTCCGCTAAAATAAATATGCGCCAAAATTATTGGCATTCCTTTGAGCAGACAAAACGCCATATTTTACACCCGTCAAGAAATCCCGCTATACTGTACCTTAATGCATCAGGAGGAATGATATTTGTATGAGTATAAGTTGAAGGTGTGCCGAATTGTCTTTCTATCATAAACAAACAGTACATTGTTTTTTTTATAAGATGAAATTGTCGTAATTTTATTTTATAATGGTAGTATTGTCAAAAATCAAATCAACGTTTCTTTGATGAGATTATTCTGTGAACAACATTATTTACTCTGCAGTATACAAGCGATAAGGACTATATACAATAAGAATTCGAGCATTGTTCATAGCCTAATGTTCCTTCTTTCTGCAGTTTGCAAGGCTGGTTATTATGGTCATAATTGTGAACAAGCTTGTGGTTATTGTAAATCTGGCACAGTGTGCGATAACAATACAGGAATCTGTCGAAAAGGATGTCAGAGCCACTGGAATGGATCGAAATGTGATGGTTAGTTTTTAAAAAGTCGTGTATTGCGAAGAAATCAAAAAATATATTACCTGATCATTATATTTTGTGTAAGAAAGCTAGAATTCTCGAAAAAGATTAATCACCAAAAAACAGCCTATCACTAAGAACACCTTGCCGTAGAAAACGAGAAGAATTTTGGATTAGAAAACTAGGGTGTGCCTTTCCCTGTTGATGTAATGGCAATGTCGATAGTGTTAGAAATATTTCCCGTCCACAGTGTAACAATGTAAATATGATGGGTCTTTTGAACGATATACAGAGATGTAAGCGTAGACATCCGCTTTTGAAACCCCCACGTTTTACTGAAGAAAATGCAGCTAAAGAAATCCGTCTTTTCTTTAAACTTCAATATGCTAATAAAGAAATTGACGCGGATTATATTAGTGCAAATATTCTTAAACACAAAAGGATCCAGTCTTGTATACTACCACATTTCAATTAAAAGACTACATCTTGCATTTCCTACAAATATACATCGAATATTGCGACCATTTTTTTACTATAAAAAACTTAACATGGCCTAGATACTGAGTATCTGAAACATAATCCTCCATCGTGTTCATGTTCTTCTTCGCCTTATAACTATAGTCTTGTTGGACACGTTATTACAGGTGACGCAAATATAGTTGAAAGCAAGGACCTAAGATCACTCATTTTAGAAGGTCCTAAATACAGGGAACCCCGATCCGTCAACTGGCGTCGGAATTTTATGAATATTAATGATTCTGTTGGAAATTACGTCAGATGATGGGCATGACATTAAAAAGAAGACGTTGACGCTTAGTAAGAATGGTTTAAATGTACCAGATACATCTTAATATCGCGTATTAAAAGATTGAGGGGCAATATAAAAACATCTATCCATTTATAATCATTAATCCAGATGTGAAAAAAATAGATAGATTAAATGATTAGTACGTAATGACACTGACAATGCAGGTAACAAGTTTCTCTTCTTTTTAAAAAAAACAAAACTCTTTATATATATTGTATTGTAGAGGAAGTAGATTTTAATTCTATAGGCTGAATTTCAATGTGTACCTATTGGACCAGTTATTAGCAGACCTAGTTTTGTATTTATTTGCAGAACTTGTGCAAAATCTTATACGTTAAAAGATGAAAACACTTGCTGCGGACTTAAATTCGACATTTAGATATATCGACGACTTATACCTATTGTCAATCAACAATGATAATTTCATTCTTTGGTCGATACAATATATCATTGTGAGCTTGACATAAAAGTTACTACAGATTCCGACTCATCTGTTTCATATTTGGATATTTAACTTGCAAAAGACTCTGAGACTAATAAAGCAGCCAAGCTCTATGATAAACGTAATGACTTTAACTTTACAATCGTTAACTTCCGTTACACATGCTGCAGTATATACATGTACCTTCATCGCCTACATACGGAGTTTTTATATCTCAATTCATTCGATAAATTATATGGTCGATATAGTGAATTTGTTAGCAAATACAATTTATCACTAAGTAAAATGTTGTCTGGCGTTCTTCAAACTAATAGTTAGTCCATTATTTTATATATTGAATTGACGACGGATTTATCCCTTATTTTCCGTTCATGACACGGAGCACACGGCGGGTGTTATCGGTAGGCAGGTGATGCTTACTCCTCCATGGCACCTTTTCCATCCTCTTATGTTTCGGGGGTCCGTGTTTGCTCTGCTCCTATTTTGTATTGTTCAGTGGACTTTTGAACTTGATCACTGATCGATATCTCCATATGTTTCATCCTTCATTTCAAAAATGAAGTCAAATAGGACATTGACATGTTTTTATTTGTTCTACTAGTGTGTGTAAATGAATTCTATGGTATCAACTGTACAGAGAAATGTGGTCATTGTAAATCTGGAACATACTGCAATAAACTTACAGGAATTTGTGAGGAAGGATGTGAAGATCATTGGGAGGGTTCAACATGCAATGGTTTGTGATTTATTATCATCAAAAACACCCCTTTCCTATGTAGTAAAAATAATATAGGAATACGAAGAGCTTGTATTTTCGAATGACTTTAGAGCATTCAAAAATAACATAGACTCATTTTATTCTTTATATATATTTTAAGTGTGTAAAAATGGATTTTATGGTGACAACTGTACAAAGACTTGCGGCCATTGTAAACCAGGAACATATTGTCATAAGGTGACGGGCATTTGCCAAGAAGGATGTGATGATCATTGGAATGGTTCACAATGTAACGGTATGGTATTCATTGATCTAAAATACTGTGAGGGTGTGGGTTATACACCCTGATGAACTTACAAAAATCAAAAGAAGAACTTTAAAATTTTAACAAAATTTAAAAACAAAATTAAAGAACAAAATAAACAGAACTTTTAACAAAGAAATTTAACCAAAAAATGTACAACATAAAATGAATTGAAAATGTCTTTATTGGTTTGTCCTGGTCCACGTCAGTCAGTGCGCCTGTCCCTTTGGTATGAATTGGTCCCGTTCGCCCTGGTCCTTCCGTAAGTGCGGAAATCCTTAAGAATAGATTTTTCCAGTTTCCTTTTAGTATGGCTGCATGGAACAATGTTTATTGTAAAAGAGCTGCGTGGCACACTGGGTCCTCTCGGGTTCCAGAGACAATGGTCCGACGCCAGGCTCAACACTTTAAAATGTCTTTCAATGAAACTAAATATTCAGAATTATTTCCAAATTCCCGATAGTTATAATTCTCAAGCTTTCACAATGTTTCGTTCATATAATAACTTTAACTCAGATAATGAAATGTTCAACGTGGGTCACCGCCCGATGATATAACTCACAGAACGGGTTTTAGAGATGTGTCGTATGGGCTGCCATAGTTCGCTCACACGCTACGGTCTCTGTCACACACCATAACATGGAAATGGCTACTCTCTAATAAAGAATTTCAGTACCCGATAGTTTACATACTCTGTAACATTCTGTAGAGAGAATTTAGGCATGGAAATAAGTCACAAGATCCATGTGGTTTTCTATGGACAGGCCCCCTGGTAGCACTAGACGAACACGTCTATCGGCTGATGTTTTTCCCGGGTACTACCCAGAGCACGCTTTAACCTTACTATTTAAAGTAAAACGAGGGGCTCCCCACAGGGCTGCTATGTTACCATGGGAACTAAAGGAATTTAGGGGCTTCCCACAGGATTATTAAACAAATTACCGGAAGGGTGAACCAAGGGGATTTATTTACAATATAATGAAGAATTTCTATTTGTTACATACCTCCACCTTATAAGACTAAAGACCATTTAGTCCGACCAAACCTACAAACTGAAAATTAAAATAAACAAACTCAGACTATATACAACACTGCCATATATACACTATACCTGCAACAAAAGTAATATCAGATAATTACTCAGCCACATCATCTGAACATAACCTTGACAGTGAGTCTGCTACTGTTTTCTGTGTACCACGAATATACCTAATCGAGAACACAAACTCTTGCAAAAGAAGACTCCAACGTAGCAAACGTTGATTTGATAACTTTGACCTTTGTAACCATTGCAAAGGTGCATGATCAGTCTCGATTTTGAATGGTTAACCTTCTAAATAAACTCTGAGACTCTGGACTGCCCAGACAATAGCGAAGCACTCTTTTTCTACTACAGCATAATTTCTCTCCGCAGGACTGAACTTTTTGCTAAGAAAACTAATTGGATGCTTACCATCTTCAAACTCTTGCTCTAGCACTGCACCTGCCCCGTATGCACTTGCATCTGTGCGGAAAATGAATGATCTACTGAAATCTGGACTTCGAAGAACTGGTTTTGATAGTAACTTACCTTTTAGTTCTTGGAAAGAGTGATCAAGTTGGCTTGTCCATTTGATTTTGCTAGGCGTTTTCTTGCCCGTCAGGTCTGTAAGCGGAAGTGCTAAAGTGGCAAAATTTGGAATGAACTTCCGGTAAAACCCAATCATACCTAAAAATGACATTACCTTTTTCTTGGTTGTTGGAATGGGAAAGTTCTGAATGGATTCTACTTTGGACATCATTGGCTTGATTTTTCCACTTCCTACAGTGTGACCAAGAAAACAACTTTCATTGAAACCAAACTCACATTTTGTAGGTCGAGCTGCAAAGTTCGCTTTCCTCAACGCTGAAAACACTGTTCTCAGATGCTCAAGGTGTTCGGCCCAGCTGTTGCTATAGATGCCAATATCATCAATGAAAGCCTCTGTGAAATATTCCAGCCCTGTAAGAACTTTACTTACCAGTCTAACAAAAGTGGCCGGTGCATTCACCATCCCGAACGGCATAACTGTAAAACTGAAATGTCCAAACGGAGTTACAAATGCACTTTTCCGTTTTGCATCCTCGTCTAATGGTACCTGCCAATAACCTTTTGTCAAGTCTAATTTGCTTATGAATTTTGCTTTACTGATCTTAATCAAAATGTCATCTATTCGAGGCATTGGTCTTGGTTCAAATACAGTTACCTTATTCAACTCCCGGAAGTCGACGCAAAATCTCAGTGATTTGTCACTCTTCCTAATGAGGACGACTGGTGCTGAATAAGGACTGTCTGTTTCCTCAATGATACCAAGATCCATCATTTGCTGTAACTCCCGCTTCACTTGGTCTTGTAAGGCATATGGAATCGGATATGGTTTCATATGGATAGGCACATCTGTAGGCGTTTTCACTGAATGTTTCGTCAAAGGACTTTTCTTGGGAACATCTGTAAAAATATCACCAAATTCTTCCACTAACCTCTGAATCTGATCCCTTTGCTCTGTAGTGAGATCTTGGGAATACTGTACGTCGGCTGATGATTCTGTCTGTTGAAGGGCCGGGACATTATCCGACACCACGCCATCTTCTACCTAAACATCATTGCTAGATAAACTGGAACTAACAATCAAGCATGCCATTATTTCAGACTTACTGTTATCCTCTGACTCTTTCTCAAACCATTCCTTCAGCATATTGACGTGATAAACAGTCTCTTTGTTTTTGGACAGCCTGACCTTGAAATCAATGGGACTTACCTTTTCTGTCACCTGAAATGGACCCTTCCACTGCGCCAATAATTTCGAAGTACTTGTGGGCAATAACACTAAAACTTTCTGATATACTTCAAAATTCCTGCTCCTGGCGTTTTTGTCATAATATCTCTTCTGTTTCTTCTTTGCCTGGGATTCCACTTCTGTTACCAACTAACGTACCGTCTCCATTCGTTCACGTGTTTCCATGAGATAACTTAGGACTGATGCTTGTTCCTCGGTTGGTTCTTCCCACTGCTCCTTTAAGATTTCCAGTGGACCCCTGACATGTCTGGCATAAAGAAGTTCAAAGGGAGTAAAACCTGTCGTTTCATTCGGGACATCTCTGTAGCAAAGAGTACATATGGTAAATGAACATCCCATTTTAATGGCTCTACAACTGCATTTGCTTTCAACATTTGCTTAAGAGTCCCATTAAATCTTTCTACTAGCCCGTTAGCTTGAGGATGATAAGGGGTAGTTGACAATTTATGCACTTTTAGCATTTTGCACAAGTTTGATATGAGTGATGACATAAAAATTTTTTCCCTGGTCTGATAAAATTTATTTAGGAAAGCCTACTCTTGAGAACATTTCGCATTTGCCACACTTTCTGCGTCTTGAGTTTTCATCGGAAATGCTTCCGGAAATCTAGTAGCATAGTCCATACATACCAAAATATATCTGTTTTTTTTTTTCTGTCATCGGTAATGGACCCACAAAGTCGATGGCGACTCTGGAAAATGGAACGTCTATCTTTGGAATTGGGACCAGTTTTTGTGTTTTGTGTTCGCCCTTTCTGCATCCCCTTCTGACAAATAGAGCATGACTTACAATAGCGAGATATGTCATCATACATACAGGGCCAAAAGAAGTTTTGCAGGATTCGTTCTCTGGTTTTCTTGTTTCCAAGATGCCAAGCCAATGGTGTGTCATGAGCTAATGACATAATACCAATTCCCAGTTTCTTTGAAGCTACAATCTGGAAGACTTTTTCGTCAGAATTCTTCTCAAAAACTCTATACAATAAATCATTTTTCAAGATGAAATATGACTTACCCTCATATGGACCATTTTGTGCCATATCTAGAATTGACTTCAAGCTTTCATCAGTTTTCTGATGCTCAATCAATTCCTCCCTGTTACACAACATACCTTCATTTTCGATGTTCGATGCTTTCAAATCATCCAGTTTTGGTTTTTCTGCCCTCTCTTGTTTCCTTATCTCTGATCTAGTATGGACCGCTCCGCATGCGTCTTCTGTGTCCACCTTCTCCATCCTGGGTAAAGGGTCTGCCTCCTTAGGTACTACAATGCTCATATTGTTGCCAATAATAACATCAGCAAAAGGAGAATCTAGACATAAAGCTTGTACCTTACCTGAAATGTATGGCGTATTCACACTTACTATTTGCAAGATCTCCTCGTACCGTCAGCTAGAGTAATTACCCTTGATTTCCCAGTCTTATCCTCATCTGCAACCAATTTACTGTTGACAAACACCGTTGAACAACCAGTATCCCTAAAAACTCAGACAACATGTCCACCAACTTCTCCACTCACCAAATGTAAACCGGTTTCACAACTTCATTCTAAAGCAGAATCATCATTAATCGATACACCAGACAACTTAACCACCACCTTATTCTCATGAACACTATCAGAATCCTCAGATACTGTCATTGTCTCATCTAGACACAAACCAGACTGTTCATTAGACTTGTGGTTACCTGGTTTCTGATTCAGAGGAGATTTTGACTGAACTTTACGCAATGGACAATTCGGAGCAATATGTCCGACCTTGTCACACTTAAAACATTTTCTCTGATCTGAAGGCGAGATAAACTTACCTTTCTGGGACTGAACCGAACCAAACTTATTTGGTCTTGCACCCGGTTTATCCCCTGCATTACCACGACCACCGCCTGAATTACTGCCTTTATGTGCAACCTGAAATGACTCTGACAAAGTTAAAACTTCTTTTATAGACTTTGGACTATGTTCAAGAACCCACAGTTGCAAATCTTTCGAACAACTTCTTATCAACTGTTCTCTCAACATCAAATCAAACAACTTATCATAGTTTGAACAAATTTCTTCCCTTTCACACCAATGATTAAAGAACCTCTCTGTCCTAACCACAAAATCTTTGAACAATTCATCACTGGACTGTCGACACTGCCTAAACTCATCCCTATAGGCCTCCAAGGTAAGTTCATACCTTTTCAGAATAGCAGTTTTATAGCATCGTAATTATCGCTATCCTCATCTGACAATCTAGAATAAGCTTCAAGAGCCTTACCAGATAGCATTGGGCCTAAACGATCCGCCCATTGAGATGGAGCCCACTTTCGTAGCCCTGCTATTTTCTCAAAAGATTTTAGAAACACATCAGGGTCTTGACCTTCTTCAAATCTGGGCAACTTAACACTCGGGGTGTGAACACTCTGGGGGAAGGGACCAGTATTACTCTTCTCTAACTCTTTTTCTTTAAGAGCTAACTCTCTCAACTTAATCTCTTTCTCAGCCTCCCACTTTTCCCTGTCTCACTTAGCCTGACGCTCCTCTCTTTCATGAGCTAACCTTACTTTCTCAAGCTCTCGTTCAGCTTCCTTTTCTGCCCTCACTGACTCTCGTTCAGCTCTAGCCTGATCTCTCTCAGCTCTCATCGTCTCCTGCTCCTGACACCACATCTCTAAACACTCCGTGACGCTTGACCCTTTCTCGATAAGCTCGGACATCCACTTTGGCATGTGCGACATTGTGAAAGTTTGAACTGAAACATACAAAATAAACAAAGTCAAAATCAAAATTTCAAAAATGCAAAAAACTCTTGATTAATGCAAGCTCAGATGTATCCCACCGCTGTCACAATTTGTGAGGGTGTGGGTTATACACCCTGATGGACATACAAAAATAAAAAGAAGAACTTTAAAATTTTAACAAAATTTAAAAACAAAATTAAAGAACAAAATAAACAGAACTTTTAACAAAGAAATTTTACCAAAAAATGTACAACATAAAATGAATTGAAAATGTCTTTATTGGTTGGTCCTGGTCCACGTCAGTCAGTGCGCCTGTCCCTTTGGTATGAATTGGTCCCGTTCGCCCTGGTCCTTCCGTAAGTGCGGAAATCCTTAAGAATAGATTTTTCCATTTTCCTTTTAGTATGGCTGCACGGAACAATGTTTATTGAAAAAGGGCTGCGTGGCACACTGGGTTCCTCTCGGGTTCCAGAGACAATGGTCCGACGCCAGGCTCAACACTTTAAAATGTCTTTCAATGAAACTAAATATTCAGAATTATTTCCAAATTCCCGATAGTTATAATTCTCAAGCTTTCACAATGTTTCGTTCATATAATAACTTTAACTCAGATAATGAAATGTTCAACGCGGGTCACCGCCCGATGATATAACTCAAAGAACTGGTTTTAGAGATGTGTCGTATGGGCCGCCATAGTTCGCTCACACGCTACGGTCTCTGTCACACACCATAACATGGAAATGGCTACTCTCTAATAAAGAATTTCAGTACCCGATAGTTTACATACTCTGTAATATTCTGTAGAGAGAATTTAGGCATGGAAATAAGTCACAAGACCCATGTGGTTTTCCATGGACAGGCCCCCTGGTAGCACTAGACGAACACGTCTATCGGCTGATGTTTTTCCCGGGTACTACCCAGAGCACGCTTTAACCTTACTATTTAAAGTAAAAGGAAGGGCTCCCCACAGGGCTGCTATGTTACCATGGGAACTAAAGGAATTTAGGGGCTTCCCACGGGATTATTAAACAAATTACCGGAAGGGTGAACCAAGGGGATTTATTTACAATATAATGAAGAATTTCAGTTTGATACAAATACCATTCGTATAATTAACCTTTAAGTTTATTTCTCAGTAACAATTAAATCCCTATCACTTCACTTGATAAATAAAATAATCTAAATATAGTTGTGACACGTCATTTGATTAGGTAAAAAAATTAAAAATATATCCTATGTTATAAGTTGCCTACGTCACAAACGTATTACACCGCTTAACGTTACTTAAAAATTATGCTCATTTTGAAGTGTTTTTCTTGGAGAAAAAATTTCTCACTGAGTACATTATTATTAAATTAAAGTATAAGGAATGAAGCTTATTTCAACTTATGTTAGACGATTTTACATAACTTGGGGCAGTTTATGCTTTATAAACCACTACTTCATTCATTAAATAAAACATGTCAATATGCAAGTAATACGTAAGATTTTCAGTTTTGTTACTTGTATTAGACATCCAAAAACCAGAACCATGTGGATGTTTTAAGAACGTACCAGAACTGTCAAAAGTATTTATATTTTTGCCTAAACCAATATAGGTTAGATACTTCATTTAAAAGAAACTGATAAAATTCTTTCAAAATTGAGAGTTGTTGCACTGAAAAGTACATTAACGTGAACTAGGATTTGTCTGAAGAACATAAAAAATGACTTAGTATATCAACAGAGTGTAGAGCAGGCTTCTTTGGAAGAGGTTGTGAAAGGCCATGTGGGAGTTGTAGAAATGGCACATTTTGTGACACGATCACAGGCAAATGTCCAGAGGGTTGTGAAGGTGATTGGATTGGAATCATTTGCTACGGTAAATTGATATATTATTCATTTTTTTATTTTGATCATTTATATTTCGCTTAATTTATGTTTGCATATCAAAAGCACAGTGCACTTAAGGCAACACTTTCTATAAAATTTCACGGAATCCGATATATTTATTGTTTAACAGTTTTATTTTTTAGCAAGACACTCTAGTTAAAATAGCTTTATGTTATCTTGAAGAGTATGTTCATCGCTTTTTACATCGTTATATTTTGACATCATGTGACCCTTTAGGGTCAAGTGGGCTCCCATTTTAGGTCAAAAATTGAAATGCCAAATTTAACTTAAAAAGCAAGGGCAAGACGAACAAAAAATTCAATAATTTAAAATTAAAACCAACTGGTGCAGATCGTCTAAGTTTTCCATTATTTTTCGAAATTTTGTCCTCATATTCTCGTAAAAGGGGTAAACAATGCCGTGTCTCTTATTTTATCCCTATTTTCTTTAAAGATTGCCTGGTTAATGGATGTAAATCCACTGCAAATCTTACCTGATGTCGCCACGTTTTAAATGTACACAACATTCTGTGTCTTCAAGTGCAAGCGCTTGGATGAAGCCGAATGCAGCCAAATGACATATAAAAAGACAATCATTTTAAAGACATGATATTTTATATAAGAAAAAAATCACTAATTTTCTCCTATTTAAATATGAAAATATTGCCGTTTATTACAAATTCTTGCAAACACCGGTAAATAGTTATTTTGAGCTCTATTTCCTTGTATGAATCTATCAGGGCGGAGCAACTGTCATGACGTCAGACCTCATTATGACCTCATTACCATATTTTTTTTCCATTTCTTGCCTTAACTGTACTGCGTGTAATGCAAAATTATACATTTGTTTCAATAGAAATTGAGGTCTACATTCATTGCATGGATCAGGAAACCATCAAATAATTCTTTAAAGAAATGGATTATTAATAATGTGTTCTTTGTGACAGTTTTATGTAAAACCTTTAAGTGCAGATGTAAACAAACTTATATGTAAAACCCTCAATTTTTGTTATACATGTATATTCATTTGAATAGAGGTCTATGTCAGTTTAATTCAGACCTTGTGCTCTTCACCTTTTGTACACTTTTTTCTTTGTCTACCTTCAGAAGGGTTATATTGTTGCCGTAATTTTCTTTCAGTTTTATCAGCGACTCATTTTTAAGCTCATAACTTTCACACCATAATTTTTGTTCGCGGCGTGGCAGAATTTTTTTAATGATTTCTCTTATCCTATACGATAGAAGGATTTTGTCCAAATCTAAGGATTTTAGACATATGAATAATAGAAAAATGTAGAACACTTACTTTTTAATATATCAGAATCTCTAATGATTAAAATTTCCTTTAAATGCCTTTGATTCCTCAAGCTACAAGCGATTTTAATTCTTGGATTACGGATATGACTTAGCTTAACTGATACACGCATCTGCTAAATTTTCCATGGTGTCCTAGAAGACTTCATGACAAATTCTACCACGATTATTGCCGACTTCAAAGAAAAGCCACAGACATTATTCTCCAATAAATCACGAACGTCATCAAAATATTTTCAGATCAGAAACACGTATCAAACCTAAACAATTCAAATGCATGTTTGACTGTAGAATGAAATACTTGTTTAGACCACATCGATGTGTCGTCTTTTGCAGTATAAACACTGTAAATTGCATCATGTTCCTGTTGAATGTCGGCTTTTGTAGCAACGCGGGGCTATTCCACGGACCTCCCTACTCATTTAAACAGCGTAATTTTAGTCCCAAAAAAAAAACAGTAAAAGAGGAACATGACTTTGTTATTGTATATTCATTAAAAAAATCAATACATGTTACGAACAAATTTGTAATTTAAAGCGACAATACGAATGCAAATCGTTTGCTTTTTCATTCAAATTTACCCAATATATCATTAAGGAATAAGGTAAAAAGTTGAAGTTTGAAAAAAATAAATATTCTCTCCTCATACAAAAGTAACGTTATTAGACTCTGCCGGAAGATCAAGGGTCGTACAACTTAGATCTTTTACTTGTACCACGTGAGTTCTTAAATGGCACGTGCATACGATGTAGGGTTTACAATTATAATGGAATATTAGGTAAAAGCAATTCTCAGATAACTCTCCAGTAAATTAATAATAGTTAACATTTTAGTCTGTATTTAGACGAATTTAACATGATTAAGTAAAAATAGTGACGTTTTGTGTATTGGGGTGCAGGAAAGGAAAACCCACCAAATCATACGTCATCGCAGCAAAATGTCAAACAAAATATATTTCTGCAGTTCCAATACAATTTGCACTTCAAATGGCAATAATTTTTATATGTCATAAGTGCATTTTTATGTTGAGTTTACACTGTTTTTCTTTTCTTTGAAAGCCATGGAGATACGAGAAATGATAGATAACATGTATCAACAAACCTGTAACCGGTAGAACCTTCGCGAGCCCCACATGAATGTCGCCGAGATCCTGCTTCTTCTTCATCCAATGATTATATAAGTCTCCTAACTAAAATTTTGTGAGGAAAGTTGTTTTTTAATTTCAAGCCCTATTTTTGGTTTTGTTTTTCGTTTTGGTCGACTTTGTCAACGTAGCAGGCCTACCGGGCTTCCCTCTCTTACATGCACCATGCTGTTTTTTTTATGAAAACTATAGGCATGCGGATATAGCATGGAATGTGGAACCTTGAACACTTTGCAATGTATATATTTATGTACCATAAATAATTATTAAGAAGAAGGTATGGTTTCCATACAAATTTTGCCCTGTGATTTTTTAATAAATGAAACCATAAAATTCACAATTTTTGTTGAGGCACTCTTGCTCATCATAACTATGCACTTAGTTAGTTTATTTTATACCTAGGAGCAGAGAAGAAGATTTTCAAAGAATTCATGTATTTTCACTTTATAATCAATAGAGCCCCCCCCCCCTACACCAGAATCCTTGACCCTGGGGCCATAAAATTCAAAATTTTGGCTGAGACACTCTTGCTCATCATAACTATGTACTTGGTTAGTTTATTTAATACCCAGGAGCAGAGAAGAAGATTTTCAAAGAATTCATGTATTTTCACTGTATATAATCAATGAGCCCCACCCTAACACCAGAACCCCTGACCCTGGGGCCATAAATTTCACAATTTTGGTAGAGGCACTCTTGCTCATCATAACTATGTATTTGGTTAGTTTATTTAAAACCCAGGAGCAGAGAAGAAGATTTTCAAAGAAATAATGCATTTTCACTATATACTTATTTAGCCCCGCCCTAGCACTAGAACCCCTGACCCCAGGGCCATGAATTTCACAATTTTGGTAGAGGACTCATTACTGATTACAATCATGCAAACAGTTTGACTGCTTGATGTCCAGGAGTAAAGAAGAAGATTTTTAAAGATTGCATTAATTTTAAGGGTTTTGACCCCACCCCTCAGGCCCCAGGGGGGCAGGGATCATGAAATTCAAAATTCTTGTGTCCCTGTAGCCATAGATGCTTTGTGCCAAATTTGGTTGAAATTGGTGCAGTTGTTGCAGAGAAGAAGCTGAAAATGTTCAAATGTTAACACACGATGGACGACGGACGACGACGGACGAAAACGGATAGCAATAGGTCACCTGAGTTTACTCAGGTGACATAAAAAGCTAAAAGACAAACCAAGAATGTTACTTTTCGATTAAACATTTTTATTTGATCCACTTTCATGAATACACTGTAAAATTTATGGATCTATTGTCTGGATCATTGAGTCACCAATTACACTACCTACTCAATTCCAGCATCAATGGTCTGTACTGTAGTAATGTATTCTCATAATCTGAAAAAAGTGATTAAATTAAAATGTAAAATGTAATAATAATATTATACAGCTTTGCCTTCATATACTTGTAACCATTTCTAGTTGGGCTTGAGCAATGATGCAAAGCATGTTTATTGGAATCAATTAAATTCCAAGAAATCTCAATGGTTTATCATTTTATTTTAAAAAGTTAACGTTTTTACTAAATGTACTATTTACAGGTTTTTCCTGTCTAATTCTATATCAGCTCATACAATTCTGTTTCTGTTTCTTTCCGAGTTTGGCTTCAAAGTGCTGAATTTCATTCTATAAACAGAAGTATATAACACAAAGTTGGGACCGTATTGATCTTAGATATTCTTAAAATTTAAAAACTTGCAATTAAAAGGTCAACTGGTTCTATAAGTTTTGTCAAAACTCTAAATTATGTTTTTTATTTCTTTCCAATACCCCCCCCCCCAAGAAAAAATGGAGTATAGATATTCATTTCATAAATTTACGTGCTTTAAATCTATTGAATCAGATGCTTATCATTTGAACCTAGTTGACCTAAATTAGTTCAGTGGTACCGGCGAAAATTTTAGCTGAATATGAATTTTCTTTTATTAGTAAACACTGGATGACATTAGCAAAAAGTTTTTTTTAATTAATTATTAATTAATTATTAGTTACAATTGACACTAACCTACTATTATGGGGTGATAGAAATTTGCCTGTATCAACTAATATTAATATTTTTGCTGCTGTCCATATATTTATTACTGAAACATGTAGATTTTAAATTGATTTGTAATTAATTTGCAGCACTTGAAAATATTATATTTTAATGTATTATTTGCATGACATATTGTTATATTTATGGAGAGGAACTTGTAAGTTGCAAGAACTTGTTTCCAATCCATTTGATTCGTTCAATAAAATATGTTCAAAACAAAATTAATTATTTTACTGTGGTATATATACAATTCAGTTACCACTAGTCCACTACATAATACACTGTATCACAATACTTCCAAGGTAATCCCCTTTCCTAAACTAAAATATATATTAAGTACAGAGTTAACCCCCTGCCCCTTTTTCATTTTTTTTACGTACGCCATAACAAAGGTAATTTCATTTTACAAATATTTCATATACAAATGTAGTGGTGGTTTTCATAAATTAATAATTTTTCATGTAAAAAGCAGGTTTTATCTTAATTGGTAAATAAAGATATCTACTATACAAAATTATATCTACCCGACTATCAGTTATAAACATTATAGCTTGTGACAGTAATGAGTGACTTTGGTTACTTACATTCCGTGAATGCAACAAATTAAAATCAAACAAAATTAAAATTAAACTTTATGATTTGGGATACACTTATGTGACTGATCATGACCAACATTTTCACGTTTGGCCCGTAGATACAATCTAAGTTGGGGGGGGGGGTTATTTCATTTGCTCTTATTATAGTTTAATATCGGCTATATTTTTTGGCTGGATTCCCCCCCCCTCCTCCTGGTTCCTCAGACCATACATAAGCTTTTCTTTTTTGTTATAAAATACTAAAGTAATGCTAACATAATTAAACAATCAGAATCAAATTTAAAATGTGCAAAAACACTTGACAAGCGTTAGGTATTTTACTGCATGGTTAATTTATGCTATACATTCTTCAGTAAATGTTGTAATGGTAAATTGTAAAAATTTCAATCACTCACCGTAATTAAGACTCATGAAAACGCCAAAACTGAGGCTCGGACTGCTCCAAGTTTGTAATTTTCTGCTAGTCTTCTGTAGATTGTTATTGAAAACAATGTAAGCAAACTACCGTTTATTCCTCCTATGTTAGAGAGTTATACCAAAGGATTTAAAGCAAAAGTAACAGAAAATTATTGATTTAAATCAGTTATCATATATAAATGCTTTAGTTGCCTACAGATTTTTTTTTATTCTTCTAGAACAAATACTGTTTAATAAATATTTTATGTTGATAAGCTTTAATGTGGTTGTAGATTTCTTATAAAGTACTACAAATTTGCTGTTTTTAAAAGCAAAATAAACCTCCAAAACTAGTTATATTTATCAAAAGGTGAAGAGAATTTCAAAATTGAACAGTTGCTAAAATAGAGTATATTTATATAAATAAAATGATAATTTAAAATGCTTTTTTTAATGACTAGTAATAAAAAGTATTTGTTTAACCATAAATTCAAGTGTCATGATAAAGTACTGTAACGTGTAGACCTACTGGGTTCTACAAGGGACAAGGGTTCTTAATTAATATATATGTTTTTCCTCTTACTCTATCTGAGTTATTATTGATTGGAACTATGTACAATTAATTGAAGTGGTAGGCCGTGGTTCGTAAGCAAGGTAACCTGCACTGTGTTCCTGCAACAACCAGAGTTCCTATTGTAAAGTGAAGTACCAGGTTCTTTCACCCTTATGCAGAATTACTTCGCCCTGGTACCTCACCACAATTCCTCTAGATTGTTCTCTTTCCACTACTGCTTCTAACCTTTGCTCTTTTATTATTTCTCAAGTAATTAATTTATTACCTTGTGCTTTATTCTTCAGTTTTCTTCTTCTGATCACTACAACTGATTCCGTCAGAATCATCTTGGCAGCTGCGAGCGTCTCATTTATATACCTTTGGACCATTCTACCTACTCAGAGGGGTGATCAGCCTATTGGAAGAGTCCAATTTCCAATATCCCCTCTGATTCAGCTACAGTAGGCATGGCCGAATACGCTACCCATTACAGTACAAAACACGCTATCTGAAAGGCGGGTGGTTTCCATAGCAACAATGCGGAAAATTATTTTTTGCTTGCTTTTTTTCTATCATACCCTTTGTTCTGAAAATTTATACATGAGTTTTAACCAAATCTGTTTCTATGCCACTTTCCACATTTTTTAACTAAATGCTCGATGTTTGCTGATTTTGACTCTTAAAACTATGTCTTTCTCATATTTTGCACTACAACCCGATGCTTGGAACAATGAATTTTTTTTGTAGATTCAGCCCTAGGGGAACGCAAGGTGATGTGTTTCTTGTCTTAGAAGTAGACAACGGTAGACATTGTTAATAAAAATAACAGTATAACTATGAGCTTGCGTGAAATGAAATGTAGAGGGTACATGTACTTCCGAAAGGATATGTAATTTGAGAGGCCTATGTTTGCTCTGCTTATGATTTGTGTTGCTTATTACGTAAATAGAATTTTGTGCTCGAATAGGTGTTTCATATCTCCTTAAATTTCATCCAGAGGTTCATTTTATTTTGAAATACCGTGGTATTACAGCTGATTTGTTTTCTTACATCATCAAACATTGTATTAATCAAATCTTTGACTTTAAATTCAATATTTTTATGTGCTGTCCATTTGCTTCTCCAAAGTTAAGTTTAAATGTACATATATAATTGATAATTAAAATAAGGTTTACAAGAATGATACAATGATATGCAATTATAATATACACTGTCATCTAGTTACTATATATGTATATACCAGTTTTTTTTTTCATTTTTGGATGTTTAATTGTTTCTTGTGGCATGACCCGGCGAGTTTTCCTTTGAAGTCAAGCAAACTGTAACTGCGATACAGAACACTTTTGGTTGGCGTTTTTTTTATGCCAATGAACAGAAACTTTACTGTATCTGCAAAATATCAACGATACAGTACTTAGTCTGGTTATTTTTAGTGATGATGGAAAGCTGTCGCTCTCGTCTCAAGCCCCGCCCTGTATCTCCGACACAGTAGGAAACTCGTGCTCTAAATATAACTAAGAGGAATAGATCTAACTAACAACTTATTAAGACTGTATTCATACTAGCTGATTTCACAGTTTTTCACATCTTTAATGTATCACAAACGAGATGATTCAGTATTTCACATCTTTAATGTATATGTAGTCGTGCTCCGAAATCACTTACATATGGTATTAATGCTCCAAATGTAACACTCAGATTGAGTTTTTTTGCGTCAGTCCATCAGAAGGAAACTACGAAAGCCCAGAAGGCTCATTCGAGATTCGAGATTCAAAATACGAGATTCGAAATACGAGTTTCGAGATTCAAGATCCAAACTAACCAATCAAAAGCGGATTCAACATTTGATTACTCCCCTTTATTATGTTTTTACTATCAAGAAATCGTTTAAAATAATTATAACCAATGGGTCATTTGATTAAATTACAATGCAAAAAAGAGTGTTTTATATATATTAGAAGGAAATTTAAATAATTATTGGATTTTTGCAGCAAGATATACTTCAATTTATATTATAGCTTCTTAAATATTAAATAGATTACATATATCAGGAGTATATATATTTT
>PRKT01000655.1:133937-155875 GCA_003671525.1 Saccostrea glomerata
CCCCCCCCCCCCCCCCCCCCCCCCCCTCACCAAAACAATGCCTGAGTTTGCAAAAAGAAATACCCAATGGGAAGTGAAACTCTTTCAAGATACATTTTATATTGTAAGTACTGCTAATATATAGCTATAACAAAGAATATAAATTAAACCAATCAAACAACATGAACAATATAAATATAATTTTGTGAATAAGGTTAAAGGAGAATTTACAGTAAAACAATACATTCACCAGCACAGATTTTTCTCTGCAGTCTATGAACAGATGATTGTATGATTAACAATTAAAATATATAGGCTAGCCGCCTAGCTAACATACACACAAACAAACAAAACGGAAATGCCATTTACTAAGTTCATGCATTTCAAAATCAATATAATAAATCAATCAAGAAACAGAAAAAAATAAAAACTTAAGAAAATAACAATTTAAAAAATAGATAAATAAAAATCAATACAATCAAATCAATTGTTGAAATAAATTCCCTTTTCAATTTATAATTCAATCTTATAAAGTGATCTTTTCGCTTTCATTTCTGAGATCCTTGCTGAAAAAATGCGGAAATTTTATAGCGAAGCCAAACCCAGATCAAATTTTGGATCAAAGTTAATGCTGATCAACAATGAAAAATTGTATTTTATGTTTTGTATATCCTGCATGTGAAATATGGATTCCATACATCTATTCTTCTTTAGTTCAACAAAGATTTGTGTAGGATATTCATTGGTAATACAGATGGTTTTGTTGTTTCATTAGGTGCAATTTTCATTGACATTTTTATTGATTAAAGAATTATAATTCCGAACTGTTCTTTTTTTCATGTGCAAAGTATAGTGATATTTGAGATAATAAGTCAAGATACACAGTGATTTCACTGCAATCAATTATATTTCTCTCAATCTTTTAAAGTTTAACCAAGGCATCAGTGACAAAATATTATACAGAGTAAGCTGTAATATATTGAATACTTAGATTCGCCTAAGATAATTGTTTATCAACATTGTACACATCCTTGTTTATTATCATTGTTCACATGAATTACAGACCATTTTACGTTTTTTAGGGAATATGATGATAAAATTGGGCGTTTATAGAAAAAGATTTAGAATTTGTAGTTATATGGATAAGTTAGTAACTGAATTGGAACTCACTTATTTGTTTAGAAATAGAGCCATCTGATTGAAGAAAATTACTGCATAAGAAGAATTTTTTACAGTTGCATTCATTTGGAATACATTTACCACATATTGCCATATTTTTCAAAAGCAAGTTTTCATGTGTAATGAAGGATACACATTGTAAATACACTTCCGATTCAGGCTACTGTCTAACTTCAGTGTGTATATCAAAACAAATTACAACCTTTTCCTTGTTTCAAATTTCAGATATTTTTAGGTTGCTAAATAAAATATTTTCCCTGTTCTTTGTCATGTTTATTACATGTATTTGTAAAAAAAAATTAAAACAGTCTGTGTCATGAGTAATAGGTGAATGTGGAGAGGATGATATCTTACAATGTTATTGTAGTAATTGTCTTTGTGTTTTTCACTGTTGTAACGATATGTCTAGGTGAGACTTTTAAAGTACATTTTTTTTATTTCGTTTTTTTTCAAATCCTTAAAGTAATATTTTTAAAGATGAAAAATAGTTTTTCAAATAAGATTTTTGAATATGTTTCAACTGCATGTTTTTTAAAACGGGGTTGCCTATTGGGGGGGGGGGCTTTTTTCATCAGACTTTATCGTTGAAAATATATCAATTACACTGTATATGATTTCAACACAACTGATATAGATATGCATACACGGCAGGGTTCTCCATGGGCTGTTTTACTGTGTTGCTCCCGACACAGTAATATTTTCTCTGACACAGTAAGGATACAAATTTTATGCGTGCGACACAGTAAAAATTTTGCCGATACAGTAAGATCTGTTATAATTAAAAAATCCGAACATATAAATTCTCTCTAACTGAAAATTCATTCAAACAATTCTACCGTCTTTCAATTCTACAAGGTTGAGCACTTAATTGCATGGGCTTCACCGTGCAATCAATTATTTTTTCGCCGGACTTGACACATGAAGGAGCAAAGACAGATTTTTTCATAATTCCATCTAACGGTTAATTGGTAGCATCAAAATACATTGTAACTGACAGTATCATTTTTTAAAAATATGAAGACCAGGTCTTCCAACGATCAGTTGGAATTCCCATGGGTTCCAATTGCTCTCTGTTATAAGCAGACCTTTTCTGTATTCATATGAAGCAGAATTTGTGCCAAAGCTTATAAGTTAAAAGAAGAAAACACTTGCTGTGGCCTTCGACTCGACAGAAAGATATATCGACGACGTATTATCAATTTACAATGGTTATATCCATTCCTAGGTCAATGCGATATATCCGGGAGACCTGGAGATAAAAGATACCACAGAATCTGACACATCTGTTTCATACCTGGAAATTTTACTATATAACAACCAAGCAATATGATAAACGTGATGACTCTAATTTTTCTATCGTCAGGTTCCCTTACTTACGTAGAAATGTACCTTCATCAATTGCATAGGGAGTGTATATATCTCAGATAATTCGATAGGCTACGATATGCTATATGTATGTATGTATTTTTTTCAACGAGGTAAATTATTGACAAGCAAGTTAATGAAACAAGAATATCAATAGTCTCGTTTAAAGTCATCATTTCGTAAGTTTTATTCTCTGTATTATGACCTTGTCAGCAAATACAATTTATCATTAATTCAAATGCTGACGGACGTTGTTCATACTAAGTGTTAGTCCATTATTTATACATTGAAAATTGACGACGGATTTTGCAATAGTTTCTCGATCATGAAAGGGAGCAAACGGTAGGTGTAACTGATCAGCAGGGGATGTTCACTGCTCCATGACACCGGACCCCACCTCAGATGTTTCGGAGATCTGTGTTTGCTCTGCTCTTATATTGATTGTTTTATGAACTTTGATATTGTATACTGTTCGTTATCTCCATATCCTTCCTTGAATATGTCTTTTCTAGAGCCTACATTCTAGTCTGGAATTATATAAGCACTGTAAGTCAACCATAACATTATACCTATGTTAATAAATTGCTTAAAATTTTCAACATGGAAAAAGGGACTCTTAAAAGTATTTTATCATTCTGGAAGTTTCTTTTTTTTCGTAATTCGGTCAAGGAAACTGACAAAAAATCAAATAATCAAGGAAATTTACTTTCAAAAATGTTAAGTATTTCAACAGTCTCGACCAAAATGTCCTAAGCTTTTTATAACTTATGTTTTTACATAAAATAGTATGTATGACAATACTATTTGTGTAACAAATTAGCGATTAAAAATTATGTTCCTGTATTCTTTTGCAATTATAATGAATAGTAATTCACTTTTAAATTTGATAGGGAAAATACCGCAAGGTTTTTGTGCTTCGCGTAAACTCTGCAACACAGTAAAACTTTAAATGATGGAGAAACCTGGCATATACGTATCTGTACAGAAAGACAGAAAAAGGAAATGATCCAAATATTCGATAAGCAATATTGATTCTGAAAGGTCTGATCCAGTTTTCCAGGTCCAGGGGTAGCAGATAGAACGCAGTGTTTACTTTTTTATCCGCTTATTAAATCAATGAAAACTTTCATAACTGGTTAAGGCAGGTTGAACAGTCTATGAGTCTCAAATGTTAAAAGTTGATGATCTACCGACGACAAATGCACGATAAATGGTAAAAACATAGAACAAAATGTTCTTGTTTTTTTTTTTCATTTGTAGAAAACCTGAGTCAGATAGATTCAATTAAAAGCACTCCATCCCAGAGTACATCATATGATAATGGACATCATGCAGAGAAAGCAGTGGACGGACAATTACGAGTCGGTGTTGACGAAAGCACATGCAGTTTTACAATAGGGGGGCAAAATGTTACGGAAGCTTGGTGGAAACTTTCTTTGAGAGAAATGTCTAACGTTGCTTACTTAGAGATATATTTTCGGAGTTCAAGTAAATATTTCTTTCATCTATGTTTATTTGAATCATTCGAGTGATAATATATCTATTATACCTTCTGTAAAGGTGCTTCTTCACCCCAAAAGGAAATGAAGTACACAATGTAAAGAAGCCTCAGAATATAAATACAAAAAGGAACAGGCCACAAATAAAACAAAACATTTATACGAATATTCTGAACATGAACCTTAAAAAAAATGCGGAAACTGATCCAAATTAGGGTAAACTCAAACAATTTTGACAAAATTAGAGTCATTCCTAAAATAAAAATGATTGGATTATTATCAAATTTAAAACTAAATGATATTATATAATAAACTAATTGTCATAAAAATTCTCATGAAATGATAAACTTCTTAATATCATTTTTATCATATAGTAATCAAAAGTATTCATGTTTATTGGACTTTATTTCGTAGTAATCGATTAAATAATGATCAAATGTAATCATAGATGATTACCGATTACTCATGATTTGATTGTACACAATTTAATTAAATGGTTTTTCTATATATTTCAGCTCCAAATCGACACGTTGGATTTTCTGTGTTTGTGTTTAATGACTCCTCTTATATTCCTTCATCAAATTTGTCTAATCATCAAGTTTTCAAACATGACACAAAGACTTGTATTGATAGAGTTATGAATGTAACTATCAACAAAGAAGCTCAAGGAATAGCTCTATATAATTCCAGATATAAACCAGTCAATACAAATTGTCCAGGTTATGAACCTTCCTTTGCAACAATTGAGATTTGTGAAGTAAAGGTGATGGGTATGTTGTACTTTCAATGAAAAATTTATTAGAAAATTTGAAGATTTATACATAAATGCTCTGACTTTTTGGAAGGCATGTATATTAGTTAATTCAATGCTTTATAAATGACTCGGATAGATAGGATGTAACACATTTTAACGGGCCTCTAAGTATCTCGAATATATCTATGTGTTTTGTAACTGTTATTGTTGGATTTTAGGTTGCCAGTCTAAACATTTTGGGAAAAACTGCACACCCTGTAATCCAAAATGTCGCAATAGACAATGTGATGCTTTTAATGGGTCGTGTATTGCTGGCTGCAGTAACAATGTCATTCAATCAAAGGATTGCTCAGGTATGATGGATAACAGAAGTTTATTAATTACTTAGATCGTTTTTTTTTTCGGATATTCTGCCCATAACTTAATTCTTCCCCCTTATAAGAAAAACAATATATTTTGAGCACAATCGAAACAATAAAGTAAGTATTTTGGGTGTACTGATATTTTCTTTCAAGTCATTTTTAAGTGCGGTAGTTTAAGACTTAAAAGCGTGTTTGTAGTAGTTACCCCATATCATACTGTTGGTTATGTTGATACCCTATGGGCGTGGTCATAATGACACGAGGGAGCGTAGCTCCCGCGTTGTCATTCATAATGACACGAGGGAGCGTAGCTCCCGAGTTGTCATTATGACCACGCCCATCGGGTATCTACACATAATCAAAAGTATGATATGGGGTAAATGACTTGTACCATAGTTTCAAAAATCATTCATATGTGTCAGCTTAGGAATCGGTCGGACTAGTTTGCGATTGAAACATTAAGAGTTTGGTTTCAAAGATGCATTTGGATTTTATATGATTTTACGCTCCTTCGTGTCCTTCTGTTCGAATATCCATCGAATATAGGGTAAGTGATTTGTATACAATACTTTTCAAATTTTGCTACAAATTTTGCCCTATACTCGGCAATCAGGGTCATCGAGTAGTGAGGGATCTTCTTCCTGTCCACACCGTCTTCGACAAGGGACCTCTGTTTAAACTTAATTGGTCTCCACGTCCCACAGTCGGATTCAACTCCTTACTTCGTGACTCTAGGGCAGGCGCTTTTACCACTGGGCCACGCAAGCGACATAAAAATTTAACATATCTAGGCCCGTTTAAAAAGTTTGATTTATGTAATTGAGAAATAACGAGTTTAATTTCAATGATATATGTTAATTTGATATGATTTTATTTCTCGTAAATTTTAATCGTCAAAATTATATACTAGTAATTTAAAATTTATTATGAACTTGGTTTAACTTAAATTTTTGTAAACCTGATACAAACTTTGCCGTGTACAGTGGTACGTTGATTGAAGTGTTTTTATGGGTTATGTATATTTCAATTTAATGAAAATTATATCTTTGATCGTCTACATTTGCAATCGAAAAGGTCATTTAAGTACAGTAGTGTACACTTGTTTTTACGTCAAGTATGTACCATGTTTCCTTTGTTGGTTATCAAAAGAACGATGTCACCCTGGTCATTACACTATCTAAAAAATGTTTTAAAAATCAAGTGATTTCTGAATTTTTTTTTCTTCACTTTTACCTATAGTTAAAATATTAATGGCCGTTTTTAACTGTTATTTATTACGAATTGCAGTTTACAATTGAATTATTTTTTTACAGGCTCCTTTTTACTCGCCTAAATTTGGTATAACAAGCCCGTATGATTGTTTCATTTAAAAACCATGCATGATATCGTTTTATAAATAGTTCTTTTGTCCCGACTCGATGGGCGGAGTTATAAAAAAGTGTAGGTTATGTACAGAAAATCCACACTTTTAACAAAAGAAAACACACCTAACTATGGTACAAATGTATATACTCTTTACTACTGTAGTTAAAGATGGCGTCCTATAGTTATCAATAGTAAATTCTTTAACACTATGATTTACTATCAAACTTTGATCTAAATTTTG
This sequence comes from Saccostrea glomerata, assembly GCA_003671525.1. NCBI lineage: Eukaryota > Metazoa > Mollusca > Bivalvia > Ostreida > Ostreidae > Saccostrea > Saccostrea glomerata. The sequence goes on from PRKT01000655.1 coordinate 140,682, forward strand.
GTTCAAGGTTTATAGCCTTATATCTTTTAAAATTATTTACAAATGATATATTCATTAGCAAAATATGAAATATACATTCAAGGAATACTTTTTAATAGCACAATATTTAAGGTGAGAATTGAAAAAAAAAAATAAATTATATATATCCCTCTAAAATTCATTGCAAGAATACTTTGGTTTACTGATATGAAAACCTTGACTTACTGTAAATAATTACATTAAACTATGGTTTACTATAGTAAACTATAGTTGCATGTATCTATAGTAAACCATAGTTAAAGTTATCTAAAGTAACTCTTTTTAACTATAGTGAGCAATACTTAAACTATAGTAACCAATACTTAGCTATAGCAAATTTTATAAAAGTATTTCGCAATTGTATCTTAACACTAAAATTACATCTTTTTGTTACTATTTTATTCATTGAATGTCACAAACATCAAGTTTGTTAAAAAAAGAAAAAGGAAATCCTTGGTGTTTTTTTTTTTCTATAAAATGTTACATGTATATATGTTTTGTAGAATGCAGAAACGGATTTCATGGAACAGACTGTACACAGAAATGTGGATTCTGTAAAATCGGTACGCACTGTAACACGACAAGTAAAAGTTGTCCAGTTGGGTGTCGGGGAAATTGGAGTAACTCAAAGTGTCTAGGTAAACAAAGTTTATATATTCTCAATTTTTTAAATGCATGAAGGATATGGAGATAAGGAACAGTATTCAATATCAAAGTCCATAAAACAATACAAAATAAGAGCAGAGCAAACACGGACCTCCAAAACATCAGAGGTGGGATCAGGTGCCATGAAGGAGTAAGCATCCCCTGCCAACCATATGTAATAGGCACTAGTGTACATGTTTTCTTTCATTAATTAGCTAAGAAGCATAAAGGTGTCTTAATTTTTTTATTCTAACAAGTAAAATTAGAATTAGTTTACAGTAAACTGTTGAACTTATGTTTTAAAGCGAACATCAAAATGTCATAAATCTCTAAGGATGAGTATTTAAAGACACAATTTTAATATAGGAGTTCCAATTAATTGAAAAAAAATATACAATAGGTTATTCCTTATACCCTATCCTCAAAACTGTGAAAGTCAAACAAAATTTACATTTTCAGTACTGTATTCAATATTCAATTTCAGAGTGCAAAAACGGATTTTACGGTGAAGCCTGTGAATTCAACTGTGGTAAATGTAGCACGGGGACCTTCTGTAATAACGTAACAGGAATATGTCCAAAAGGGTGTGAAGATCATTGGAATGGTTCTCAGTGTCAAGGTAAAGGGAATCATTTTTATAGTTTATATTCCTAATCTTTCGACAATTAAATTTATTTCAACGCCATTGTTTACTTTGCATAATTCGCAGATAATGTATTATTTTATTTAATAGTGTTTGTCCAGGGTCTTCGATAAGCTACAAGTATCAGAGACATTTACCCTGACACAGTAACTTAAGTAACAAATCAAAATCTGAGTGTTTAAGAGTAAAACCGTTGCACATCAGTTAAAAATCGAAAAAAATATTTTCCATCTCACATATAATTTAATTGATCAAATCGCTCGATTACATAATTCTCAATACTAAACCCTGAAAAAGAGCCCAGTTGCTGGACTTGTCATTCTTGGTGAATTATATCTTTCTAATTTTACTTCTAGAATCGAGTTTCTATCACTCCGTTTTTACAAACTCGGAGATAATCAAAGAACTATTAATATTCCTTTAAACAATATGATATCTTTCCAGCCGAAAAAAGGTTTATAACAATAAAGTCTTTGTATGCAAGGCTTATTGTTATAAATTGCTTTTTTTTCATTGAGGCTAATTCCCGACGATCCTCGTTGATGCAATCTTAAAAGTTCAGATTTTTTAAAATAGATTATTTTATATTGATCAATATTTGCTGTATTTACACGAAATATTGAATCTCCCTGATTATATGTTTCTTCTCTCCAAAATTAAATCTGCAGTAAAAATTTTAGCATACTTTTTGTGTAAGCATTTCATATGTATGAATGTATGAATGTATTTGTACATGTGTGTATTCACATGCGAGTGAATATTCAAATGCAGAGCCTGGTTATACATGTTACTAGTGAGTATTCGCTGACAGATAACTTTATATTTTATTCATTTAATGTCACAAACAGCAGGAATTAAATTGATATAATCAAAACATTCCTTAAAATTACTTAGTATTTGTTTCTCTAAAAAAACAAATTTATTTTGAAGAATGCAAAAATGGATTTTATGGAACAGACTGTACAAAGAAATGTGGATTTTGTAAAATCGGTACGTTCTGTAACAAGACGAGTGGAGTCTGTCCAGAGGGATGTCGGGGTAATTGGAATAACTCAAAGTGTCTAGGTAATCACAGCTCATATATTTACTAATACATTAATGTGGCACCATTTATGAAAATACATATAAGTTGTATGTTATAGGCACTCATATATTGCTGATTAAAATTAAAATGCTAATTATAAGATACATGTAGGTTAATTCGTTTTTTATATCGTCAAATACAAATGCAATAAAGTTTATATTGAAGCCGTTATAAAAAACAAAAACAAATTGTCATAAATTTATTATGCAGTTTTGTTAATGACAAAATGTCTAAAAAACACAAAATATTTAATATAAAAAAATGTATCTATAATATGTAAATGTATGTCATTTATGTCCTGCTATCAAAACTGTCTAATTCAAACTTACAAACAGTATTCATATTCATTGTATTTCATAGTATGCAAAAACGGATTTTTCGGTGAGGCCTGTGAATTCAGCTGTGGTAAATGTAGCACGGGAACCTTCTGTAATAATATAACAGGACTGTGTCCAAAAGGTTCTCAGGATCAATCCAATGGTTCTAAGTGTCACGGTAGAGGAAATTATAGTTTTTATTTCCTAATCTTTTTAAAATTCAATTTCACCTAATTGTTCACTTTGCATATTTCTGTGTTAATGCGTTATATCATATAATGATGGAATAATGCAAAGTTTTTGTTACAGATGATGGCATTTCAAACACTTCAACTGGAATTATATACATTGTTTCAACACTTGCCGTTGTAACCCTTATATATGCAGTGGTAAAGCTTGTATACAAGAAAATTAAACAGAGAAACCAGGATACAGGAAAGCTCACAGCAGAAATTATGCCTGGAAAGATTTACGATCAAATACATGGAGCTGAAACGATCGTCAATCAAACCTATCAAAAGATAAATCACCAATCAGGCTGTTCTCATTATCAAGAAATGCACCTCTACATCAATGAAGAACTCTCTGGAGACAAATAGTTCAGTGAACTCATCAGGACGTTACTTTAGCTTGTTATCACCCGTGTTTATTAGGACTTATGAACGACAATCTATTGTTTTCTGTGACCTGTATTTCCATATTCAATAAGATCTGAAAATCTATTTTATTTGTTCTCTTGAATTTTCTTTTTAGGGCACCTGAGGAAACTCAGGTGACCTATTGCTATCCGTTTTCGTCCGTCGTCGTGCGTTAACATTTGAACATTTTCAGATTCTCCTCTGCAACCACTGAACCAATTTCAACCAAATTCGGCACAAAGCATTTATGTGTAAAGTGGAAAAAATGGGAATTTCATGATCCCTGCCCTCCCCCCCCCCCCCCCCCCCCCCTGGGGCCTGAGGGGTGGGCCAAAACCACTAAAATTAATGCAATCTTTACATATTTTCTTCTTTACTCCTGGACATCAGGCAGTCAAACTGTTTGCATGATTGTAATCAGCATTAAGTCCTCTATTAAAATTGTGAATTCCTGTCCCTGGGGTCAGGGGTTCCAGTGTTAGGGCGGGGCTAAATAAGTATTAGTGAAAATTCATTATTTCTTTAAAAATCTTCTCTGCTCCTGGGAATCAAATAAACCAACTAAGTACATAGTTTTAATGAGCATGAGTGTCTCTACCGAAATTGTGAATTTTATAGCCCTAGGGGCATGGGTTCTGGTGTTATGGATGGGCTCTATTGATGATAAAGTGAAAATACACGAATTCTTTGAAAATCTTCTTCTCTGCTCATAGGTATAACATTTTGTAAATAGACTTATTAAGTGCATAGTTATGATGAGACAACGTGCCTCTACCAAAATTGTGAATTCTATGGCCCCAGGGGGGGGGGGGGGGGGCTCTATTGATTATATATTGAAAATTCATGAATTCTTTGAACATCTTCTTTTCTGCTCTTATGTATCAAAAAAACTAACTAAATGCATAGTTATGATGAACAAGAGTACCTCTTCCAAAATTGTGAATTTTATGGCCCAAGGGTCAGGGGTTCTGGTGCTAGGGAGGGTGGTCTTCTGATTATATAGTGAAAATACATGTATTCTTTGAAAACCTTCTTCTCTGCTCCTAGGTATTAAATAAACTCATTAAGTGCATAATTGTGATGAGCAAGAGTATCTCTACCAAAATTGTTAATTTTATGGCTCCAGGGTCAGGGCTTTTGGTGTTAGGGGGGGGGTGATTATATAGTGAAAATACATGAATTCTTTGAAAATCTTTTTCTTCTCTCATAGGTATTAAATAAACTAACTAAGTGCATAGTTATAATTAGCAAGAGTGCTTCTACCAAAATTGTGAAATTAATTGCTCAAGTATTAGGGCTTCTGGTGTTAGGGCGGGGCTCCATTGAAGATATTTTGAAATACATGAATTCTTTGAAAATCTTCTACTCTTGTCCTAGGGATTGAATAAACTTACTAAATGTATACTTATGATGTGGAAGGAGCCTCTACCAAAATTGTGAATTTATGGACCCAGGGTTAGGGCTTATGGTGTTAAGGTGTGTCTCTATTGATTATATAGTGAAAGTACATAAAATATTTGAAAACTTTCTACTCTGCTCCTGGGTATTAAGCAGTTGAACTACCTATATAGTTATGAACAAGGGTCGTTATCGTCCAGAAATGTGAATTTCAAGGCTCCAGGTCAGGGGTACCATAGAGGGGGGGGGGTGTACTTAGAGTGTGAAAATGTATTAATTGTTTGAAATCTGCTCTCTGGTATTTATCAAATATTTTTGAAAAGCAAGGGTGCCTTTTCACAAATTGTGCAATGTGTGGATCTAGGCCTAAGGGTCAAGGGGTTCATGTGTTGTAGGGGCACTACTGATTATTGCTGAATATTACTGATTAGTTAAAATGCATTTATTGTTCCCCTACCCTGCCTATGGGTATATTTTCAACATCAATCTAATTGGTTACAGAATGATAAACCTTAGCAGTTTTTTTTTATTTCATGTGCAAAAGTATATTTAAATTTTAAATGATATAAAAAAAACACTAAAATGAACGAGAATGGAAGGTTTCAAGATAATAGTGTTTTTACTGTAATCAAACAATTTTCCCGTAATTTTTTAAGTTTAACAAAAACATCTCCTACTTTAAATTACAGAGTAACCTGTAACATATTGAATACATAGAACCTCCTAAGATCATTGTTTATCATCACTGTACACATTATTGTTTCTCATCACAGTACCATTTTTCCTTTTAGATAATATGGTGCTAAAGATTTTGTGTATAGAAAACTTATCAAAGTATATAATAGATTTAGAAGTTTGTACCTATAAGGATAACGTAGTATCTGAATTGAAACTACCTTATTCGTTTAGGAATAGAGCCATCTGATTGAAGAAAAAACTGTCTAATAGGAAGTTTTTACAGTTGCATAGTTTTGGAATACATTAACCACTCATTACCATATGTTTCAAAAAGCAATATTTGTCATGTGTAAGGAAGGATATGCATTGTGAGTAAACTATCGATCCACGATACTGCCTGTCTACCTTAGGTAAGACTGATTTGTTATAAAAAGTTCCAATGATTTCCTTGTTTCAAATTTCCGATAATTACCGGTTACTGAATGACATATTTTCCTTGTACTTTGCCTTTTTTATTACTTGTAACATTTAAAACAGTTGGCATTCTGTGTCACGAGTAACAAGTGTATATGGAGAGGATGACGGATTGCACTATAATTATAGTAATTTTCCTTTTGTTCTTCACTGTTGCAGCAGAATGTCTAGGTAAGGCTTTTACAATATATTACTTTATTTTCTTCTTTCAATCTCTAAAAGTGATATATTCAAATAAAAAAAAATATAGTTTTTCAAATGAAATTTTTAAGCACACTTCAACTGCTTATTTTTAAAACAGGATTGCTTGGGTGAAAAATTACTTTTTTCTTTAGAGATTTACGTTGAAACACAACTCATATAGATAAACATATAAGTATATGTACATAGAGACAGAGAAAACATATATTATCCGAATCTGTAAAAAAAATAATGATTTTGAAAGGTTTGATCAAATTTTCCAGGTCCAGGTGTAGCAGATAGAACGGAATTATTACTTTCTTATCCGATAATTACTGAAAATTATCCCGATTGGATAAATCTGGTTGAACAGTCTTTGAGAGTCTCAAATGTTAAAATTTGATGATCGACAGAAGACAAGACAAAATAAATTGTTATCCAGTGACAAATAAGTCATAAAAAGGTATTCATGTAGGTTTTTTTTTTTTTTTTTAAGTTATAGAAAACTTGAGTCAGCTCGATTCAATTAAAGGCATTCCTTCTCAGAGTATTTCGTATGATAATGGACACCATGCAGATAAAGCAGTGGATGGACAATTAGAAGACGATGTTGGTGAAAGCACATGCAGTTTTACAATAGGAGGGCACGGTTATATGAAAGCTTGGTGGAAACTCCCTTTGCGGAAAATCTCTAACGTGGCATACTTAGAGATATATTTTCGAAGTTCAAGTAAATATTTATTTTCATATATATTTATGTGAATAACTGGACTAAAACCATGTTGTACTTAGGGACCCCTTAATTAAAGTTCACCCCAAAAAGAAAATACAGTGTACAGTGTAAGAAGCGTCCTGTAGCATAAAAAAAACAAAAAAGGATCGATCAGAAAACAAAAAAATTACTGAACAAGAACTTTTAAAACACTTGTAATAGTGAAAACTGATCCAAACCGAAAATTAGACATATTCTAAAAGGTAAGATACATTATAGGCCAAATATTGCCTCACATTCAATTTTTATGGACTTTGATATTCTGTTGAAGAATACAGTATCTGTTTATGAATATAATATGTAAGAAATCCATCCATGCATTTTGTTTCCCCAAATAGTTTGAAATATGTCCAATCAGACCAGTGTACGAAGATTTTGAAAGCTAACAATGAACTTGAGAATGAGCCTCTTTTCAGATTATCAATTGATCTAATGCAATTTTTTATAATGCTGCTTATAAAGATATGAGGGCAGTTCAATAAATAATGTTCCGGTGCTCGTAAAGAAGCAAAAGACCCTTTCAATGATTTTGTCTTCATGATTTTACTTATTAATCTCTTTTAATTAAAACAGATGTCCGTAGCATTATCTATCCAATTTCTGATTGTTTTTAGAACTCATTTTTGGGTATGACCCTAAATTAATATATTGAAAAAAGGCGGATTCAACGATTTTCTGGACTTGTTTCTTCCTCTTGAAAGGTGTTTTTTTTTTCTTTTCAAGTTTGGAAATAGAAACAAATCAAAAGGTCACAGATCTGGCGAATATTGTTAATGTGAAAAAAATATTAACTTTCCGTTTGTCCAGAAAACCCTTTATTCTTCAGGCGTATGGGTTTGGACGTTGTCATGAAGAAATTTAATGTAGTGGATTCCTGATTTTGTGTCCTTCCTCTAATAAACCTTTCGATTTTTTTGCACAAAATTTGCTTTCTTATTTCCTCCTAAAAATTAACTGTCTGAATTTGAACAACTTTACCACTAATATTTAAGAAAATTGCATATAAATCTGTCTTTGTGCTCTTGAAATTCTTTTGTCAAACCTTAACTGTTTTTATCAAGTACAACTTATGGTTAATTTTGTTTTGAGGATTTTAAGAAATAGATTCAAGTTCCATTATCTGTTTGAATATCAAACAAACTTGTATGACTAAAATTACTGATATTTTAAAATAATTGTTAAGACATTCGCAGACCCTATCGTCTCATTTTTTTTTCAAAATATAGGGTGATCTTTGAGTACGTATACTAAAGATTCTTACTGTCAAATGTTTCTTAAAAACAGTGTATTCTACTCCCGAAATGATGTCTATCAAATTTACTATGTTTCTTAAAGTCAATCATACATCTTCAAATATTGTTGAAATTTGACAAATAGTACATAATTTGTTATAATTTTTGTTGGCAAGCAAGGTACCCATTTTTGATGCCCATTATATAATTTTTATCATTGAAATCCACTTAATCATTTGTCTATAAAACAGGCATTGGTTATTGTTAATGTCAAGTATTTTAGTGAATATTTATTTGGGTTTTTTTCCAGCAGCTGTAATTAGGATTTTTTTCACTCTAGTTTACTGATTCTTTACTGTTCATTCATAATGCAGTGTCTTGAATAGCCCTTGTTTCCCAGCTTCTCACAATGAAACTATGTGATGAAAAGTGGTCACATAAACTGGTATAAATTCATTAACGATTCAATAATGAGAGAAAGTCAAGTTTAATGTCATATGATATCTTTATTGTACCTCATACAGTTCAGGACATTATTTATTGAACAGCTCTCGTAACCTCTTTGTTATTTAAACTTAGTCAGTTTTATTGATACTGGATTATTTGAGTAAAACATTACGTAAAAATATAACATATATGGCGTCCGATTTAAAAATTTGCATCTACACTTTAAGATTTCTTTTGAAAATGCAATATCTAATTTTTAAAAAAATAAGTTAACAGAATGATTCAAATGGGTCTCAGAATAAAATGTGTAAAAAATAAAAAAAAAATTGAACCAGTGTCTCAGATATTTTCAATTGCCGATGGAAAAAATTAAATGACAAAAAACTAAAACACTCAGTTGATGGTGTCACAATATTTGACCTTTGACCTCTTGATATGACTTTCACCTTTTAATACAGAAGGAATAAAGACTCTTATATATAAGTCCAAATGTCAGGCTTCTATTCTTTATGAAACAGGTTACACTGCATTTAATAAAAGACTGTTACAAGATTGTTTTTCGCATTTAGATGGCGCAAACACATTCTTAAATATAACCTACCCAGTGACCACTCTATAGGATTCCCTGATTTTTTTTTTCAAAATATGATGAAAAGATCCACAATTTATTGTTTTTTTTCTTGTAAGGATTATTCATTTTTGTCAATATAGTAATATTCTTCCTTTTCCTCCTATACTTTTCAAAAAATGAGTGAAAAAGAATCGATGGGTGTTTTGTACTACATGTACCTTAAGAAATTAGAATTTAAACAGTTTTACATACTCTAAAATATTAAATATTAAATGAGTAACGTATTGTCATTAAAGACGTCATGGATTCAACGATTTTTTAAATATCATTTTAATCAGTATAGTAATCAAAAAAGTAAACACGTTTACAGGATTTCATTTCAGAGTAATGTAGTAATTACGATTAATTGGAATCAGAAAAATGGATGGTTATTGATTACTCATCATTTGATTGTACACAATTAAAATCAATGATTTTTTACATATATTTCAGCTCCTAAGTTGTTACATTAAACTTATGTGGCCTATAAGGACCGTGGGCCTCTTGTTATCATATAGTCAACAAAAGTTATCGTGTTTATTGGACTTTATTGAGGAGTAATCGATTAAATAATGATCACTTGTAATCATAAAAATGGATTATTTTTGCTTACTCATGATTTGATTGTACACAATTTAATTCAATGATTTTTCTATATATTTCAGCTCCAAATCGACACGTTGGATTTTCTGTGTTTGTGTTTAATAACCCCTCTTATACTCCTCCATCAAAGTCGTCTGAATATCAAGTTTTCAAGCATGATACAAAGACTTGTATTGATAGAGTAATGAATGTGACGATCAACAAGGAAACTAAAGGAATAGCTCTATATAATTCCAAATACAAACCCGCCATTACAGCATGTCCAGGTTATGAGCCTGCATTTGCAACAATTGAAATTTGTGAAGTAAAGGTGATGGGTATGTTGTACTTTCGATGAACTATTTATTTGATAATTTGAGATTATGAGATGAATGTTCTGACTTGACGGAAAAAATGTACAAGTAAATTGAGAGTTTTTGTAAAATACTCGAAAACAGATATAATATGAGTATCAAAAATATATCAATGTGTATTGTAACTGTTACTTATGGAGTTCAGGTTGCCACTCTAAACATTATGGGAAAAACTGCACACTCTGTAATCCAAAATGTCGTTATGGACAATGTGATGCTTTTCATGGGTTTTGTACTGCTGGCTGCAGTGACAATGTCATTCAATCAAATAATTGCTCAGGTATGATGGATCTAAAGATTTTATCAATCACTCAAGCAATAAATAAAACAGTGCAAAATAAAAAAAATAAAAATGATAGACACCAAAATGTTTATATTTTGCTCTTAATTTTATTTTTGTCACCCAATTTTTTCCATAACTAAATAACCTAAATTTCATTTAGTGTGTTGTTTCCAAAATATACTTTTTATTTGTAAACATGTAATAGCCAGTTTTGAACTCCAGTGAATCTGAGATCATCTGCAATTAAAAGACAAAACAATTTATTTTTTGAGAAAGGTCATTTATTCAAGTTTTCTCTCTCCCTAAACGAATATAAGATGCATTGTATTCTTAATACCATCGAAACAATACGAGATTGATTTACTTTCAGCTTTGTGCATTTTCAGAAATCTAAACGAACTGTGTACGAGTAATCACGCACCTTCTTTTCATTTGTTCTTACATAGACGTTTGGCGACATCTGTTAGTATTTCATCGTTGTCTCTTTTATGGGACTTTTAAAAAGTTTTTGGTTGATTGATATGTAATCTTAAGAGATTTTTATCTTTAAATTTTGTTAAGTTTACACTTAAATGTGGTGTGTTTTTGTATTTAACCTATACTACCATTGTTAACGTAAGATTACTATAATAAACTATTTAAAATACTTTGACATCTATTTAATATTACACTTTTATCTTAGAACATTTTTGATTTTATTCTTTTTTAATTGCAAGAAATTGTTTGTAGGAATTTAATTAAAAATATACCCCTCTGAAATTCATTGCCATTTTCCTTTTTTTTTTTTACTGAAGTGAAAACTTTGATTTACTACATATAATTATAGTTAACTTTAGTTGCATGTAACTATAGTATTCTATAGTTAACTTAAGTAAACTTTAAATTTAGTGAACAATAGTTTAACTACAGTAAATTATAGTTAACTAAAGCACTTTTTGTGAAGGTTATTTATAATTGCATTTACTAAATTACATCTGGTTTTTTTTTTTGTTTGTTTGTTTTTTTTTAATTTAATTTTTTTGTTTTGTTTTGTTATTTTCGCTCTCATCAGCCGAAGTCTTAGTGAGCTTTTCTGATCACATTTTGTCCGTCGTCCGTCCGTGCGTCTGTCCGTCTGTCTGTCCGTCTGTCTGTCTGTCTAGCTGTCTGTCTGTCTGTAAACTTTTCACATTTTCGACTTCTTCTCAAGAACCAATGGGCCAATTTTAACCACACTTGGTACAAAGCATCCTTGGTTGAAGGCAAGGGGAGATAATTGAGACAAAAATAGGGAGGGGTCACTAAAAAATCTTCTTCTCAAGAACCCCTGGGCCAGGAAAGCTAAAATTCATGTGGAAGTATCCTTGGGTAGTGTAGATAATAACTTGTTAAAATCATGACCCCCGAGGGTAGGGCGGGGCCACATGAGGGAATCCAAATTTTACATAGAAATATATAGAACAATCTTTAAAACTCTTATTCCCAAGAACCAATGGGTCAGGAAAGCTGAAACTTATGTGAAAGCATCCTTGGGTAGTGTAAATATTAAATTCTTAAAATCATGGCCCCCGGGTGTAGGACAGGGCCACGATAGGTAATCCAAGTTCAACATAGAAATATATAGAACAAATCTTTAGAAATCTTCATCTCAAAAACCACTGGGCAAGGAAAGCTGAAATTATGTGGAAGCATCCTTGGGTAGTGTAAATATTAAATTGTTAAAATGATGACCCCGGGGGTAGGGCAGGGCCACAATAGGGAATCCAAATTTTACATAGAAATATATAGAACAAATCTTTAAAAATCTTCTCAAGAACCACTCGGCCAGGAAAGCTGAAACTTATATGGAAGCATCCTTAGGTAGCGTAGATATTAAATTGTTAAAATCATAAAAAGGGAAGGGGGTGGTGAGGCATGATAGGTATAGCAAGAGGGGGAATCTGATAAGAACTGCATCAGCCAAGTCACTCAGGTGAGTGATGTGGCCCATGGGCCTTTTGTTTTAAAATAAATTTCATGTCGCGCACAACAATTTTGTATTTTGAAATAAACAAATGAATTCCTTGATTTTATTTATTTTTCTATAAAAAAGAGATTTTTTGTAGAATGCAAAAATGGATTTCATGGAACAGACTGTACACAGAAATGTGGTTTCTGTAAAAATGGTACGTTCTGTAACAAGACGAGTGGAATTTGTCCAGAGGGATGTGGGGGTAACTGGAATAACTCAAAGTGCTTAGGTAAATACAGTTCATATATTCACAAATTTTAAAATGCATATAACAACATTTATAATGATACGTATGAAACAGGCACTCGAATATGTGGTTTCTAAACATTAAGTATCTAAGAAGCATGTACGTTTATTCGGTTTTTAATCTTACAAGTACAAATAAAATTAGGTCTACAGATGAAATTATTTTCAAAAATATAGATATTAGGTTAGTCTTGTAAAGCCTGTAATCAAAAGTGTGGAATTCAAATTTGCATGTTCAGAATCAAAGTTATATTCAAAAATCAATTTCAGTGTGCAAAAATGGATTTTACGGTACATTCTGTGAATTCAACTGTGGTAGATGTCGCAATGGAACCTTTTGTAATAATATAACAGGGATATGCCAAAAGGGTTGTAAAGATCATTGGAATGGTTCTTTATGTCAAGGTAAATTGAAGGAAATTGAAATTGAGGCTGATTCACACACATCAATCATAGAAAGTATCCTCCTCAATATAGTTTCAATGTTATCTAGAATTTCTTCTTCTTTCAAAAGAAAGGATTTTTTTGTTGATATCTACTCAGGGTTTTCAATGCTTTGCCAAAATCATTTAAGTCTTTTGTCTTCAGTGAAAGACCCTACAATTATTCTTAGGTTTCTTTTCCACCATTTTCTTTCTTACCGATCTTGTGTACGCCAGTTCTGAAAACAGCTTACTCGATTTTCATGAAACTTTAAAGTCAGATAGAAAATGAAAAAAAAAACATCTATGCATATATTTTAGTGAATTTTGGAGGGCTAGTTTCTCCGCTAGTTTTCTCAAAAACAGCTTAAGATAGATTTTCAGTGATAATAGAGCAATCAAATTAGATGTGCTGAACGTATTTTAATTCATCGTTATTGCTGGAACCCGAAGCTCATTATGGGCCGAAAAAAGACATATCGTAATTCTAAGATTTTCAAGACTTTTTTCTAAAATTTCTCTTTACCTGAAAATAATTTGTTAAAACATGTAGAACAAAATGATGCAAATGTGACCAAGTAATTACATATTTTAATTCATATATTTATTTAGGCTAATACCGTACTCACTTTTGTTAACTTATTTATTATTCGATTATTGAATTAAGTGAGTATGATTCTAACATTTTGTAAAGGCTTTTGTCGAACACTCTTTGTAATCCTATTGCTGACGGGCGTATTTTTAAAATCAACTCAATCCACTTGCGCAGTAGGTCTGGGTATAAATACTCATTTCGATTGAAATTACTTGTCCCGCCAGCCAGTTTTCAAGGTCACAACTTCTCGAGACCGTGCTGTCCGTAAAGGTATTTTCTTTTGAAATACTTTTCTTTTTCATAACTACTTGTTATTTTTTCATAACTTATGTTATTTTTCATTCTATTTGAAGTTATAATCATGCATATTATTTTATAGGCATATGCCATTGCTGTTTATTGGTGTTTAATAAAGATTAAAACGTGACCTGGTCTTGTTATTGCTCGGTTACACGAACTTACAAGATCACTCATCCAATATAAAAAAAAGGAACTAACCCAGACAATAGGGGATAAGAGGGACCGAAATTATGTTCTTTACATTTCAAAGGCTATTTAGAATTTGTAATACATTATTGAAGCAAAGTTGTTCAAAACAAGAAGAGGAAGCAGATGAAAATGTCAAAAGCTGTCTTTGATGTGACTTCTGGTAAAACCTGAACCATATTTTTAAAACCATATTTTGCAGCTGAGGACAGAATAATTTGAATGCTTAAAGATGAAAATAACTAGAGTCGTCTGTAAGTTAACTAATATTGACATAAGACCTACACGTTGCTTTGTAATGAGCTTTGATCTAGTTATTATCATATTTTATATTTTAGCTTCAGAGATTGAAACGAGTGATCCAATTATGTCTTAATGCTAGGGTTCTGTAGGTAAATCACATTTTCAGATATATTTTCAATTATGAAGGGTTTTTTTTCTCTCGAATACTTCTTAGACTTATCATATTTTTTTGTTTTTATGTGTTGAATAAATTTTAAGAAATAGCAGCATCGAAAGCATAAAAACATTCCGAGATTGTTTTGGTTATTTGTAAGGAATTCTACGTCTTTCAAAGAAAGCTATGTTTTCCAGTCTGTAGGGTTTTCAGTTGCATGCTCCAAGTTTTACAATTTTCTAAACAGGAGCGGGATTTTAACAAAAAAAAACAAATAATAGTAATAATTCAATGTAATTAGTTGTAACCAATCAACAATCTGAAAATTTATCGGAATTACATTGTATAATAAACTTTCAAGTGAATTTTATTAACCTACCATTTGGTCGTATTTGACTAATTTTATACTATTCAACTTTGTTTGTCAACCTTTAAGGAGGAATGCCACACCAACTTTTTATTTTATAGATCTTCGAGTCAACCTTTTTAAACAATGGTTTCAGCATTGAGAGGCCGACATTAGCTCTTAATTATTTTATATGAATTTTTTTGTATTTTTTCAAAGAAAATGGAAAAAATTAATTACATCCAAATTAGATGCTTTCTTGTAAAATTTTTGCTGTAAATGAATGCATCACATGAATACCTAATAAAATATGTAAAGAAAGTCTGGTTAAACTTTT
>PRKT01000655.1:157277-187135 GCA_003671525.1 Saccostrea glomerata
AAAAATTCTCATGATATGTTATTTTTCAATAATATTAATTTCTATTTTGTTAGAATGTGAAGCCGGATTTTACGGGCGGGAATGTGAAAATACATGTGGAAGCTGTAGAAATGGAACATACTGTAATGTAACCACTGGTGTTTGCCCGGACGGATGTGAGAATCATTGGGATGGACCGATGTGTAAAGGTGATATTATTTAAACAGTTTAATTTTAATATTTAATATTTTGTAAATTTTATTCTATTTTGAAATAATTTCAAATAACCATCTAAAAACGCAATCCGCATTGCGCTGTTGTTACAGCGTTTATAAGACTTGAGTAGCAAATCAGGGAGTTGACCCTTAACTCGTGGGTCCCATTGTGGGAAATTGAGACCGGTCCTTCAAATTAAATTGTTTAAACCCATATTGCGTGTTGCAGAAGGTGCTGGAATTCAGAAAAGAGTTCCTCAATGTCTTAGAAAGCAAAGTATAGGTCTAACACGCATAATTCTTTACCGGTAAGTGATGGCATCTCAATGTGAACGAAAATTCTCGATAGGAACATTGAACAACAACAAAAGTAAGAAAATAAAAAAAAAATAAAAATTTTATTTTTACGAAATTATCTATTGTTAACAAGATAGATTAAAATGACGTAGTAATGTAGTACTAACAAATGGCGCTTGCCTTCCTTTTCTCGGAAAATCGTGACGTTAAGATTTTTATTCACATATATCATATATGTAACTGAAAAAAATACATGGAAATAAATTTTCGAAACACAAAATCTTTGTTGACTTTAAGTTTAAGAAGTAGAGAGTATCTTTTGCGTAAAGAATTATGGGCAAAATACTAGAGCCACTACGGAAATAAATGCCAAATCAAAAGGAAAATAGTAGATGTACGAGAGTCATTCAAAAATTACGTGGATTGTGCTATTATTTACTCTTATAGACTTCACATAGTTATGAAATTTCACAGAAATATGCATCTTAAAGATTACAATAAATTTTGACCAAAATTTCTGTAATTTAAAGCATATCTACAAAATATTTTGGTACATGTATCGCTGATGGAGAGGTACGGAGCACGACAAAAAATTTCAAGCAAAAGCATGCGGAATCCAAATTTAAATCAATAATTTTCTATATTTCGTGGTAACTTTCGACATTTTTTTCAAATGTATCTTTAATTTGTTCTATTATTATGTATTTAAATTTCTGAACTGATATTTGAAGTACTAACATAAATAAATTGATTTTTCTCTGATGCGATTCCCGTGAAAACAACTGTGAAAATGACGTCTCCTGAATTGACGGCGCACCACATTTTTGTTAGATTATGTGTAATGCTCGAGATACCGCCCAAATACGAGGCGTGATCAAAAAGTTCGCGAACTATCTCTATATCTACAAAACCACAATTCAGATTAAAATGAAATTCGGTACACACATAACCATACACAAGATCTATAAATAGCATATGCTGAATAAACTGAAAATGACGTCACTATGTAGGTCACTTGTGACGACAAAATGGTTGTCTCTGTCGAACTCCTTCAACAAATAACTGTACACTTCATTGAATATCATAGAAACCCCTCTACAGTATCATATAATAATTTATATACAGTTTATTAAGATAAATAAGTTCCTAAAAATTCAATTAATGATTGGATTGATCGTTTAAGGAAAGGATTGCAAGGGTACGTGAAGAAATTCCGCCCAATGAATTTTTCTCATTTTTACATTTAATGTGCCTTTTGTCAAGGATACCATTATTTAAGAAATAAACAACGTTATTCAGTGAACATGGCGTTATGAATAGCAATTGCTCTGCTGGCATATTCCATGATGCTTATATTTGCATTCTGTGATTTATTCCAAAATATCAGAGGAAATCCTGACTTACATAAGGACGCGACTTCTTGTCTTCAGTAATGAAAAACATACGCCTTTAAAATCAGTACACCTGATCAATTATACTTTCATCTAATAAATCACAAACAATTATATAGTATTTCCCTCTCAAACACAGTTATCTGCATACAAGCAGCGCCTTCAACACATTCTCTTAATTTTTGTTTAGATGCAGTTGTGAAGTCATCGATTAACGTTATTGAAACCCCTCTAACAAAAATCAACGATTTAACACTATGATGAAAAATGATAATGCTTTTATAATGATTATTACTCCAGAATGCTTTTCTTTTTTTTTTTTAGTTCATCTATTTATTTTTGATACCTGAAATTATTCTTGAAGTCGATATACTAGTTATAACTAGTTTTCTGAATGTTATTACCCAAGTGTGAAGAGTTATCGTTCTTTGAACAAATATGCATGATACAAAAAATAAAAATATGACAGTTTTCTACAATTTTTGAAAAGTTTTATTATACAATTAAATACATTGACCAAAATTAAATTTTTAAAGAAATAAATCAGCAATTTTAATTATTCTGAATTTCTTTTTTCTCAAAGAATATTATTAAAACTTATTTTTATTCCTTTTACGAAAAGTTTCATATATGTACTTCTCGACACTGTATACAATTGTAGTAGAAATTGTTCTGCAGGAATTTGATAGAGCAATAAATTTATTGCTCTCATAGTAGAAGCAATTGCATTTATAGGCCTGTAAAAGCAATTGATGACAACATGTTCATAGTGGGAGAGAGCAGTGGATATGCAAATATATCAAAGTATCAACCATGGTCATCGGGGTTATAAGGAAGTTATGGTTGCCATGGTTACCATCATTTTTTTTTTTTTTTATTTATGAGCTGAATGTTTTATTATGCCATACACATAACAAAATTGAAATAAATCAAATATTTTCCTGCAGATATTTAATAATAAGCTTCATGTTCATTGAAAATAAAAATTGTGTCGGAAACTATTAATAGATGTAAAAATGCCACTGTTTTTTTGGGAAGTATCAATTGTACATTTGCAGTAATATTTTCACCCAAATAGCAGTTTTTAACGTCTAGACAAAAATTATCCAATTAATTTTCCCAAAACTAATATGTGCTGTACTAGTCATTATAAGTGACCTATGGTGAAAATATGAAGTAAGGTAATTGGATTCATTTTGAAGCTACACGCATTTCAGTACCCCCCCTCCCTCTTCCTAGAATATTCAAAGATTTCACATATATTTTCATATGATGGTTTGTTGTAGGACCTTACATATACATTATATGTTTAAAGACAATAAAGGCCATATGTATAGAAAAATAAATATTTTTTTTCTTTAAAAATCTTGCACTTGATGCTCATTTTATACGTGAAGCATAATGATTTACTTATAACCAACAGTGGTCACGAAAATAACTTCCTTTTTTTCAAACTCAGTGTCTTATCTCCAAAACATTCATTTTGTTACTATAATATCAGTGTAAATACATAATATTTTCTAAACCAGTGCACAGTCCTCAAAGGCCTAATACCTCATGCTTTGAACACTCTGCGATGTATCTAAGAGACCTGAATCAAAGGGGGGGGGGGTAAGGGGGAGTCAGACATTTGAACACATTTAGTGAAAAGAAGTTATTTCACAGAGCTTGTACTTGAGTTATATTTTGTTAAATAAATATCTTCATCCATGAATAATATTTTTTTGTATATTATAATAATCAATTTTAAATATTTACATTTACAAATATTTTCCTTCCGATTCTTTGCAAGTGAAAGAATACTTCATTTCCCCCTGTACACGGATAAGCGCTTTCTCCATTGTGACGTCAGAATAACACACTTGACATCAAAACTATAGATTCAAAGATAATCGTGGATTGAAATACCTTTTGCGTCGCTTCATGATATATGCTGGAGTGAAACATCTACATTGGCTGCAACGTTATTGTTGACAACTTACACGAACGATCCCGCACGATTAACGCACGATTAAACCTGTTACACGAACAATCCTTTACACACACGATTCTACACGTAACACGATCTCACACTATTGCTGACGCAAATGCACGATTCTTCACTCAAAACAGTTAAAAATATTTACGAATCGATATTTTCAAAACGAAATACGGCTTAATAATAATTTAAGATTTCAAAGAATTATCAACATTATTTCATAGACTTTGAAAAAACCCGGAAATGGATATTTCTGTAATTTAAAACATGTAAGACTTAATATTTTAGATTGTAAAAAATTATTTAGGTAGTTCTCCGACCTATGAAAACGGATTTTTTTCGTTCTATCAAAATATGTACATGAATCTGGGCAGTATAATTTGATTAAATTGGATTTCATAATATGCATAAAGTGGGGATGCGATTGGAAAAAAAATGACAGCATGGAATGACTTAAATTACAAATTATATCCGTATATTTCCATTGATTCAATGTTTCTCTAAAAATGGACTTGCCCGTTATTTAACTTTTCTTATTTGCAGAAATTTAAAAATTAATTAAAAGTAAGCTCCAGAGATAGACACCGATAATCAAAAACCCCAAAAATCATGTCGTGTGCATGTATTATGTAAGAATTGAGAAATGTTTATTTGTTCTGAAAATATTTATTTTTGATGTATTGATTTTAAAAAATATCTTTGCCACAATTGGCATTTAACAAGAATGAAAATTATATTTTAACAAAAACCTTAAAGATCTATATACGGTTTATCGCAATATTGATCGCGCTATTTGACGAGAATTCGAACTTCATATTGTACGACTTATTTAAAAGTTTATTAACGAGCAAAAATTAGTTCGTTCTGCATTCAATTATGTCATTTGCGCTTTATTCATTTTATTTGCATTAAGATAAATAAATTAAAAGAAGAGAAATGATTATTTGCTTATTTTACAAATAACATTCCGATAAAAACTTACAAAGCGAAATTTACACAATTCTAAACGCACGATTAAAACCGCAAACGATTGAGTCTGATACACGCACGATCTTGCACGTTACACGAACGATCTCGCACGATACACGAACGATTCTACAGGATTGGTTGTCAACAATACAGTTGCAGCCACTGTTTGTTCATGTCTTTGTGATTTCTTAAAAATTTAATTCATTTTTCAAATATCCCGTTAGCATGATGAGTTCAAATGTTTTTTTTTTAATCTACAGTGTGCCGTGTTTCAATACGACGCATAAAACATTTTACAACAATAGTTTACGCTATACCTGGTATATGCGACGATGCTTTAATGTTTACAGTGCCGATGTAACTGCTGAAAATGCTAAAGATCTTATAGGATAAAACAAAATCCTCAGCAATATTTTTTTAAAGAATGTCTGCTACGCATAAGTAGTCTTCATCGTAATACGTATATCAAAATCGCTTTCGTTCATCTATACGAAGTATTTATACATGTACATGTATCTAGAAAATCACGCCGTCTGAATTTCTTATTGGAAATTGTCTATACCTAGATCCTATTGTAAAAACAATCTTAAATAAAATTGCTATTTTTAAATGATGACGTAAACCTCAAGATATGAATTAAATTTATTTTTATTTTTCAATGTTCAGAGATACACAATAGCTAAACGTGTCAAATCGTAAAACACATTCACGTAGATATAAATGGTCAACGCTTACCAACACTCTCAGTTTATCGTAACAACCCTAATTTCTTCTTCCTTCTCTACTTTAAAAAAACCAAATCCCTTTTGTCATGAGTGCGAACATATCACGCTCCTTATTCCGGAAATATAGTTCACAGCAAACATTCTTTTTTTTATTCACCAAATGACGTGATCACGTGACGCCGTGCAATCGCGTCCTTAAGTGAAGGAATGCAGATGGTTAAAAATGATACTTTTCATCTTGCACAGTGAAAGCAAATGTGAAAAGATATGTGTTTTTAATTATAAGCAATTTGCTATCAAAGACCTTCAATTTACACTTTGAAAAATAGTTGAATATTTGAACAAAGATATAATTATTTAATACCTAAGATATTGTTTACATTAGATTTTAAACAAATTAGATATGATAAAAAAGGAGGCACCCATTCTCTATCCACCTTGAATCAAGGTCTCTCCCGAGACAGAATATTTGTGCTTTAATGGTCGCCATGCTTATTTCTGGAAAGGATATTCTTATCCACCCATTATGTTGCCGAGATTTGAAAATTTCTGACAAATGAACTGTTCTTGTCATAAAAATTAACTCGCATGGAGAGAAATATAAAACTCAGAAAAATCTTTCAACTTTTGTGACAGAACGCTACGGAGTGGGTCATGTGACCGCCGATATCACGTGATTCGAGCATGCACATAACGGTGGTTGATGTGCATTAAAATCGGAGAGGATTAATTTAAGATGTAATCAACATTGAAACAAAATATTTTTTTTTGTATGAAAGTTATTCAATTAGTTTTCGAACTTTTTGATCACCCCTCGTAGATCCAAAATATGCATTATATATCATGTAGTAAACGAGGGTATTCGTGATATTCGTCCACAAATAGCAAATTGAAATTTTAGACCGTTAGACCTCTGCACAAAGGCTATACTGCAGGACAGGAAGACGATAATCGACGAAAACTTTATCCGGACGATAAAGAACGCGATTGAGAGTCACCAATATCGCAATATATCTCATAAATACCTGCAGTTTAGGGTTTTAAAACAAAAAAAATTACCTTTACTTGTTTAATAGATTTTAAGCTTGACAAGAAAAGGTGTTGTATGTTGAGTAGATAATGTAAGGTAACTCAAACTGTGCAGGTACTCTTGGGAAAAGTTGAGAAAATGAAAGCTCAATCACATATTTTTAACAATGCCTGTGACGTCGAAGATTTCGCTGCTCCCTGAATTAATTATATGTCCTGAAAAATCACTTAAAATTGATACCATTTTACAATATTTTGATATGAAATTTTGAAGAATATATAAGTAAAGATTCTTTTATATTATGTGCGACATTTTGCCCGATTATGTCGTCAAATATTTTTTCTGCGTAACAAGTCCGCGTAATTTTTGAACGGCCCTCGTACATCGGCATTATGTTTAAATAATCTTGAAAGCATAATTTAACAATCAATTATTCAGTGGTACGGAAGGAGTAACGGATAAGAGCTGGCTACCCTTCATTATGATAAAATGACCGTGTCCATGTCGGACTGAGGGAAACCGGAAATAATTTATAAAAAAAGTATCTCTAGAAAGGTTTTGTCACTAGAAATACACCTGTGATATATGAAAAGCCTAACCCTAACCACTCAAAACTTATGGCCAATGTTACAGTTTTTGCAGACAAACAGGTAAACAGACAGAAAGGACAAAATCTACATATCACCAAGTATTAAAATACGTACATTTTAAGTAAAATTTTGCTAGACAAATTTTAGAGAATGAAAATAAAAGAAAAAAAATGAAGTCAAAAAATTTTATGTTGATTTTATCTATATTGCAAAAACTAACGTATTCAATTTTATTCTTTTTTCACCTCAGTTTGTCCTAGTGGATTTTATGGCCAAGACTGTAAATTCAATTGTAGCAAATGTAAAAACGGTACTTTCTGTGATAACGAAACAGGGATATGTCCAGACGGGTGCCAGGATAGTTGGAATGGTTCTATGTGTGATGGTAAAATTATTTTAATTTAGATGTAAAATTTTAGAATTGTTCCAGATGATCTATAATTTTGTTTTTGCTTATACAAGTAATCTTTAAATTTGAATCTTAGGGACGTATGCAAGGTATCTTACCTACTGATAACTTTTCAAGATATTCTACATTTAAACTTATAATACAATAACATATTCTTAAATAAAAAATCAGCATGTGTTACCAGGGGTTTTAAAAAGATTTCAAATTATGAAAATTTTTGCATTATTCAAAGAAAAATGTACAAAAATTATAAAACATAAATTCCAGATTTTTTTCATCAAAATTTGTTATAGAAGAGGTGTAAACAATCTATATATACACGGTAAAAGAATTGCACACTGGTCCTTTATTTAGTGGAATTCTTCAATTCCAGGGAAGAACCCAATAAAACTAAAACTATGTTGCATATGACCTTAAGAAAGGGTATTCGCAAGCTAAGCCTCTTTATATTACAATGATTTTTAAACTTAAAAGTTTTAATTTCTGTAGGGTGCCTTATGTTATATAAACTGAAAATATTTATATATCATATTCGACATACTGACATTTATGTTACACAATTTATCTCAACAAAAACAACTTTCTTTATAAAAGACTTGCAAATACCTGGTATTTTTACAAACACATAATAACTAGACATGATATTTCGTATCATAGCTTGTAAAGAAGGATTTTATGGGCAGACGTGTTCAGATACATGTGGGCATTGCAGAAATGAGACATATTGTAATATTACTACTGGTGAATGTTACAATGGTTGTGAAGATTATTGGGATACACCAATGTGTCAAGGTAACCCTGAATTCTACTCTCAAGACTAATTATCCTGCCTCTGATAAAAATCTTGAAATTTTCTTGGCCAAGAGCCATACCGCATGAAACGATGTTATGCTGCCTACCCACCTCATATTGCTAATGTGCCCTCTCCACGTGACCTACCCACCATATATTAAAAAAAATTACCAACCACACATCATCAATATACTGCTTTCACGTGACCCGCATGGAGCTTCATAACTGACGTCACAATGCGTCTGTCGACTACGTACAATGGATGTAGAACGTCTTGCTTGGACGTTCAGTGAAAGCGGTTTTTTAATACTATCAATATCTAATCTTTTAGTGAACCATCGGCAGGATAAATTCGTTATGTAGACACTTAGAGGGGTAATACGGAAATATGTGAGGTCCTTGAAAAAAAATTCATATTATGGATTTTTTCAAGGACCCCACATTTTTTTCCGTATTATCCCACTAAGTGTCTATATTACTAATAATGGCATCCTGTTTTGCTTTAGAGCAAGCAATAATTAAGGATTAGAGAGAAAATCAGTGTACATAGGATGATTAAGATGAATTCAGACAAGAACTTTATAACTAACTATGGGTTTCTTTATTCATAGAATGCAAAAACGGATTTTATGGGCAGGAGTGCGAGGACAAGTGTGGAAACTGTATAAATGGAACATACTGTGATAAAGTGAATGGAACTTGTCATGATGGATGTCAAGGTCACTGGAATGGATCCAAGTGTAACGGTAAAAATGATAATTTAACAATAAAGACTTCTCAACAACAAAAATCTAAGCGCTGGTGAATTTTAAAAAATGTTACATATGCATTTATGTCTGCATATATACAGTTACTTCGTAATAATAATACATTTAATTTGTATTTTTATTTTAAAAAATATTGCATGTGAACATTTAATCATGTGAGTAAAATCATATGATGTTGTTTATATAAATCTTTGTGAGAAGGATATGGAGATAACGAACAGTATTCAATATCAAAGTCCATAAAACAATACAAAATAGAGCAGAGCAAACACGGACCTCCGAAACATCAGAGGTGGGATCAGGTGCCATGTTTTTTATAAATGTTGTTAATTGCTTTAGTTTATTGATGTATGTAATAATTTTAGTTTGTGAGGATGTATATTATGGGATAAAGTGTGAGTATCAATGCAGTAATTGTTTAAAAGGCTCATGTGAACAAGTTACTGGACATTGTGTTGGTGGTTGCTATGGGGGCTGGGCAGGTGCAAAATGTGAAGGTGTGTATACTCATATTTCTCATTATCATGATACATTACACTGGGTAAATTAACTTAATATTCACTTGTCTTCAAGTAACACAATACAAACGCATGCTAATCTTTTAACAGTCTTTTTCAAATCTGTTTATAGATTCCAATGCACTGCATTTTTTAACGAAATGACAATGTTTTAACGTTCTCTTTTTCATCATAAATTCCAAACAACCATAGGTACTTGTGGACAGGACCTCCCCTCCTCCCTTAATATTCAATACAAGGGCTTCTTTGACATTTTGTTAAAAATGCAATTATTACACTTATTCATCATAAGTACAATAGAGGAAAAAGAATCTTAAACCCCCCAAATAATAGCTCTATAAAAAAAATACCCCACTATACATTATAAGATAGAAATTATGCCACTCCGGTTTGTTTGCGTCGTACCGGGCCAGCTGGTGTTTATGGGTAAAAAAAACATGTATCTTTTTATTTCAAACCTAAACTGTCGATTCACACTGTCACTCCTTATACTTCTGTTTGTCCATGCTTTTTGAATGACTCTGCATCTCGTAAGAATCCCAGAATTTCTTCCTAAACAGCAGTTCAGTCTGCACGTTGAAATTTCCTAAGGTAAACGCAACGGAATTGCATAGAGAATGTATAATAACACCCGAGAGAGATTATTACGTCATGATAAAACTCTATCAGACGTTATCCTAACAAGCATTCTGAGAGAATTGCATAAGCAATAGATGTCCCCTACCGGGTTCCCCTTTTTCTTCAGGATGTCATTTTAAAATAAGCAAAAGTCATGTCTAAGGTAAAACTGAAAGATTTTCAAGTTGTAATTGCCTTAAAAATAATAAAATAATCCACATTAAGACGAAAATTTAACTCATTTCTCCATCGTCTTTTCCTCGCTTCATATTTTTTTCGACAATCGGAAGTTAGTGCAGTTCGAACCCGATCATAATTTAGCGATTCTGACAAATATTCAAAATGCCATAATTCTGTCAAAAATCAATGAAGCAAAACGAAATTCAAACTTGATCTGTAACTCATTAAGATACACTCACATACCAAAATTCAGCTCAATATCTGCAAGCGTTTAGAAAATAAGTGCGGAAAACCAAGTGGGACAGACAGACGGACAGGCAGACAGACAGAAAGACAGAGGGACGGACGGACGGACGCAGATGAAACCTATAGTCCCCCCCCCCTGGTTTCACCGGTAGGGGACTAATAAGTGAAACATTCTCTTTGCATTTCCGTTGCATGACCTAAGACAGAAATATATGTAGACACAGTCTGAATCAACAATTTAGGTTGAAATAAAAAAATACATGTTTTTAAACCCATAAATACCGGTGAGGGTACAGCGTGAAAAAAAATGTCCAATGGGAGGGGGGAGGGGGGTCCTGTCCATAAGTACCTGTGCAAACAACGAGCTAAGTTAATCATTAGTATTCAAACTAGCAGTGGTGAAGTCTCCATATGAGTGAGAAAATTCAAAAGGTCGAGAAACAAATACATACTTTTTTATCTTGCAATTTTTTTTCCTGATGAGTTTTTGGATGTAATTATAACGTCTCATGCCAAATTTATTTATTTAGTAATGGTCAAAAATTAAGCGATGCAATTTTGTTTACAGCTGTTATAATATCATCAGACCAAAATACAGGGGGAATAGTTGGTGGACTTTTGACTGCCTTCACAGTGTTCGCACTCGTTGTCATTATTGTAATTAGGATTCTAAGGTATTGTTATTTCTGTTTACCTTAACTGTTCTCATCGAAAGAAATGTAAAGAATATACGATGCTGTGAAAGCAGATTTTTTTTTTTAAACTAACCATCTAATAGATGTTAACTTAAATAAATGCCATCATCTGGTTATTAAATTTTCAAGACAGTATTCAAATAGATGTATTATGAGAGGCTTTAAATTTTAAAGGCGACAGATAGAGCAAAAGGAACACAGGGATCAAGAATGCTTGTCCACAGCCGTGGAGTATAAACAAAAGTGTAACCCTGAAGAAAAAGGATATGTGAATCTCGGTGATAATTTAACAGAGGTTTAATATTTTGCACAAAATCAACAGTTTCAGCAACTAATTATCCCTTACATGTAATGTTGTAATTATCCATTTCCTAAATAGGAATTTATATCTTTTAGAATCATTATTACTTTAAAGTATGATTTTTTCGAAAAAAAAATGTACATGTGCAATAACGTAATACGTACATGACATTTATCTGACTATGTATGCTTTTTAAAGGTCATCTTTCCGTAGCATCACCTGACAATATATTACAGAATTCTGTGTCAAACGGTGAATACTATAATACTAGCCAAGTGTGTACTATCATACATGTGCAGGAGCTTTACAACATCATTGCTACAAAAAGCAGGGAAAAGAATCGCGATTTTCAATTGGAATATAAGGTATTAAGACGATACTATTTAATGAGACCTAATATATATATTTTCCTCTATCTGAAGTGCAATAATCAAAACGATCAAGAATTTACAATATATATCTAGAGAAAAAAATTTCAAGCCTATACACTGGAATGCAAACAGTATCGATAGTGAACAAGAGCCCTCAAAACAAGAACATCGACGCCTTGATTTTTTAGAGGTGCCAAAAGTCATGCCTAGGTGTAAGCATCCGTAATTATTATTTTACTTTTTAGAGACTACCACGTGCGGATGACAGCAAATGCCTTACAGCGCAGAGGAAAGAAAACGTCACAAAGAACCGATTCAAAACTACATTTCCCTGTAAGACATTTTTCTAAAATCATACATTTTTACTTATTTTTTTTTAAGTGAGACTTGGTCACATGTAAAATTACATGTATGTATCAATGTAATAAGCATAATAAGTTTTTGTGCAGAAGATGATTTAAACCTACATTATGATATAGCCGTGTCATTAACTCCTAATGTAAAGATCATTTAGAAATCTCTTATTTAATTTTCTGTATCAATTTATTAATCAATTAAAATTAAATGTTTAATTGTTCATCTTGATTGGTATAGATGAACATTCGAGGGTTGTCCTTCAGGAGAAATGGGAAGAGATTGACAACGATTACATCAACGCAAATTATATAAAGGTATGTTTTACAATGTACTACTGGGCTTTTTTGTGGATCACTAAACTTTTTATGGTATAAGTTTAAGGTTTATATTTGTTTTCAATCGTTTTAAAGATAAACTTAAACTATGCACCTAGTAAATAGTTTTCTAAGTAGTTGATCATGGGAAATACACCACTTACATTCACATTCTCTTTTCTTTATCAATCTCCGTTATTTTTATGATAAAGTATCATTTACTGTTTTTTTTTTTATTCGTCTGAATATATTATATCTTCAATTATTAATTGTTGCCTTTGTTGACCTTAGTAATAAGTTACATAATATGGCACATAGTTCTTTTTTTCTTTTGATAGGAAATATTCGTGTTATTTTATTATCCTAACTTGTAAATACTATTTACACTGTTTTTTAAGGATCATAAAAGGGAAAGGCGTTATATTGGAGCCCAAGGTAAAAGAAATGACATACAATCGTTATATGTATTCATTTTATGAATAAACGTAATTTAAAATTTATAGGAAAATAATTCACTCTCTATACCATAATACTGAGAGGCATGAATAAATCTCAAATACATCGCTTAAATGCTTTGCAAAAAGTAATACTTTATTCATCTTTTCAATGAAGGTCCACGAAATAATACTTTGGCCGACTTCATAAGAATGATATGGCAAGAAAACATAGAATGTATAATAATGTTGACGAACTTAGTTGAAAATGGAAAGGTATGGTAAACTCTCAATTTCATTTTTTTTGGTCTGATTTTAACTAATATTGGAAAAACTTTGTGTTCTCTTCTTTTTTTCAGAATAAATGTGCTAGATACTGGCCAGATAAAGGAAAGTCTCTATGTGTCGGGAAGTGTACATTAACTCATTTAGAGGAAACGATCTATGCCTTCTACACAGTTCGAATGTTCTCATTTCAGAGGAATGATGCACGTTTCTTTTGTTATGTTATCAACAATTTATCAAATGATTAACAAATCAATATTAGCTTAATTATTAAGAATAAAAATTGTAATGTATAAATAAAAAGAAAAAAGAAAAAAATATATAAGCAGATTGTTTTTGATGATAAACTTTGTATTGCATTCAATGCTTTTTCATCATTTATTTTTCTCTAAGCATATCATTTTTTTCGATCAAAGTGCATATTTTCAGCTCACACACAAAGCAAATGAAACTTTCTATTCTCATTCTTTAGTCGAATGACATAAGGATAATCAGCCAGTTCCACTACACAGCCTGGCCTGATCACGGTACTCCTGAAGAGATAGGACTCCTTCAGTTCCACAGAGCTGTCACTAAGAGATATGAACCTAGAGCTCCCTTAATGGTTCACTGCAGGTTAATACCTTTTTGAATCATGCAGCATACGTTCTCATTTTTACAGTCCTTTCTCTACTCACTCACAAAGAACAGCTTTGTAAATCATGAAATAAGAATTTGCAAAAAACTTGTGAAATAGTATAGATATTTTTTTTTAATTTTAATTGCATAAAATGAAATCATTTGCTTATATATTCAATGTATCGGATAGCGAATGGAAGTCTGTCTTGGCAAGCATGATGATAAATATAACTGCAAGCTATTGCTATTGGTATAAGAATATTCTTCTAAACCTTGTAAATAAAAGTTAATCCTTGTTAATTAGATGATCACAAATGTTGTTAAAGGATTTGTAAAGATGTATTTTTGAGAGAAGTTTTTATACGTTCGAGATATTGGAGAAATCTTGTTTATTTTTAGCGCGGGAGTAGGTAGAACTGGTACGTTTATTGGTCTAGATTCCTTGCTAAGACAAGGACGAGAAAAGGGGCGGATCAACGTTTTTGAGTTTGTCAAACAAATGAGAGAGGACCGGATGTCTATGGTTCAGACATTAGTAAGAAAGGAAATCATCAATAAGATTTTATATCGTAAATTTTAAATTATGATATGAAGGTGAATACATGTATCTAAAAACCATTTTAAATGCTAAAAACTTACATATAAAATAAGTATAGCTTTATATAATTATATGAAAACGAAAACATATTATTTAAGGTACCTATGAGTTCCACAAATTGACCATTCAGATATAACTAATATTTAGATTTGATATCTTTATCTGCCAACTATCATCTAGAAAAGAAAATTTTTTATACATTTTAGTTTTAAACTTCGATCGTTTTTGTATACTTGTACATGTATAATGGGCTCTTTTCCTTTTCATTTTTACCACCAGGAGCAGTACGTATTCCTACATAAAGCTTTGCTGTGTGGATTCCAAGAAAGAGACAAAATTATATCAGAATATGATCTTGTTACAAAAGCCAATTCTCTCCTCAATGACTCAGCGCCATTAAATCAGCAACAATTATACCAGGACTTTAAAGTAATTTTATTAAGTTTTATGTATCATTTCATCTAACTCATGATTATTGTTACTAAAATACATGCACAAATATTATAATGTACCTGTATTTTTGTTATTTATTTTACTTTTAATCAGAATTACTTTTCCGACAATGTAGTTCCTTGAAACAATAAAACCCGTGTATGACGATGACTGTAGAGAAGAAGCTATGAATGAAGAGAACAGATCCAAAAATGTTGATATTGACATTATACCTGGTAAAGTGCAATCTGCTTTTTACTTCAAAGAATAGACTTCAGTATAATTCCTTGTATAGTTATCATATCACTATTGAAACATTTTCTGTCTAATCCGTTTGTCCTTCTCATTAAAAAAATATATTTTTCAGTGTCAAAATATCGACCATTTCTCTCATCTTTTGTGGAAGGGAGAAATGACTATATAAATGCAGTCATTGTTCCAGTAAGTAACAGTTACTGAATATTGAATGAATACTTACTTTCAGAGCTTTCTTAAAATCAAATTAAGAAATCCAAAATTTAATATATGAAAGCAAATAAAGTGATTTTAAAACACAAATCTTCAAGATTTGAGCCAAAACTTATTGAAATTTCTTTATATTTTATCATTTCATAGTGAAAGTGGTGGAAAAATAAATATTAGAATTTAGAAACTTGTTAATGTTTAAATCAAAAATTTATTTTAAATTTAAATTATTCTAGACATACACTGCTGCCTCTGGGCTGATTCTGACACAGATACCCCTCCCCGATACAGAGGTAGATTTGTGGATGTTGTGTATGGATCATCGGGTGGGGGCGATAGTTATCCTGAATGACAGTGACGAGGTACAATAAAACTAAGAAGCAATTCTTGTGACGTAATTGATCTTATTTTTTTCTTGTGTTTACTCCCTTGTTTTTACGTATAATAATCACATATCTACTCTTTATGAAAACAAATACGTTTTCACATTTAAATTTCTTTGTTCATCTGTTTTATCATCATCGGTTTCTTCTTCTTGATTTTTAACACCATTGATTTCTTTTCTTTTATCATTTTTAGGTTATTAGTTGGCTACCATCAAGAGGTGAAAACCGTTCATTACCACCGTACCTTATAACAGCTAGAAAGACTGAAAATAATATCGGTGGAGTCAGACAGAGTAGTCTGCTTATTTTACGTGATGTATGTAATTCTTTAGATGTAATTGTATAGAGTGCAAGGAAGGGACGATTATACTTCGTTATAAGTGAAATTTGATAAATCAGTTAAGTTAATAATACTGAAAGGTCACGGAGAATATAAATCATTTTGCTATAATTGCCAATTTATTATCAGCGTTTTTACTTTAAATTTCTTTTACTATACATTATCAAAGGAGATTTACGTGTAATTTTTCTTATATTATAATAGGAAAGATAATATTATAGTCTAATGCCACAAAAATACATAAATATATCATTTCCTACATGTAGGGAGATACACAAAGTATAGCCGTCTTTAAAGTGGATGCCAGGAATGATGATCAAGTAATCAAATTGGCTGAGATGGTGTTAGAAAAAGAAAGGGAATCTAGTTTGACTTCTCTTGTAATAAGCAAGTATGTTCATGTACGATGTTTTAATATTTCTTTTAATTGATATCTCTTATGCTGAACGAATACATATATTAAGTAATTCAGAAGAGTTTTTAAAATACATCATTTGTTTGTTTCTCACTTCTACATGAGCACATACATCGTTATCACCCATATATTGTTCGACACAGGAATGGTGCTGGTCCAGCTGGGATATTCTGTGTTTTATATAACGCCCTCCAACAGCTTCGTATGGACGGAGAGGTGGACATATTTACAATTGTACGACAGATCCAGACTAGGAGACCGGAAGTCATCAATAATCTGGTGAGGATGACGGGTAAAATTATTCTTATTCATAACATGTTCAAAGTAAATGATGGCAAGCAATTGCTCACCCCTTCCTTAATATAATCATTTGTATGCTATTGATATGATTTTCTGGGCAATCACCAAATGTTGTGAGTGAAAAACAAAAGATTGTTAAAGCACGAAAATTCATTGTAAAGAACAGATTAAGTAATACTGGATATAGCAACTGTAGGAAACTACAGTCTTTTGGCGATGTAGGGAACCTTGGTTAACTGAGGTTAATGTGCTTTGAATAGAATGCAGAAAATTATTGCTGTATACCATTTAAGGGGCATAGAAAAGGTGCTGGTGGAATATCTAGGCGAACACAGTAACAAAACGTTTATAGGAGGTGAAACTCCTCTTGTGATACATTTTGCTAAGCTTTCTTTCTGACCATAATTACTTTCAAGTATATAAAATACTTAATGTTAACTGTCTTCATGTTAACTGTCCGAATTTTTCAATTGTCTATAGTGTTAACAATGTAATGTCCTAAAAAAACTTAAGATTTTTAAGTTTCTTTGACTTTCTTGCAAACATGCTTCAGTGAGCTAAAAAGAAGGTGATGAGATTGTCTACTTAGCATTAATTTTTTTCATGCACACCTCTAAAAGAAACATAATCTGTTATAAGTATCTCCTTTAACAAGTATTTATAATTCAAAATAATTTTCTTTTGTCTTTTACTTTAGGAAGATTACAGGAAATGCTACCAGCTAGTTTCACAATCCGTGTCAACGAATGCAACATACGCAAACATGTGAAGTGCTGACTATTTGGAACACAATTTTGTTCATTTACATTTTCCAATCAAATAACATGTACCTTGTTATATTTCAGTTTTTATGAATCTTCGAAGTTATAATTGAATATAATATAAACATGTACCTTTTGCTGAACAATATGTTTTTCAAATTCATTAAGAACGATTTTGGAATATCATCTACTGAGGGTACTTTTGATATAAAATGTAGAGCTCCTATATATATTTGATTTGATTTATTAAACTTAACGTTGACTATTATTTTTATTGTGTCAATGAAAAAAAATGTGCTGTACATGTAAACGAATTAATGTCCAACACTCAAAACATTCATAATTGACTCATTTGGTCAACAATTATGTCGAAATACGTTTTATCTAGTCTTGAGATAACCATATACACAAATGTAACTCTAGGCAAATTGACCGTTTGGGTGTATATTGCTCATGCATTAAAATAAAAAAAAAAACATTTTACTCAGAAATATATTCATATATGAAAAATTCAATTTAAAGCTCCGGAAAGTCCTAACATAGATACAAATTCTGTGTATGAAAATGTTTGCAAATTTGTATGAAATACTGGATTTTATGTTTAAAAATCAGATTGAGAGAGAACCATTTATTTGCCACTCAGATAGTGTAGACATTTTCTATACTTATACTTATCTATTTTGGTTCAGATATAATTTCGATCGAATTAAATTCCTTTGGTTGAGTTAGATATGTACCGTCACTAAGCATTCATTAATAAAGAAATCGCCAAGATTTGTATATAGTACAAATCAGACTACGCAGTTATGATAAGGCTGTCCGAAGGCTTAAAATGTCTTAAAAATATACATTTTATTTTGAGCTGATTTTCATTTCAAGATGTGATCCTTGTTTGAAATTGCAGTCAAAGTGAGATAACAGTTCAGGTATTATTATAAAGCATTTCTGTGATGTCAGATGACTGTGTTGATCACGTGACGGACATTTTTGATATTCTTAAATGTTGCACAAAAATCACCTCGGCACAAGTGCAAAACGAAAATATGGTGCAATGTTTGTTACATAGATAAATTCATCGTGATCCCTGGTACATAAAAAGTGCTGGGGGCAGGTTTCATTTTTACTTCTTAAGAAAATATTTTACGATAAATTAAAATTACCAACGTAAAGAGGGCTATTTTCCACACTTTATCGCGATTTACACAAAAAAGGATAAGCAACATACGATCCCCTAGCAAAATTCAGTTAGAAGACATACTTCTCTGTAAGATTCATGCAGAATATCTTCAATTTATCTTTGTCTTTCACTTGTGCCAGTCCAATATAAACACGATTCATGAATTCTAACTCTGTCTACGGAAGTGTAAGGGGAGCGTTTCAAATATAATCTTTTCCTTTTGCTTGAATATATGCATATCGGACAAGCAAAAGGGATAGAGACATTTAAATATAAAATGTTTAACATTTTAAAGGCACACACAAGCTTAAAAAACAACCTTTACTCTTAAACTAAACACAAATCTCCATAATAAATCTACATGCCGTGTAATAATTATGACACTTTCCCCGTCATGTCAGCTTAAGTATGCAGTGACTTGACGTCATATTCTATTATGACGTCATATCTAGGTAGTTCAGAGAAGTTACTACAGTTTGATATTTTACGGGCAGCCTTATCCTAGCTGCGTATAATGTTAAGATACTTTTCATCTTATAATTGTGTCTCTATTAAATGCATGGACTAGGTGTGTATTTCTTTTTAATTAAAGAGTTGTATCACATGATATATAAATCTGATCTACGTAAATAAAAGTAAATATTTCCTATTACAGTTTCGTTTTTATTAGGTCACGTGAGTAAACTCAGGTGACCTATTGCTATCTGTTTTCGTCCGTCGTCGTGCGTCGTGCGTCGTGCGTTGTGCGTTGTCCGTTAACATTTGAACATTTTCAGCTTCTTCTCTGCAACCACTGAACCATTTTCAACCAAATTTGGCACAAAGCATCTATGGGTGAAGGGGAACAAAAATTGTGAATTTCATGATCCCTGTCCACCTGGGGCCTCAGGGGTGGGGCCAAAACCACTAAAATTAATGCAATCTTTAAAAATCTTCTTCTTTACTCTTGAACATCAAGCAGTCAAACTGTTTGCATGATTGTAACCAGCAATGAGTCCTCTTCCAAAATTGTGAAATTCATGGCCCTGGGGTCAGGGGTTCTTGTGCTAGGGCGGGGCTAAATAAGTAGGTAGTGAAAATGCATTATTTCTTTAAAAATCTTCTTATCTGCTCCTGGGTATTAAATAAACCAACTAGGTACATAGTTATGATGAGCAAGAGTGCTTCTACCAAAATTGTGAATTTTATGGCCCAGGGTCAGGGGTTCTAGTGTTAGGGCGGGGCTCTATTGATTATATAGTGGAAATACATGAACTCTTTGAAAATCTTCTTCTCTGCTCCTGGGTATTGAATAAACTAACTAAGTACATAGTTATGATGAGCAAGAGTGCCTCTACCAAAATTGTGAATTTTGTGGCCCCAGGGTCAGGGGTTCTTGTTTAAGGGTGGGGCTCTAATGATTATTTAGTGAAATGCATGATTTCTTTGAACATCTTATCCTTTGCTCTTGGTTAATATGCCTATGATCTAATTACATATTTAAGGCCAGGATTTATTTTTTTCAGTTTTACAAACCCTGCGCTCAAGGTTTTGAATTTTCAGGAAAAAAAAAACAATTTTTTTCTTTCCGATGTCAAATTTGAGTCGGGATCGAGATTTCAAATTTACGAACTCGCACTTCCGGTTTTAAGATGAAACGGCGGGTAAGAAGATAGCTTGGTTTAGTGTAAAATTCATCGATAAGAGTGCCATTCAAAACGTTTCACCCGTTCAAAGGACAAATAAAATGCTGACGACTTTGTTGCACAATGACATGCTGGTGAGACAATTATGTATTCGTTTCAAAAGTAACTGTCTGTAAAATATTTTCCTCCCCCAGGTTTAAACTGCCCGTGGTAGCTATTGCATATTGCCAGCGACATTGTTTAGGTCTCTGTTATAGCTTACAGTCTAAGCATCATTCTTCAGAAAAGGATTGCTTATGCAATGTAATGAATAAAACTATGGGAGAAGTTAAGTCCATTTGAGGAAGAAATAAACAATAACCTGAAGAAATAAAAAAATTCAAGTATTAAAAGGCAAGAATATACAAATAGGCTATATACAGGCATGTAGTATCATTTGTATCAGCCAGTAAAATTATTTTACACTTAATTGAAAAAATGTTCACCCTACTCCCCAATACTCCCTGTCTGTTTAATGATAGGAATTGTAATTTTAGGGATCAAGTAAATTTTCGAACAATGTCTACACATTCACATATTATAAAAATGAAGATATATTGAAAGACTTTTAAAGAATTGATTTTTTAAAATATATTTTGATCAACATCACAAAATTTATATAACTGGCCCAAACTGGCAGATGATGAAATAAGCAAATAAATGTTCTACTTTCCTATTTGTAAGCATTATGTGTCCAGTGGTAAGGAGCCTATCAGGATAGCATAAAAAAAAGAACGTACAAATGTTAATAATTGATTTATCCAAAAAAAAATTTATTTCCTTCTCCTTTAGGACTTTTTTATTCTCATGTTCATAACTAAACCTAAACATAAAAAAAATGCTGGCCTTATAATAAAGAAAGGGGCCTCTTTCAAAATAGATAATTTCAGGGCCGCTGGGTCAGGGGTACCAGGGGGGTACTTTGACTAAAAATAAATTAATGCTTTGAAATCTGCCCTTTGATGAGCAATGGTGCCTCTTTCAAAATTTGTGAATTTCATGGCTTTTGGATTAAAACACGAAAAAATTCAATCGCTGGAAAGTTGTTACATGATACTCAGGTGACCTATAAGGCCCGTGGGCCTCTTGTTATGTTTCGGTTTCCGAAGCACTTTCTTTCAGATTCTTTCGCGTATATCCTTCTTAAATTATGAAAGACGAGAACAATGCATACAGACATATATGTAGATGGCGGAAGATTTTTAGGTGACTTCAAGTTATTGTTAATATTTTTATTGTATCAAAATGAATTAAATGAATTTATAAACCAAGTGGCAATATTCAATTTAAAGAAAATCTTCCTCATTTTTTCGCTACGCATTTGATTGTGGATCGTTTCCGTGCAATGAAAAAAATGGAAATATCCTTGATTCATCTTGCATTTCTTTTTCTTGTCGGAGCAAATTGTTTGGGTAAGGTTATTTTAGCAAAACACTCAAATGAAATCTTGGCAATTATTCTGGTTAATGTATTCGTTTTTGCATTTTCATGCCAAGAGATTTTTTTAAGAGAGTTGTAAATTGATTGATTGATTGATTGTATATTGTTTAACGTCCCTCTAGAGAATTTTTCACTCATATGGAAACGTCACCGTATGCCGGTGAAGGGTTTTAAATTTTGACCTTTAATCGGTACTCAGGGCCATTGAGCAGTGAGGGATCTTTATCGTGCCAACGCCTGCCCCTAACACGGGGCCTCGGTTTTTAAGGTCTCGTCCGAAGGACCCGCAACTTTCACTTCAAAGTGCCAAGCGCATGGGGAAGGAACAGTTGCTACCCACTTTAACGACTAGGTCAGTCGCGGCCGAGATACGAACTCACGACCTCCCGATTGCGGAGCGAGCGCTCTACCGACTGAGCTACCGTGAACGGTGAGTTGTAAATTGATGTAATCAATTGAAATTCAAATAATAGTCAAAATCATACGGTAAATAACAAAAAAAAAAAAAGACAATATGGATACTTCTTTATATCTTTTTTTCTTATAACGCTTATCTTATTAATAAATTATTTAAAAAAAAAAGAAAACATCAGATTCTTGTTTGTTATGGATTGCAGTGCTTAAGATATTGAATTCATTGCAGAAAATCTTAGTCAACAAAGCTCTTATTCCGGTGTGGCGTCACAGAGTGTCTCTTATAAAACGTACTTGGCAGACAAAGCAGTCGACGGATATCAGGAAGAGGAGCGCGGGGAAAGCACGTGCAGCATAACTCTGGCTAAAGAACACTTCAAAGAGGCTTGGTGGAAATTACCGTTAAAACTCGTGTCTAATGTAGCTTATTTGGAAATTTTTTTTTCGAAACTCAAGTAAGTTTTTTCTTTTGTAATACTATAGGGTTATTGAACTTTGAACTTATTGAACTATTGGTGAATATCGGCCAGAGTTGGCTGTAAAAATACAAGAGCTTGCAAGTGACTTTTACAATCAATATGTGCCAACATTCATCAAAATAAGTTCAACTAGAGCAGAGCTTGTTGCAAAGCAACGAATAGGTCTTCCGTTTGAGCTTAGGATAAGAAGACGTAACCTTGAGTCTAGGTCAAAAGCCACATTCTAAAGTTGTACAAGTGAAGATTTAAACCTTGTAAGAGAAGCAACTTGCAATTTTTAGCTAGGAAAAAGAATGTAAAGGAATATATGTGTGACCTTGAACTTTCCAAGTGATCTTGAACTCTCCAAATGACCTTGATCTAAGCAATGACCAACTTTCGTTATAAAAATATTATCCATGTGTTACCGTCTGAAAAATTTCAAACATTTTATTTAGATATTCTTTCTGTCCATGCATCCAACCAAAAACATCTTATCCTTGGTGACTTTGAACTTGAGTCAAGGTCACTTCCCACCCTGCATTATATCAGCAATGTTTCAATAGTAGAAAAATGGTAGCGAATTTACAGTTTCATTGTCACTAACCTTGACTCATCCAAATGACTGGAATTGTTCAGCCATGTGTTTTTTTCTGACCATAATCGAAGCAAAATAATTATTAGGTTTAACACAATGTCAAGACTATAGCTCTACTTTTTTGTACTTATAAAAAAGGAAGAGAAAACTGGCCATTGCCATCGGACCAAAACTGTAGAAGGAGTAGCGTTTTAAAGGAATTTTACAGAAATTTCTAATTTTTGTAATCATGACAACACCGTTCATCGAAATAAAAAAAACGATGCACTTAATTATATATCACAGTATAATCTACTTGTGTGCCCAGTTATACTGAAATCAAACTAAAACTGTAGGAGGAGTAGCATTTTTAAGGAATTATACAGAAATTTCTATTTTTAGTAATCATGGCAACACCGTTCATTAAATCAAAAACGGATGCACGATATTTTGTATCTTCGTAAAGGCTACTTATGTGCGATGTAATATTGAATTCAGACAAAAACTGTTGAAGGAGTAGCATTTTAAAGCATTCAAAAATCGATGCACTATATTATGTATCTTACAGAAGTGTACTTGTGTGCCAGGTTATATTGAAATCAGACCAAAACGGTAGGTAGAGTAGCATTTTGAAAAATTGTTTACAGACAGACAGACAGCTAGACAGACGAAGAGATAGCGGACACTTTACTATCGCATAAGCTCTTCCGAGAAAAAAATGAGTTAAACAATAATTTAAAAGGAGTGAGGTCAAGGTCAAAAGAAAGTTCAATGTCAAAAGAAAAGTCAAGATCAAAAATGGTGATATATGCAGTTGAATAGTTCTCATCAGTATGCATCAACATGTGAAAGAACTATGTGCGGTATTAACCAACATTTGCCCCCCAAAATCAAACTTTGATGGAGTAATATTTAATTAAGTCCTTAAACAGGGGAGTATATGCTGACTTCAAAGCACTGAATAATTTCATAAGTAATGACGTCATATGTACGTAATGACGTCACAAATATGACGTAAATTTCAGTTTTTTATGAATTTTGCAGAAAAATGTACATATTTCGTCGATATTTTAAATAAAAGTCACCGAGCGCATGTGTGTTCAGGATAAATATTTTGATATAATGTGTAGAATGATAATATCAATGAAATATGTCAATATTGTTCCTGAACACACATGCGCTCTATAAATTTTAAAGCTTAAATTGTTGAAATTTTGTCCATTTTGTCCTCTTTCTGAAAAAGGATATAAAATCGGACTAGTTTGTGACGTCATAAAAACAGAAATTGTGAATACACTGCTCTGGAACTATAATATTTTCTGTTAACTTATATTTCTCGTACAATTTATTGAATTCAGCACATTTCAGGAAGTTTTCAAAATCTGATTTTTGTGGGGGCAAACATATGCAATATACCGCATATAGTTCTTTGTTATTAAACACCATTTTGAATGGCAACATTCCCAGAACTCCTTTACTACCCAATGTCCTTTGTGCGAATAAATGAATAAATAATAACACAAGTAACAGCTTTTTATAAAGCTTGCCTGACTAATGTCATCAATATCTATGGAATCTATATAAGCATGATAAGCTATAAACATTTACATTTGGGGAGGGGGGTTAAATTATTTCACTAGAGTAAAGTATGGCGATGTTGCACAAAACATCATGCATTCATTTTAAGTTGTAAGATACTCATCAGAGCAATGGAAAAAGAACACATTTTATATAAACCATATATATTGTTTGAATATAAAATAAAAATTTAAATGAAATCATGATCATGTCCCGCTGTAGATTCGAAGCCGGGACGTAAAGATAAACACCTCCCTCCGCGAGTCTAAAAATGGTTTTAGAGGATGACGTAAATATAAGGGAAAACACTTCATTAATGCTTCAAAGCATGGCCACATAAAAAGGTGACAGCTGAAAATATGATAACTGCAAGAAATTGGGAATCGTAACAATTATGACTGACGTGCAGAATATGTTTATTAGTTTCTTTGGTATGCCAAAGCACCAAAGATTGTTGGAAACGTACGTGGGAAAAATAATTAAAGCTTTAAATGATCAAACAAACTTGATGGCGATATATGAATGGTGCGGATTCAGGAAGTTTTTCCCAGGGATGAGGGGTCAACATCAAAAATATTTGTCAATTCATGTTTTCTCAATCCTGAAATTTGTGAGAGGACACTTTCATAAGTCTTACTCTGTGGAGGAAACCCCTGGAAGGGAGGGGGGGATGATCAGATGTTTAATTACTTTAATTCTAACTCACTTCACAATATCACCGATTTGTTGTTTTCTTTATCAGAGCTCGACCAGGATTCAGACAGAAAAGAACAGACTTTACATAATTCATGCAGATTTCATTTTCTTTCAGTAGAATAGTCGAGGAAAAGGGCGCAAAAACCTACACGTGACATTTGGCGCGCAATAATAGTGTCACCCCTTACCCAGTTGCAACTTCTCGGGCCTTTCCGACTAGCGGAAAAACGACCTCGAATATATATGGTAGACGCCATGACAACCTTCCCTTTTCACGATCTTTGAAATAAATGAATGGAGACCTTTTATCTGTGGAATATGGAGTTTTAACTTTATTCAATGTACTGATATTACCTAAAATATACTATAGAAGGGACTTCTAACTCTGTCTATGCCTATATTTGAATAAACAGGAAATGTATAAAATTTTAACATCCGGTGATGTTAATACATTCGAGGTTGTTTTTCCGACCTCTTACGGAAAGACCTGAGATGCTGCGCTTGACCCCTAACCTAGAAGACAAATGGACTAATCCAGTAGTATAGAAACGCAGAAAAAAAGGTCAAACGGACATATTCGTATAAGAACTCGCATGGAATTAATAGATGCTAGCAAAAAGCTAAAGGAAATATATACACCAATGTATTGTAATTGCAATACGTTTATTTTTCTGCTAACAGAATAGATAACTGTTGTTGCTGAAATGCATGTAACAAAATCCGGATGATAATCAGCATACACAAAATTTTGCTGGCTAACTGTGGCCTCTTAGCTTTGAACCCTGGAAATTCTTAGTAGTGCCTGACACCGTGACGTCAGGCAATAAAAGGCTTTCAGTTTGTAGAAATAATTCAAAAAAGTTTTGCGCTATAAATATACAGTTATTACTAGCTAACTCTAAAGTACTCTATCGTACTAGCGTACTCTGTTTAGTAGGACCGGTTTTTTCAATTGGTGGCTCTGTACAACTCTCCAGTCTGTCATTTTTTTTTTTGGAGAGCTACAGATCTGCAGCTATACTGTATATAAAGTTTGATTAAAATATCTTTGATGGTTTGTTTGAAAATGAGCTTTAAACTTAGCTAAAGGCAAAGTGTGACGAAAGGAGATACGGCAGGATGGAACACATCCGACATGACAAACACTATATCCCAAGCCATATTCATGGCGGGACATAGAAATGTCGTGTATGATTATTGGTTTACATAAAAAATAGGTTGTGACTTTCTTTCGGAATTCAACACTAGCCTTAACCTACATGTATATACGCATGTACAAAAACAAATCAACCCAACTTACATTTTCGGCTCAGAAGGAAGACATTCTATTCATTTTAAACATGTTAAAGGGGGGGGGGTGATGAGAGGAAATGTAACCAGTCGTTTCGGTCCATGAAACATGAAAGATTATTTTTGGAATGTTTATATACAACTGCGTGGCTTTCTTTGAACTAATTTAGAATTTATTGAAATATTTAAATAATTCTTTTAGGGACGCCGTGATATATTTGGTAGTCTGTGTAATAACTGTTTGGATAAAGTGTCTTTTGAAGGTACAACACCTTTCTTTTAATATTACTAAAGGATTTGCTGAGCCATTTTTCCGTATAGTCGAAATGCATGGGAGAACGAAATAAACCGTATGTGGATTGTTCAAATACACAAATTAATGCGATTGTGTTTTTCATCTAAATAAACAGGTTTTTTTTTCTTCTTGTTTTCCTTTTTTGTAAAATGCCGTTTGCTTTGTTTAAAAGCTTGTTCATACGCGTTACCAATGTAAGAAGAGAAAACAAGATGTCCTCAAGAAATTCATTTCTAATGATGAAAACACCGAGGACGATGAAGATAATTAAGGTGAAACTGACACCCTAGTATCTACATTTGATGTCATCAACATTAACAATGACTGGCCGGAGGGACGTTTGGGAAAGAATTTGAATTGATATTTTATTGTCGAGATACTGGTTAATGATAAATAGCATTAACTAATTTTCATTTTTTTTAAAAATCGTATTCTGAAACTCTGGATGTATATATTTTGGCCGTTATTCTATGCAAAAGTGCATATGTGTATATATATACTTACATTGTCTGTACATGTACAAGCATGTAAAATCGTGCAATGTTGAGATATTCTGTATATTCAACGAAAAAGTATATTATTTTGTACAATAACATTTTAAGTTTAGTAGGAAATAACTGCATACTCAAAAGTGCTTAATTTAATGTTGGATTTTTCCTGTGAATTAGAAACGTCACCTCCAATTACAACTACCATGCACGCGTGCATGTAAGTTTAAGATTAATAAAACAATATCCACCTCGATAAAAACAGGGGGAAAAATATTGCAAACCCAGCTAGTGTTTATTCGGCTATCAAATTACATAAAACTTGCAATGAATAAATGTACAAGCGATTACGATTGATTTTAAACAAGCTGAAATAGAGTGAAATTAAATGATATGAAACAAACTACATGATTTCAAACCCAATTTTCCATTTGTAACTATCGGAGTACACAATGGATTTTCACATATGCCCACTGTTCTCTGCAACCACGTGCTTGTAAACGAGGATCGGACAACACAACTTTAGACACAAAGGGACAAAGCTGGATATAAACTGTTTGCTATATTACAAATACGTTAATAATAGTATATTATAAAGTATTTTTTTTATTTTCAATGTTTATTTAATCTTTTAAAAAATGATACACCGGTAAATGGAGAAACAAAAGAGTGATCATGGTAAAAATAAAACGTAGTACATATACAATATTACCTATCACTATCCATCACTAATTATAATTATTTGCCGAAGCCCCTTCTCAGTTACAATTGAAATAAAATACATTAACACAGAATAGAGAAATATTTTTTCTTATTTTGCGCGAACATGCCAAAGAAGGCTAACACAATTCAAAATGTTTTTATGCACTAGTGTTTGGAATTACGATTAAATGTAAAAGATGGGTGAATTAATCTTATTGAATCGTGATGTAATTAAAAACACAATTTTCTATTAATTGATAGGTCTTTGTACACAATGGTCTAATACAATCACAAACACTTGCTTTGTTTATGTCCACAGGTGGCTGGTACACTGGTGACCTAGATCGGCAGCGTGGGATTCTCGGCTTGTGTTACATAACTGTAACATGGGGATCATAAAATGTAAACAACTAATGATCGTGAATTATTCGATGTATAAAGTTTAAGATTAATTATATATTTTGTTACAATGATAAACGTAGAAAGATAGATTTCATATCTTCCGTTTTTAAAGACGTGTTCACTATAAAACTAATTAAATAAAGAAAAATAGAAAAACTAGTTGTAACTAGAGCTGAGCTCGTTGCAAAGCAACGAGTAGGTCTTCCGTCCTGTTTGACCGGAAGTAACTTTTATTTAAAAAAAGAGAGTAATGAAGTCCAAAAATGGGTTAATCCTCCAAATCTACGTTAAGTATAGCAAAATTAAGCCATTCTTTGGTATTTCTGGTTTGACCGGAAGTGACGACGACGGATGGAAAATTAATGTTTAAGCTTCTAGTGAGACATGTTACCCCAAAACCTGTCAAAAAC
Organism: Saccostrea glomerata; assembly: GCA_003671525.1. NCBI lineage: Eukaryota > Metazoa > Mollusca > Bivalvia > Ostreida > Ostreidae > Saccostrea > Saccostrea glomerata. Next base: position 186,645 of record PRKT01000655.1, read on the forward strand.
GGCAAAATATGCATTTTCTGACCACTTACGGTTCGACCGGAAGTGACGTCGCCGGACGTATTTTGACGACCCCATTAGATAAAGCTTGATATATTGAACAACTTTGCTTCTTTGATGCATAACAAATTCTCAATACTTTTTGAGATATCTGAAAAAAAAAATTTGGCCCCTCTAGGTCCCTTAATTTAGGGCTCAGCCCTTTTTTCAACATATCATTTGAAAGATCTTCTAATTCTGCACAAATTATGTTCTATATATTTTAACAAAATATTTTTAGTTTAGAAGATAAAAAGAAAAATATGAGTAATTTTTGGTTCTTTTAAGCGTTCTAATTTTTGACCCCTATATAGCGCCATTTTGTATACAGAAATCGAAAAAAAAAGCCGATGTGCACAACTTCAATCCTTCTATTATCTAAAATCAGTATAATTTCTGCTCCAGCTTTAGCCGTCTCTGAGCCTTTGTCTGGAAACGAAAGCCTATAAATTTTC
>PRKT01000655.1:193068-263403 GCA_003671525.1 Saccostrea glomerata
ACTAGAAACTCTTGTTGCTACAGCAACAAAGAAGGTCTTCCGTTCTCCTCTATTAATCTGTATGCAGGATGTTTTTTTCTATTTGAAAAAAGACAGGCATATCACAAACTAATAGGCTAATTCTCTACAAGGATTTTAGATCGGGCTCGCAGTTGGTATAAATATACTCTAAACAGACTTCCTGGATTATACGAGTCGACTCGGGGATAACCACGAATTCATTGATCACGCAAAGAGAGCACGTTCAAAACATTGTAACACGCTCCTAGGTGTCTATATGAGCTTGAATGAGATTGTTTTCGAGTTAAGATGTAAGGGGTAGGGTCTGATTAAAATTACGATATACCTAATAATATGAATAACATGCATTTGATCTGCGCATCAAGACGGAAGCGTAAGTGAAAACGTTGTGAAATGTCCCATGTGTACCTGCATCACATGTGCATTATACATGTATTAAAGAGACGTTTGAAAATATCCTATTTGAGTTGTTTAATGTTTGAAATGGATGGCGATAAATTATTTTAGAGCATGTGAGAAACATGAGTGAGAGATGCAAGGCAGTTTGTAATTATGGAAAAGGAAAACAGAGAATCGGGTTCGGGTTTTAACATTCCTGACCGAAATTTGCATGAAATTCAATGTAAGTAGCATAAATAAATTTCCAAACATGTAATTCTAGATGGGAAACACAGGGAAGAAACGTATATTTCTTTTTAATATGCTGAAAGTCGCTATTTCTTGGGATTGTGTTATTCTAGAAAAAAAAATCAAATTTCAAATGAAATCAAAATTCATTCTATTAATATTAAATCCAAATAAAATTGACATAAATTAATATTGTATACACTAAAGAAAGCAAGAGTACTTGGTATTAAAATGTCACAACAGAGCAGGAAAATAGAATGATATTAACAAAATTTGCAGAAACAGCCAATCCGGGCTTTAATTAATTTTTATGCTCAGCAATACAAAATTTAAGACAGAAAAAAAAAATGCAGATTTTCCCGATTTTCACTAGAGTTTCATTTTATTTTAGAGACTCACCTTAAAACTCTCAGGACACTTTCTTTAAGGTCTTTTCTTACTTTTACTCCAAATCTTATGTCGATATATCGTGTCGTTTGACTTGAAGACATTTTCTCTATACTGCTGTTGATTTTTTTTTTAAGAAAGGAGGGGGGGTATAAGCATTTGTAAGAGTAAGAGTTGCAAATACCTCAACGACATAAAACTTAATTGTGACCTTTGGATCAATAGGGGGTCATTTTTCAAGGTCAAGATCATCCAAAAAAGAGAGAGATAAACTTAAGATTAACACTTGAAGCTGATAAAAGAAATGAATATTTCTTTATTACTTTTTGAGTAAGGGATCAAGGTCAAATGTCAAGGTCAAACATCAAACTCAAAGGTCAAGGTCATGTGGCATATATAAGCAATTTAAATACTTTTCCAATGACCTTGACTTTTTGACCTTTGGTGTTGTTTTATTTCTTATAATTGGAAGTTTTCGTTTTTTTTATTTTTTTTATTTATTTTTGGTGGAGCTGACATATTTCAAAAATACAAATTAGATGCAATAAAGTAATGAAAAAAAAATGGAAAGAAAAAAGTTGGAATTTTCGATTTTTCAAATCACATCCTGTTACGACCGGAAGGACAGCGGAGACATTTATGCCTATATCTGTTGTTCACTCTTCAAGGTTTATTATTCATATCAGTTTCGTGTCTTGATGTGTTATCATAACCAAGATCTGGCTTTGTTAACTACTCAGTTTGAGGACAGGAAATCATGATACCGGAAGTCAATTTTTAACAGATATTTGTAGTTACTCTAGACATTTGCAGTCTGAATAACATGTTCTAAAATCATATCAAATACTCTTTCTATAAAAGATATATATGGGATAGTATGATACGCAATTTATGTACTTTTTATCTCATAACCGGAAGTTGCAGTTTTTTGTTTCTGGTGGGACGGACATATATCAGAACAACCAATAAGATGCAATAATGTGATACTGAGAAGTACTCCATAAAGAAAAGTTGAAATTTCTTATTTCTTTGATCACTTCCTGTGACGACCGGAAATGACGGCAAGCGATCTTAACCCTTAGGAGTTTCCTTACTTATCAAGATCTATTACTCATTCAAGTTTGGCGTCTCCATCTCTTACCGTTTCCGAGATCTCTTTGTGATAACTTCTCATACAGAAAATCACAGAGGACAGAAAATCACGCGACCGGAAGTGAATTTTACAAAGATATTTGAGGTTAATGCAGACATAAGCAGTCTATATAACACATCTTAAAGTCACTACAAATACTTTATGTTTAAAAAATATTTATGGGAAAGAAAAATGCACAAATTATGTAGTTTTTCTCTTATAACCAGAAGTTGTCGTTTTAGTTTCCGGTAAGACTGATGTGTTTCAAAAATACAAATAAGATGTTATATTGCGATGCAAAAAAAGGTTTCATGCAAGAAAAGTTAAAAAATTTGATTTCTGGATCACTTCCTGTGACGACCGGAAGTGACGGCGGACAATTTTATTCCAACTGATTTTGTCTACTTATCAAGATCTACCACTTATATAAGTTTGATGCCTTAATCTATTATCGTTTACGAGATCTAGCTATGATAACTTCTCATTTTGAGGACAGAAATTCACGCGACCGGAAGTGAATTTTACAAAGATATTTGACGTTACTGTAAACATCTGCAGTCTTAATAACATATCCAAAAATCATTTCAAATACATTACGTATAAAAAATATTTATGGGAGAGAAAAATACTGAAAATATGCAGTTTTTCTCTTATAACCGGAAGTTGTCGTTTTTGTTTCCGGTTGGACTGATATATTTCGAAACTACCAACAAGATGCTATAATGTGATGCAAAAAAGTTTCAAAAAAGAAAAAGTTGAAATTTTCGATTTTTTTTGCCACTTCCTGTGACGATCGGAAGTAACGGAGGACGGACTTAAACATATTGCACAAATCCACTAGTCATGATCTATTATTCCTGAAAGTTTTATATCTTAATCTGTTACCGTTCCTGAGAAATCTTCCGGACATGATCTCTTTTGTAAAAACGGAAATCGGACATATTTAACGACCGGAAGTGAATTTTGAAACGCTGAAAACTACATTTGGAAGATATTTTTATTCTCTATCATCCCTGAAAATTTCACGAGAATCCATCCAGTCATCTCTGAGAAATCGTCAAAAAAAGAAAAGGGAAAATAAAATAATAATAATAATAACTAGATATGAAACTCGTTGCGAGCAACGAGAGGTCTTCCGTCCGATTCCGGAAAGAAGACGTAAAATCGAGCTGAAAAAGTAAAAAACATTTGCACACAAGGAGGATTAAACCCAAGTCGCTAGCATGAAATTCCAACGCACTAAATATTACGCTATCGGGACCTCTACTCTAAATCTACTTGTATATATTAACGAATATGCTTCTCTCTTAAAATTTTTAAAAGGCAGGTCACTATTCAAAATTTAGCGCCAAACGCCACGAGTTAATCTTCGCGCTTTTTCTTTGGAATGTTCTATTAAATAGGTGTGAGAGCTTCAATGAAATTAAAAAAAAGAAAATTCTTATAGCCTAAGATTCAAGATTTAGAAAGTATATTTAACACATTTTAAAAATTCCATATTGTATATATGCATGTCACACTAAAGCGGTGAAACGGTTATGATTTTTTTTTCAATTTCCTGTTTATCCCCAAACTTAACTATCCCGATTAGTTAATTGAAAAAGGTTGAAACGTTTCGCCGAAAAACATGGCTCGCCCTTTGATGGTCAAGGAATCAAAAATCATTTATGCTCAATCACTTGAATCAGGTCTTTGAAACAAGAATGCTAAAATAAACTCCATGAAGCGATCTTTAAAAAAATCGTTTTCTTATTTTTGTCTTATTTATAGTTTAAAATGACACAAGTGTGCATAGGAAAAACAGTGGTGAAGATTTATACTGACAATATTAATTGATATTCTTTTTTGAGAAAGTATTACTTATAAGTTTTTCCGTGATGCACAAAAGATATTAGGTATCGAATTTCATTTGCACATTGTGCGCAATCGTCTTTTGTTTTTCTACTTTGAAAACCAGCCAAAACCAATTATAGAAGACGTTAGTTTGACACAGAACTGCAACGAAACTACGACGTGACAATCCAAGTATTCCTTTACATTTCATTTATTCTTATGTTACTTTCGTTCAAGCAAACGCTCGGCTGCCTCCGTAAACCACTATTGCGAAATGTCGGCGTTGACAGAGACAGCCGCCATTTTGGACCCGCTTCAGATTTTTGAATGCTAATATCTAGACTTTAGATATATTAACATTCAAACAAATTAAATAGTAAGCATTATACGGAGGGCTTCTACTACGATACTAAATATAAATGAAAAATACTGAAAAACAAAAAAGTTAGAAAATACGATTTTTTTAAGTTTGCAATTCGTAACGACCGGAAGTACTGACGACACACGAAAAGGCGATTCTGCAAACCACAAAGTCATGATCTATCATCTCCAATAAGTCTCCAGTTCACATCCTTAGCCATTTTCGATAAAAAGGGGCGACAAAATCGCATTTTAAAATCAGGAAATTGTCCATAACTTGGCACCAGAAGCGAATTTTCCAAATTTTTCTGCGGATGTAACAACTTCATATAATGACACATATTTTGTGAAAGTTTCATGAAAAACCGCTGAATAGTTTTCGAGAAATCGCCTGCACAAAATTTTGTCAAAAAAAGAATAATAATAATAAATAAGAAACAATAGAATCACTATAAGGTCTTCCGTGAAGACGGAAGACCTTAATAAATAAGAAACAATAGAATCACTATAAGGTCTTCCGTGAAGACGGAAGACCTTAATAACTAGATGAGATCTCGTTGCGAGCAACGAGTAGGTCTTCCGTCCGATTTTTCGATAAGATATGATTTTGACAATGATCTTTGTTAAATCATAATGATATCAAGACTTCACTCCTTTGATTAAATTCTTTTACGTTCTACTATAAAATTATTAAATACATGTTGTTATCATAATGGATGAAAGTCTTTTGGCCCCTAAGGGCCCCTTATTTGAGGGGTCAGATCCTTTCTTCCTATCAAATGATCAGGTTTCTATTTTAAAGATTTTTTGTTCAACTACTAATAAGATATTTCTTTTCGTTCTCGCGCTATGAAGGATAGAAAAATTTAGGGGCCAATCCTTTATATCCTTAATGGGATGTTTTTGCATATATAGAATGATTGTTTAATGTTTAGAAGACAACACTGAGCATCTTTTACTCGATATCGCTTATCAAAATATTTCCCCTTTTGGAGATATAAAGAATCCAAGAATGAGCATTTTGGTCCCTTATGACCCCTTATTACGTAACATATTATCACGATTTTACAATTCATTGATGCAGATTGTTATGATAAAAATTTTCGTTTCAGTTATTTATAACAAAAAATTGATATATAAAGAGTTATAGATGAGAGACTTTTGGCCCCTGTTTGCCCTTTATTTGAGGGGTTACACCCCTTTTCGTTATATCAAATGATACAAAATCTAATTCTGAACAACTTTTATTATCTATCTTTTAACAAATTATTGACAGGTATCAAGATATTCAGAGAAAACGTATTAAATTTTGCGAGAGATTTCCGAGCCTATTTTTCGGCTCAGGTGAGCTTCAACGCCTTTTGCGCTGGAAAGATATAGACTCAAAAAAGCAATTCGGCAATCCTTCCTCTACCATCACTGAAAATCTCAAGTCAATATCTTCATTCGTTTTTCAGTAATTGCCAGGACAAGCCGACCCTCTAAAAATCAGTAAATCGTCTATATCTCACGACCGGAAGTGACGACGTACATATAAAAAATTTCCAATAAGGTTCAGACCAATGTCTATCAGATCTAAGAGTTTCGTGAAAATCGACCCAGCCGTTTCCGAGAACTCGCGTGCACAAAATCGGTAAGAAAAAAAAAGAATAATGATAATAATAACTAGATATGAGCTCGTTGCGAGCAACGAGAGGTCTTCCGTCCTATTCCGGAAAGAAAACGTAAAATGGAGCTGAAGATATATATATGTAAAAAAAACATTTGCACACAAGTGGAGTTTGAACGCAAGACGCCAGCATGAAATTCCAACGCTCTAAATATTACGTTATTGGGACATCTACTCTAAATCCACTTGTTTATATTCAAGAAACAGTGCTTCTCTCTTAAAATTATCAAAGGCGGGTCACTCTTCAAAATTTAGCGCCACGAGTTAATCTTCGCACCTTTTCTTTGGAATGTTCTATTAAACAGGTATGATAGCTTCAATGAAATTAAAAAAAAAGAACGTTCTTAAAGCCTACGTTTCGAAGTTTAGAAAGTATATTTAACACAAATACAAATTTCATTTAGTATATATGCATGTAAAGCGATGAAACGGTTATAAATTTTAAACTTTTTTTTCAATTTCCTGTTTATCCCCAAAGTGAACTATCGCGATTAGTTAATCGAAAAAAAGGTTGAAACGCCGAAAAACATGACTCGCCTTACAGGTACGACGGTCAAGGAATCAGATATCATTTATGCTCAATAACTTGAATCAGGTCTTTGAGAAAAAAATGCTAAAATAAAATACATGAAGCGATCTTTAAAAAAAATCGCTTTCTTATTATTTTTTCTTATTTATAAGTTTAATATGACACAAGTGTGCATAAAAAGCAGTGGTTAAGATTTATACTTGATATTGATACTGATATAATTTATTTTCTTTTTGAGAAAGTATTGTTTATAAGTATGATTTAAGATTTTTTTTTTCGTGGTGCACAAGAATATTAGGTATCGAATTTCATTTGCACATTTAGTATTTTCTTTTTCTACTTTGAGAACCAGCCAAAACCAATTAAAGAAGACGTTAGTTTGACACAGAACTGCAACGTAACTACGACGTGACAATCCAAGTATTCCTTTACATTTCATTTATCCTTATGTTACTTTCGTTCAAGCAAACGCTCGGCTGCCTCCGTAAACCACTATTGCGAAATGTCGGAGTTGACAGAGACAGCCGCCATTTTGGACCCGCTTCAGATTTTTGAATGCTTATATCTAGAGTTTAGATTTATCAGTATTCAAACAAATTATATAGTAAGCATAATAAGAAGGGGTTCTATTAAAATACCAAAAATAAATGAAAAATGTTGAAAAACAAAAAAGTAAGAAAAAACGCTTTTTCTAAATTTGCATCTCGTAACGACCGGAAGTACTGACGACGCACGAAAAAGCAATTCTGCAAACCACAAAGTCATGATCTATCATCTCCAATAAGTCTCCAGTTCATATCCTCAGCCATTTTCGATAAAAGTGCGCGACAAAATCGCATTTTAAAATCAGGAAATTGTCCATAACTTGGCACCAGAAGCGAAATTTCCAAATTTTGTTTGTGATGAACAAAGATCATATTATGACTCATATTTTGTGAAAGTTTCATCGAAAACCGCCGAATAGTTTTCGAGAAATCGCCTGCACAAATTTTTGTCAAAAAAATCAATAATAATAATAAGAAACAGTAGAATCACTATAAGGTCTTCCGTGAAGAAGGAAGACCTTAATAATAGGGAAAAAGAAACCGAACGAAAACAATAAGGTCTTCCGTTGGAGACGGAAGACCTTAACTAGACGAGCTTGTTGCAAAGCAACAAATAAGTCTTCCGTCTAATTCTGAAGACGATGATATCACGTTGTTGATGCGTCGTACCAGGTTTGAATTTTTTTATTTCAATTGCCGAGAAAATTTATAACTTCTATATAATGTGCAGGATTACTATAAAACTTTAAATACACTTTTTTTGAGGTCTCTTCTACATGTTTCCGCAGTTTCATGTGGATACCGGATGGCGTATGAGTTCAAGAGGTGAAATCTAGGTTAATCTGGTTTGATAAAGAGGCGGGGGGTTGAATAATAAATAAGCGAGTTTTGTATTTTATAGCTTGGATTAGAATTTTGAATTAACTTTAAAGGTCAAGGTCAAAGGTCAAGGTCAAATGACGAAGGTCAAGGTCAAGGTCATTTGTTTTGGTTAATTGGGCCTCTACTTACAAGGTTTAAAGTCAGAATAAATAGTGATATTGCAAGAGATTAATGCTCAGAAAGGTGATAGAAGTTATTTCTTACTAGACGAGCTTGTTGCAAAGCAACAAATAAGTCTTCCGTCTAATTCTGAAGACGATGATATCGAGATTGATAGACATTTACGGTTATGTGTGCAAAAAACGAGCCATTTACAAATACTTCCGGCCAAACCGGAAGTGACGGTATTTTAACGACTTTAAATGATCTCTGCCTCTGCTATTTATTATTTTGAACAACTTTCCTTCTATGATGCATAACAAATTGTCAACACTTTTTGAGATATCAGAGAAAACGTTATGGCCCCTCTGGATCCTTTATTTTAGATGCCAGCCCTTTTTCTTGGATATCATTTGAAAGATCATGCAATTCTACACTTCTTTTGTTCTATATGTCTTAACAAAATATTTTTAGGTAAAAAGATATCTTCGAAAAAGTGTTAAAAACTTTGAAATTCGTGATACGTCTATTTTCGGGCCATAGCGAGCGCCGACGTGCGGCACTTCCGATAAAAATGAAATACGTTATACATATCTACAGACTTTGGTCAATTATATCTGAAAGTTTCATGTTTCTATCTAGCGCCATTATTGAGAAAGTCTGCGGACAACCGAACCCTTCAAAAATCATAAAATCGACAATATCTCCAAACCGGAAGTGACGTCATCAAATCGGAAAAAAATGCATAAGGTTCAAGTAATGTAACATAAGTCCTGAAAGTTCCATGGAAATCCATCTAGCCGTTTTTGAGAAATCGCGTGCACAAAATCGGTAAGAAAAAAAAGAAGAATAAAAGTGGAAAAGAAACCTAAGAATAACAAGGTCTTCCGCTGAAGACGGAAGACCTTAATAATCTTAATCTTCAGAATCAGTAGAAGGTCTTCCGTTGGAAACGGAAGACATTAATAACTCTTTTATTATATAGCTGAAACAATACCTCATAATTTGTAATAATTATCCTGACTAAAAATCTCAAATTAGTGATTTTTTTTTCGATATCGTATTCAAATCAATGTCTGTCCTGTAACCTGTAAGTTTTCAATGTTGTATCATTCGGATGACCCAACCGACCGTTATGATTCACTTATATAGGTATTAGTCTAATGTGTAGACCATAAATTTTCAATTAATAATTTTATTATTATGTAAATAAAAACTTTTACCTGAATATCGCTTCATTTCTTAAATTTGAATCGGAGAATTTTATCAGACGACATTTTTTGCTTACAACGCGGTGTTCGATACTGAACACTCGTATTCGGAATGCTTCGGCCATACTCATATGCGTAATGCAAACTCAGCGTTCAATAAACATCAAAATATTTAACGATAAAGTTCTCTAGATCTTTTGTAGCTTTTTAGACTTCTTATTATTAGACTATTTATTAGCTATATAATAAAAGTATTATTTAAGAATAATGCTTAATTGGTCACTAGTATTTGATAGTATTGGTAAAAAATATTGGTGGATAGAAAATATCAACAAGAGTGTCATGGGTTAATATACTTGAACCATTGTTCAGAAAACATCCTTTTGATAGCAACAACCGAAGGCTTAGAAATAATTATCATTTGTTAACAGTACTACATGTTCATGTATTTTAAAATCAATTTGATATTGATAAATATGAAAAATTAATGTAAGAAAACTTTCCATCCTAATAACATGTTCCTTCCTAAACATAAAGGTTGGAAAAAAATCGAACAATATATTATGTGTTAAATTTCTTTCTAAATTAAATAAATGTTGAAAGGAAGTTTTTTTAGTATGTATTTTCAAATTTCAGGTATAAACAGAAAAACAGGATTCTCGATATATGCGTTCAATGACTCTTCTTTTGTACCGCCGTATTGTGCAGGAGAAAGAGTGTTTTCACAGGATCATTCAACTTGTCCCAGCCGTGTAATGAATGTCACCATCAATAAATAACTCAGGGGATAGCTTTGTATAACTCTAAGGATCCACCCCTACAAACAAATTGTACAAGATATGAGCCGACATTCGCTACTATAGAGATATGTGAAGTAAAAGTAATGGGTACGTTGAGTTGTGAGACATTCTGTTAACATGTTTAACTAAAATCTATGAGTCATTTAAATTCACCGAAAAAATGTTTTCTTAAGAAAACAAAGGCAAAGTAGACAGAATGTTCTGCCTATTTTTTTGTATTGTAAAGCAAAGAAATTATCTCAGTTGCTTGCAATTAATCTGAATTTATTTTCAGGATGTCCCTCCGGACATTTCGGAGAAAACTGTACATCATGTAACCCAAGATGTCGGAATAGATAATGTGACGCTTTTAATGGTTCTTGTATATATGGATGCAATAACACTTTTATGGAACAACCTCAATGTCGTAAGAAATCAGCTATTGGATAGTTTTATTTTTACATGTTTTGCCAAATACATCAATTTTAATAATTCGACTTGATCGAAACATCAGGGAGCAAAAATAACTTAGATAAATAATATTCATTTTTATCAACAAGACAGAAAGAGAAACTAAGAACATCGAGAAAAAAAGTAAATCATTATTTATTTTATAATAGTGTGTGTCAATGGGTATTTTGGAGAACTCTGTGAGAATAGCTGTGGAAATTGTTTAGATGTGATACATTGCAATAAATTGTCCGGTTTCTGTCCTCATGGATGCGAAGAAGGTTGGAGTGGATCAAAATGTGATGGTAATATTTTTTTTTATTAATTGAGTATTAATTGAGTATATTTTTTTACTGATATTATATGTTTTAATCCAGTTTTGCCAGTTTTCCCGTATCATGATGTTTTATATTTTGTACTTTGACGAAATCACAAATAAAATTTGAACCGTATATCTTTAAGAATTAGTTCAGTAGCAGGAACATTAATTTGTTCTTTCTAAACTATATACAGGTACAAATATTATGTGGAAAGAGAGTAAAGTAAGAAAATCGGATGTTGCGTTGAAGTTTCAAAATTGCTTAATCCATCCCAAAATATTTCAAAAAATGAGATTATTTAATTTATAAGGAAACAAATTGTGAAAGTTAATAAAAATTAGGAAAACGTTTCTTTAATCGGTTTCGTTATATTCAACGGATTTATTTCTAAAGTAAACACATGTACCAAGGTAATAAACAACAATGTTAAAAAGTTCTCTGGGAAATAAACTTTTAGTTGGTCACGTGATCAAGTCCTGTGGAGCCCTAAGTACCAGCTAAAAACGCATTTCTCAGTGAACTTTTAACATTGTTGTATTTTAATTTTATTTACATTTGACACAAAAAAATTTTGAGTAAAATTGCATTCAAAAACACAAATGGGCCGTCAAGTCGCTATGTTGTGACGCACAATGACCTAGAAGTTTTTTGGTCAAAGTTAGTTTACCTCGCTCCAGCATTTGAATGTTTACATTCATGTTTAGCACTCCAGTTCAGGAAATATCTATATACAGTGAAAGAATAATGATCGCTGCTAAGAATAATTTAATTATTTCATACGTTCTTACAATATTTGAAGTAAAAAACAGTGGTACCTCCTGCTTTTGTTTACATATTTGCAAAGGAATTTCGGGTTCTCATATTATATGTCCTCTGTTTCCTTCATTTTTAGGTCACCTGAGTAAACTCAGGTGACCTATTGCTATCTGTTTTCGTCCGTCGTCGTTCGTCGTGCGTCGTTCGTCGTGCGTTAACATTTGAACATTTTTAACTTCTTCTCTGAAACCACTGAACTAATTTCAACCAAATTTGGCACAAAGCATCTATGGGTGAAGGGGAACAAAAATTGTGAATTTCCTGGTCCCCGCCCCCCTGGGGCCTTGGGGGTGGGGCAAAAACAACTAAAATCAGTGCAATCTTTAAAAATCTTCTTCTTTACTCCTAGACATCAAACAGTCAAACTGATTGTATGATTGTAATCGGCATTGAGTTCTCTACCAAAATTGTGAAATTCATGGCCCTGGGGTCAGGGGTTCTAGTGCTAGGGCGGGGCTAAACAGGTTATATAGTGAAAATGCATTATTTCTTTAAAATTCTTCTTTTCTGCTCCTGGACATTAAATAAACTAACCAAGTGCATAGGTAAGTTTAAAATGACCGCCTTTTCCAAAATTGTGAAAGTTATGGCCCCAGGGTCAGGGGTTCTAGTCCTAGGGCGGGGCTATATAGATTATATAGTGAAAATGCATAAATTCTATAAAATTCTTCTTTTCTTTTTGTGGGCATTAAATAAACTAACCAAGTGCAAAGTTATGTTGAATAAGACTGTCTCTTCTCAAATTGTGAATTTAATCCCCCCAGGATCAGGGGTTCTAGTGGTAGGGTGGGGCTATATAGATTATATAGTGAAATGCAAAAAATTCTTTGAAATTCTTCTTCTCTGCTCATGGGCATTAAATAAAGAAGCCAAATGCATAGCTATGTTGAATAAGGCTACCTCTTCCAAAATTGTGAATTTCATGGCCTCTAGTTTAAAACATGAATCAAATTCAATTGTTGGAAAGTTGTCTCATGATACTCAGGTGACCTATAAGGCCCGTGGGCCTCTTGTTTATTTAATACACAGTGTTAAATGTGCTTGTTTTCATTGCAAGACATCACAAATCACCACTTGTTTTATATCATGCTAATAAGCATTGGATTCCAAGCATAGATTCAAGAAAACAAAATAATATTTTTGTACGTGTTAACGTTATTGAGCTATAAAAAGATTTTTTGTGACTTTCAGAATGCCAGGAATATACATACGGATCAAACTGTTCATCTGTCTGTGGACATTGTAAAAATGATACTTCATGTTCAAAGACCAATGGAATCTGTAAACAGGGGTGTGAGCTCGGATGGGAGGGCCCCCTCTGTCTGAACGGTAGAGTTACAAGATGTGGTCTAAAACGTAAAATTAGTTGAACCTAAGTATATTTCTACAATTAATGAGTGTGTACACATGTAATAGATTTCTTTTGTTTAAAAATGAATTTTCTTTCAGTTACGTCGTCAGCTGTTGAGAGTGTGTTACAAGAAGGTAAGAGAAGTCAATTTATTATGACGAATCATTTTGTTCAATCTATTAAGAGGACTGGGTGGTCGGGGCCACTTTCAGACCATATTGAACTCCTTTCGAAGAAGAGTTCCATATAAAAATATAATAAAAGTGATCATTTTTATAATTTAAATGTATGAATTTTGAAGACATTCTATCTTTAAGATTAAGTTATTTCTTATGGTTATTTTTTTTACCCCCTAGACCCCTTAATGCTCTTGTTTTTAATTGTTTAAATGTAGTTCATGATTCAGTACACAATTTTAAATTTCCTATTTTTCGTAATGTATTTTTAAAATTTCTAACTTTTTTACTAGTATAAGTGGGTTGTGAGGATAACGAACATAACTATTGCAATGCAGTTGGAAGGGTCGCACTCAAGTGTCCTTAGTCATTTAACTATTTTCTGCTATCTAACCATTACCCTAACATAAATAATAAAGAATCAATAATTACAATTTTAAAAAAGGTATTATAATTAATCATTTATTTATTTTCATATTTTAGAATTAAACTTTTGGAAGACGCTATTTGTCATCGTTTCCAGTATATCGGCGTTTCTTGCTGTAACTTTTATAATAGTATGCTCAAGAATTTTTCACATCAGAAGGAAGAGACGTGTTCAATATATAAACAGAAAGCCCCTATCTATTGTAGGAAATGTACATGATTATGATCGAATAACTGCGACAGATAATAGATATACTTATAACAATTTTGATTCCACAATACAAAACTACAGACATGTATATAACAGTGGTAATTCGACATTAAGAAGCAACAGAAATACCTATGATCGAGTGAATTCCACACTAGAAGATCCGTTCTATGTGGAAATTCATTTATAAAATGAAAACGTGGATGACAGGCGACAAATGTTAGAGAGAGAGGGAGAGATAGTGTTGATTATGATAATGATGGCGAAAATGATTATGATAATGCTGCAGTGACTTCCTTTAATTTATCAGAAACAAGTCATTGTTGAAAACAATATTTGTCTAGCGGCATTGTTTGCTATTATAAATGTCTGTATCATTTAAGACAAAAGTACTTATAATGCATTGTTTACTGTACACCTAGGCGTATGGCTTCTGTGTGATGAAATATATGGAGATGACAAACAGTTTTCAAGTTTAAAGTCCATTAAACGATGCAAAATAAGAGCAGAATAAACACGGACCTCTAATACATCAGATGTGGGATCAGGTGCACTGGAGGATTGAGCATCTTCTACCGATCAATCACAACCACTGAGTGCTCCTTGTCATGGTTGGGAACTAACAGAGAAATATGTCGATAATGCAGTGTTATAAAAATGTTCTAACAATTAGTATGAAAAACGTCAATAAGCAGATAAGTTGTATTGCTGACAAGGCCATTGTATCGATATCGACTATAGAACTTAAGAAGAGATTACTTTAAACGAGACTGTTGATATTTTTGTTTCATCAACATGTTTGTCAATAATTAACATCGTTTTAGAGATTGTTTATACATAGAGCATTCTTTTCGCAGCTAGGTCGCCCATAGGAAATAAGCCTTAAAATATTCTGAAAAAATCAATATAATGTTGATATTTTTTTTATTAGCATGAGTTTTAATTTCATGGGAACTATACTAATGCATATGTATGTATGGGGTCTCAACCAAGTTCGGCCAACGCGACTTCACGTACATCAGCTGTTTGTCACGTGACATGTTTAAAATTAGAAAAAAATATGTACGGATACAAAGATTGTAAAAGTCCAAAGATATACGGATAATTGTTCACTATGAAATTGTTTTTGTGTTCTTTAAGACAAATTTTTTAACCTGAAAAGTGCTGGGAGCAACTTCTCCATGCCCGGGAAATATATAAAATTTAGCCGACTTTTGATAAACTATGTGCATTTACATTATACGCATTATAGAAATGTAAAACTACGGGAAAACTCAACAGCGCACAACTTGCTCCCAGCACTTTTCAAAATAGTAGGGGCAGTAGCTACAAGTGTATAAAATATTATAACTTATAATCAAGCGGATATCGTTGAACTTTTGAGATTTTGGAGGGGTATTACCTGTGATTGTAGTACGTTTCTGTATAAAAGTACATGACTGCGGCTTTATAAGAGACCTCATAGTTATCAATTAAATAAGACTGTGAATTATTGATAAATGGATTCAGAAATATGAATCAATTATAGTCAGATCAGGCTTATTTAGATTTAATTTTCATATTTTCAGTTCAGCTAATAGCTTTATCTGCATCTCAAGTACAGAGAAACTGCATGTCAAACTAGCCTATGACGTCATATCTGTTAGTACAGCGAGATCAAGCTGGCTTTGATTTTACATTCGAATAGTGTTGTAATGACAAGATAAGTTACACATTGATCATTATTTACCATTATCATAAGAAATCAAAGTATGTAAGAGTATATGAAAAAGAAAATTATTATTTATTCTCCGAGATTCATTTGTACAATTTCACCTCAATTTGACATCATAATCGAATTTCCGAGGCTCTGCATACACTGATCTACCTTGAGTAGCCCTTAACTTAGTTGCGTTGTGTATCAAATCAACTGATATATCTAATATCTGTACGGAGGTTATTGAGGTATACTGCTGTATAAGTAAGGAAATGACGCTTGAAAAGTTAAATTTATCAATTTTATCATAAAGTGTTGTTTTTATTTAGCCATTTACGTCTAGTATAAGATCCAAATATGAAACAGGTGTGTTAGACTCTGTTGTTTCATTTATTTCAAATAATAAACTTTGACCAAAAAAAAGATTAACAAAAAGACAAATTAATGGAAATTAAAAAAAAATGCATGTAACAGCAGCAATACTCTGTCATTTATTTTGCAAAAAAAAAAATACCATGATCTTATTTAATGCTGATACGTGAAAATCATATTTGCTTTTTTTCAGCAAAAATGATAACAGTTTCCCATTCTTCTTTTTGAAAAGGAAGTTGAGCATACCACTCTGTATATGATATTTTAGTTTTCAATAAAGACATTTGTAGACTCTTTTAATTTTTATGCAAATACCGTATAAGCAGAATTTTAAGCAAGGAATCAATTTTGTCATTTCATGTATTAGCAAGGGTTATGTGATCGTTGAAATTAAATGCCGCAAAAATAAACTGTGTTAAATTTGTAATTATAGATTCTTTATAGTGAGCACTTTAAAATCGCTTATATTAATTCTCGCTAAAAAAAAAAAACATATCTTAAGGATCTCTAAAATTGCGTCTTGCTAAAACTTCCACCTATATGGAAAGAATTTTCTGATTTAAAACATTATTCAGCACATATTCTTTCATAAAAGTTTTACTTTCCATTCACTTCATGAATGTATTTTATTGGTTGCATAATTCTCAAATGGTGTTTATTTCTATTGTCAAAACAAAAATATATCAGTTAATGAGGAACAATTAATTTGAAGACGTACAATTAAACATGATTGTGCTCATTTGGTTTTATCCATTCGTGTCCTGTTGTTGATATTTATATGTTTTATTTCTTAACAGACGGTTGAGTGAGAAAAAACAGAAACTAATATATAGAAGTATGTACGACAAAATGGCTTTTGTGAAAAATATTTACATTGGATTAATTTTTGTTGTGTTATCAGAGTCGATAGGTAGTCATTTCTCTGCATTTAATCATCAAGTCATTTAACCTCAGAGTAATTCCACAGATGTTAAGAGTTCGCATTATATTTAAAAATTTTCATTACTGTTCTATGTTTCTAATCAACATAGTTTTGAATCTTTTTATCCCTGCAGTTATTTTCCATACTTTGATGCTTTTATGTGGACAATAAACATAGTTAAATGTACGTCAATTTTTTAAATGATGTTCTGTTTTCATGCATTTATGAATTTATTGATTGATTGTTTAGTTTGATGCCTTTTTCAAAAATTTTTCACTCATGTAGAGACGCTACTACATGGCAAGGGAGAGCAACAATTTCTGTCCTAAACTCGACACTTAAGGCCGTAAAACAGTGAGGGATCTTATTCTTGGCAGCACCTCTTGGTGACACGGGACCACGGTTTATACGGTCGCATCCGAAGGACCGGTCTCCGTGTTCCACAGTAGAATTTTAACCCTCGACCCAAGGAACATGTCCTTACATCAGGACTCTACAGCAAACGTTTTAACGCAACAAAGGTGACTTTGCAGTTTTGAAAATGCTAATGTTACACGTGCACAAGTACATATTTAAATTCTAAGTTCTTCGCCGATGTATGTTGGATGTCATATTAGTTAAACATTCTCGCAAGAGACCTTAAGTGTTCAAGAGTTGCTCACACTTCAATTTTTCTAACAGGAAGTTCTTTATGAATAATAACCTATTATTCTCTATCTGTTTCTTTCAGTAGCATAGTTAACTAATAAATCACGTGTTTTTCATTACATTAAAAAATAAATGCACTTTAAGGTTTTTTATTTGTTTTTATATTTTAGACACTTTGTTGTACATTTACATTTGTTTTTCGCTATTAGTAAATTTTTACCCTACAAGTAGTGATAACACGTTTAAGATTTGCTCTTTTAATTATATAAAGTTTTAAATGTCCACCAGGATGCATGTGCGTATTCAGCAACATCTTAAAATAGTGATTTTTCAAAATATAAGGACAGTCACAGGCACGTAGTAATAAAATGAAAATTCAAGACGATTAACGTAAGTCGTACTCGTATCCAGTTATAATGTGATATTGAATGCATAACACATACATATATGGACTAAAAACTTGGACATAAAATCCTTTAGTATTTTTTTCTTCATACATAAAAAACCATTAGTCAATATGTATTCTGCAATCATGAATTAACAAACTAGTGTGTACTTCAGGGATTCATATGACGAAATATATCTGCACTGTAACCGACAGTTTTTCAAGCGCTAATGGTCTCCGACGCAAAAAAGGATGGGTGGGGGCATAAAAAAATTGTCTAAAATCCACATTTAAATACGCTTTACATTTGAGAACTCTTACATATGTAAGTTAATATATTTTTAAAGAAATATTCCAATTTGATTTTTTTTCAAATGTGTATTTGTAGATTCATAGCATTGCATACAACCCACGTCTGAAAGACGCGCAAGAACGTGATTTAGAGAGAAAGGGTGAAAAATTTTCTGTTATCAAAACTGGTGGTACAAAAATTATACAAAAAATTATGAAGATTATTTCTTGATGATGTGTATATCAAAAAGATGACTATATGTTTGTGTTAAATTATTACAAGAATACGTCAATGAAAATTGACAGTTACAGCTAACCTGGCCTTTTTGAATATCAAGGTTTAAGTAGTTCACTGATTCAAAATTTTCTCTCCTCATAAACAACTAAAAGGGGGGGGGGTAACTTTTGGAATTTCTTGTCCAAAAACCACTCTAACGATTTTGTCCAAAATGTGCATCCGCACAGAAGATATAATCTTGTATCAAATAGCAAAAATTAAACGACGGGATTTTTTTTTTGTGGGGGTGTTGTACCTCCTTAAATATTATAGAACTATATTGCTTTTCCCCCTTTTCTCTCTCTCTCTCAGAAGAAAGCAGACATGATAAGGCAAAAGTTGGATTTTTTGAAAACGTTTCTTAGTCAGTGAAAAAAGTAATAAACATGATTTCCATTTTTTTCCCAAAATTATTCAAATGGAAGTCATTTGTGTCTATCATGTATAAAGATTTGCTGTTTTTCTTTTTTTCATTATGTTGCAGTTTTGTAATGTTTGTATAAAAATGCATGTTATGACAGAAATAAAAAAAAATGAATGACAAAAAATAAACAATATATTTGCACCAATTAAAGAAATCAAAAAAGAAACATATACTGAGAATAATTCTTTTAAGAGGATATTTTTGAAACGGACACCAAAAAGTTCTTTTAATCAAATGTCAATTTTTTTTTTCAAAATAATTCATGAATGAGACGTCTTTTTATTGGTTTTTATATATGATTTAATTTGCAGATGTTATAGTTGTTAAAACATTAATCACTATTCAGATAAATAAGGAAGTTGTTACAGTAGTATTACTTTTTAAATTATTTTTATGCATGTTTTCAAAAAATGACAAAAATAGAGATAACAAAAAGGAAGTAATATGACCATAAAATCTAGTACATGTATTAAATACTTCAACTGAACATTAAAATACGCAATACGGTAAATCGGAGAAGATGAATGCTTTACTACAAATTATATATAGTGGAGTGGCATTTGTTTGTATTGCAGTTGGTCTAGGTAATCTTAATTTTGCATGATATGAAATTAACTTAATCACACTAAAATAATTTAAATGATATTATGTGTTCTTTATTATTTAAAAGCTCTATGTTGTATTTAATATTGCTTATAGGATTGTTTTGCTTTCGTAATTTTCAACCATTCTAACTCTGAATTCATTTTATTTGGAACTCGAATCGATCGGCCACCTATTTGTTAAGACAAAATGCTTTTAAATTGACGTCATTCTTTCACTAGAAAGCGAATACAAACGTAGCGTAAACATTTTCCCGAAAGAAATAGCTAGTAAAATTGATAATTAATTTCACAAAATAAAAGATAAGAAAAATTCACTTAATTATGTTCAATCAGAACTTTTGAAAGTTCGACTCGAAAAGACATGAAATTTATTTAAGGTGCACAAAAAAGCTGTCGAAGGATTCAAATCAAGGATCAGTAAATATCATATGAAGAAACTTACATGTAAATAAAGTAGCTGTCCTTTAAAAAGCGACTACGATACATGGACTATACGCATATTTGTTTTTAACCGAAATTCAACTTATGATAATAGAAAAATTTCATTGAATATTCATGTAGGTTCGTTCACATTTCATACAATGATCTGCATATTTTGATTGATAGAACTTTCATAGCAAAAATTGTTATTGTTAGTCTGATTGGCCTATAGTTTTCTTATTTAGAAAAAAAAATAGTTATTTTTTACATATAATAAAAAAACAGCTGGGACTTTACATATGTTCGAAATTTATTCGGAAAAAATCTAACACTGAAAAAATAGATCTAATGGTACACGCGTAGCAAAACTCTGTAGTACGCATACTTTTTAGCCCCAAATCCCTCCCCTACATGAAAAAAAACGTTGCAAAATACTATATCAAGCCTTATCCGGATTGCTACATATCAAATTGTTTTACGAGCCTTGATGCACAAAATCAATGCCGCTGAAGACTTGTTATATCTTTTAAAACCTAGGACTCGTCGTTGAATGAAGTTTTTAATTCGAGTTGTATATATATCTATACATAATTTCAAAACAAAATGAAGAATCGGTACAGTATACATATATATTTCTATATGCTGCAAGTTCTTCCAACTTTTTAAAATGCTTGTACCATAGAATCATTGTTTACTTAACTTTGTATATAAAGGTTGTGTATAAGAGAAAAATGTGATCGGTCAATAAATATATATAAATACGATATGCAAATTTAACAGAGAAATTTGCTAATGAATGATGTATTTTAATTCGAATAGGGTAAATTAGTCAGCAAATACAGCCTATCATTTAGTCACATTAGGCAAATGCTGCCTTAATATTTTTTATACAGATTGTTATGTCATCATTTACACTCTAAATTGTCCATGGTTTTTTTTCATTTTTTGAACATGACATAATCCTTCTTTTAATTTGGTTGTTTAGCTTCCGTACGTTTAAACTTACGTTTTAAAATCAATTTTCCTGCCTCTTATTTTAAACTATTGCGCCGAGAAATGTTTCCGGGAGTGAATGTTTTAGCCCTGTTCAACTGTTTGATCTGTTTGGGGTTTTTTTCTCAGATCAATAATTTCTCCTTATGTTCTCCAATTTTATCGAAAGTTTTTCAAAATCTCCTTACTTACGTAAATATCAGCATTATAGAAAAGAAAATC
This sequence comes from Saccostrea glomerata, assembly GCA_003671525.1. NCBI lineage: Eukaryota > Metazoa > Mollusca > Bivalvia > Ostreida > Ostreidae > Saccostrea > Saccostrea glomerata. The sequence goes on from PRKT01000655.1 coordinate 214,145, forward strand.
ATGAGGCTATCAACATTTTCCTTTCGATCTGTAATTCAGGATTTGCCGTGATGTTTCTTGATCTCTTTTTCTTGTTCATATGACAAAAACATATATTTCAAGTTTTGCACAAAATTTGTAATGGTACAAGTTCAATACTAAAAAAATCATTGCAAAATGATAGTTACATAAGTCAATCAATCACTCAGTTTTGCATATAAAAATTGTTACAGTATATAAATATTGTTCAAAATTATATTATGATAGACAGCAAATGTAAGGCCTTTATTTTTACACTGAATTTACAATGAAAAATTCCTCTTTTTATTAATGTACAAGGTTCACGGCGTGTGTGACAAGTGAATGCGCATGTACGATTTTCTTCTCTTGGGTACATGTGCCTGGTCCAACATTTGAAATTCCACTGATCCGTCTTTATGCCATATAACATTTTTGTATTGTTTTATAGTTTTATTTTTAGATCGATCTGGCCCATAAAATGAGAACAGACCTAAATCAAAGTTTCAAACCAATGTAATTTTTTAATCAAATCTGTTAACAAAACAAAATTTTTACCATATGTTTAAATTAGAATGTTATAAAAATCTGCAAAGTTATAAGAATTTATATTTTAAATCACAAGTCATTCAAATTCGGAATATTGACTTAAGTCTGTTCTCAGTTTTTGGTCTTGGAGTCCAACTATCACTATATTTCTCTTTTATAACAATTTCAACTTATTCTTTTATTAGAAATAATTTGTTAGTCTTCATAAAAATTTAAAATTTATACAAAATAAGTTAAATAGCACATTTCAAGAAAAATTCGGCTACAAGATATTCCTCAGTATGACCGTAGATTGTTAGGTCAAGTTTGGAGTGTCTTGAGTAATACTGTGGTTTCATCAATTTTCGTTGGCATCAATTTTCGTGGATTTTGTAAAACAGACGATTTCGAGGGTACGTAATTTCGTGGACAAAAGCATTGCCCATACAAATTCATGTCATATTTCGTAATTCAATGAACATTTGAATTCGTGGATCTGCTCAACCACGACATCCACGAAAATTGGTGCTCAACGAATATTGACGAAACCACAGTATACAATTATTGCTTTTTTTAGGTCAATACGATGAATTAGACACCTGAGAAGTACAATATTCACTGAACCCGATGGTCGAGGTGAATATTGTACATCGAAGGTGGCTAAATCATCATATTGACCTAACAAAAACAGCAATAACTGTTTTATTATATGATTAAATGATAGCAAACTCCCACAATACTGTTTCTTTGCTTAAGTTAAAAAGAATTAAACAAGAAGACATGATAACAGAAAAAATGGAACAGGTCAATAATTCATTATATTGACGTGCAATAATTCATTATATTGACCTGGAAGATCACGTGCAGGTCATTATAACGTAGTATATTTCTAACATTGTTGGATCTCAGCCAATCAGAGAGAAGGAAATCATCCAATCATATAATAAAAAGGTATTATGGTGGTATAGTATTACCTGGTACGTTTAATTATGATGTATCCATGCAGAATTGAAAAGATACGGCTAGTACATTGTGATGTTTTACGGACAACCTTATCCTAACCGCACTAGCACTAGTAATCCTAGAACTTACCGTGGAATAGAGCATACACCGTGCGTATTCAGTGCAAAAAAAATTACAGTGGTTGTTTCAGCCAGGGAGCACTAGCAATGATATCAACTTTTCCATCAGTAGATTGTGTCGTTTAAAAATGGATCGTACTTGTATACGTTCATTGTAAATATAATACTTTTTCTCTCCTACTTATTTCTCTCTTACTCACGGATAACGTAGTAATCCGCTAACTACATTTCAGAAAATATAGCTCAAAACCCAGTGTATATGGGAGCAGCTTCTCAAAGTTCAATTCACAAAGACAATTGGGCGGCAGCAGACAAAGCAGTAGATGGACACACTCTAGAGGAAGGTGGAAAAGATTACTGTAGCTTCACACGTTCTAACAAATCAAAGACTGCATGGTGGAAATTACCTTTGCTTCACAAGTCCAATGTCGCTTACTTGCTACTTTTCTTCAGACAATCAAGTATGTGATTTACTCATTTTATAATTACCCATAGCAAGAATGGTAAAGAATCATATCAAAGGGTACGATAAGAAAATACAAATCATTTTAAATCTATTTAAATTCCTATTTACAACCGAAATATCTAAGGCAAAAATCCATTTAAGAATTGAATATTTCCTATTGATCCAAAAATAGAGGAAACAATGCTATTTATCTGTATTTACTTGAATGTGATATTAGTCTAAATTTACTTTCAGACATTGGAACAAAATAGGTTGACATCGTTTACATCTTTACAAATAGTTTTGGAAAAGTATTCATAATTCAGTTCGTACGTTCTTTGGCCGATACAATATCTCTGTCAACATACACAATTTATCAAGTCAAATGCTGACTGTTTTTGAACTTGTAAGACAATTTCTAAACCACTGAATTGACTATTTTTTTTTCGTTATTTCCACGATCATGACAAGGAGCACAGGTCGGATATGACCATTTGGCAGGGGATGCTTACTTCTTAATGACACCTGATCCCATCTTTAATGCTACGGGGGACAAGTCTAGTCTGCTTTAATTTTGTATTGTTTAAAGGTTTTTGAGCTTGAATAATATTCGTTTTTCCATACATTTCGAATTCATAGCTAGTAAAAAGTCTTGATAGTCTACCAAAATACTACAAATATCTCTAAAATTTTAGCGTTTAAAATCTTAGCTTTTTATTGAATGTTGAGGCTTTAATACGTTTATGGGTATGTCTTAAACAATTCGAATACGGATGTCCACTATAAAACTATCCGTTGCAAACGAAATACGAGGGGTTTTAGAAAAGTTCGCGGACAAGTTTTATTGTGAGTGCGCTATTTCCACGAAACCGGTCAAACTTTTCAGTTAAAATCAACCTATTTTCCAATGAATATACAAAAAATGGTGCACTCCGGTGATCATTGAAAAATATACAGCTGTTTTATGATAAAACTTGCTTCACGGAGCATGCTACATTTTGGCACGTTTTCATCACAAAGACTCTTTATCAAAATTAAATTGAAGCGCAAAGAGATTTGTGATATTTTACCTGTCGCTAAAGTATTCATGAAACGTTACTGAGAAAAATTTTAAATCAAATTGGAGGTTATATGACTGTTTTATAGCCATTTTTACATGATCAACGCTTAAAAACAGCCAAAAATCGGAACGTCATTGAGCGTCATGGAGCACTGCACTACGTAAAAATTATGTGTGTAGACAGGAAAATGTCTAAAAAGAGATTAAAATGTTCAATATGCTGCCGGGAATTTCCTACACATACATAGGACAAAAGTTTTCAAATGCTTGTAGTTTTATAAGAATGTAATGATTAACAATTTGAATGATTAACTCCATCGATACTTCAATACCCCCTTATTGCATGGACGTTGTGCCTATATGGTTTTGCATATTTCTCATACCTGATCGACTACTTGCATAGACTTTTTAATAAATCTCAAAAGTATCCGAATCAATACAAAAGACAAAGTGGAAAAGTAACATGTCCTGATATAGATATTCAATTTTAAAGTAGAAAAAGAAAATAGGAAAAATATATTTAAAAAATGAAAGATTTAATGAACTGCGACAAAGCTTAACGATTTGAAATCTTGTTGCCACGTCGCCTTACATCATGTGATTGCTTCGTGAATCCCATGACCTTTTGGTAAAAAGTGTTGTAAATTTTCAATATTTTAGTAAATGGACCTGATTTTATTACATAGTAATAAACAAAAGTTAGGAATTTATTCAGACATAGGTCATACTTCACAGTACACAATAGATTTTCCGTAATTCAATGTGTTTTCTAACAACCCTCGTATGTCGTCTTGTTAACATCTTAGTTTAATATATGTGAATTTTGCAAATGATTTCTTTCATAGATCCATTATCAATTTGAACTACTGAATGAATAAGATAATTGTAGAATAGGGACATGTATTGAAAATTATAACACTTTCAGACACAATAACAATTAATATTTTTAACACTAATTTTTTTGATATGATATAGTCAATATGGGAGTAAAATCATAATCAAGTTTTTCTCTTTTTTTCCTAGCCATAAATCGGCACACTGGTTTCAGTGTGTTTGTTTTTAATGAGCCATCGTATATACCGCCATTTACTGGAGGATATAGAGTGTTCAAGCAGGATCCATCTTCCTGTCCAAAGCATGTGACGAATGTCACCGTCAACAGAGTGATTAAAGGAATTGCACTATATAATTCCAAATCTCCACCCCTCGTTACAGGCTGTGCTGGATATGAACCTTCATATGCTACTATTGAAATATGTGAAGTAATGGTTATGGGTATGTAATGCTTAACAGATGATAATATAGAAACAAATTAAATTCTAAGACGTAAAGTTGCAAAACAACGTTGATGGTGAAATTTCCAATATGCTAGGGGTGTTTAAAAGTAGTGGATTTGAACAGCAAAGCGATACTGTAAAGGGTAACAATAATTTGTATATTGGTTGATTTATCTTCGTATTTTGTATAAATTTGCCAAAATTTATCCGAGGATTCCAACAAGAAGTAAAACTTTGCTATTGATACTTCTTTATCATATGAATAAACCCTGATTGAACTCTTGCTATCACTTTACCTGAACGTTGCAAGGGTATCCTTCCTTAATTAACATCCCTCGGACCTTTTTCCAATGTCTAAAATATAAAATGGGATGGTTATATTGTGTTAGATATCACTTAATCAGTGAAAGATCTATGGATAACGGGACAACAAAACACTGTTCGAGAATCTGCTTTGCAAAATAAAAACAGTAATATCTCTTGCCTTTTCTGATGATCTGATATAATTCAAGACTTGATTAAACACCTTTCGTCTTGTTTAATATGAGAAATTCTTTTTTTTAAAATACTAATATTAAACACAACATGCTCTCTTTATTGTTTGTTGTTTTTTCTTTAGGGTGTCAATTTCAACATTACGGAGACAACTGCGCACCATGCTCAGAAAAATGTCTGAACCAAGAATGTGATGCATTTAATGGCTCCTGTATTTATGGATGTAGAAACAATTTACTTGAACCACCACACTGCACTAGTAAGTTGATTAATTCTTTAATTTTCTTACAAAAGAACGTCTCCATACGGATAAAAAAAAACATTGGAGAGGAACGTTAAACAATATACAATCAACCAATCAATCTTATACATGTAAATTTAAGGAAATTCATTGCAAAGATTGATTTTTTTTTTGCATGTTGAATCAAAGTGTAAAAGGCATAACATACCCTGTAGGCATTAATTGTATTCCAGGTTGTGTAGATTATAGATATGGACCAAGCTGTGCATTCGACTGTGGCCACTGTAAGGACGGTAAACCATGCTCCAAGACAAATGGAACGTGTTTTGAAGGGTGTGAGGCAGGCTGGACGGGGATGTTATGTTTGAAAAGTAGTATTATCTTATGCGTTGAACAATAATCAAACTCATCCTTCCTTCTCAAATTGAAGTGGTTTTTTCTTTACGTTCGACAACTTAAAAGAATGCTGCGAGCATGAATTATATGTATTCAATGCAATGAAGAAATGTTTTATGCAACTTTAATGATAAATTGAATTTTTTCAAATATTTGAATTAATTTAAAATATATTTGATAATTTCTGTAATCTTTTTTTCAGTTTTATCGTCCGCTGGTGATGCAGGTGAGGGCAAATAAAATATACTTTTTAAAAATCGTCTGATTCATTCTCAGAGCTCTATAATCAATATCATGTTATCACGTATAGAGAATTCAAGATTTGGTTAGGAAACTTTTTAGACCAAGTATAGGCATACTATTAAATGGAGGTCTTATTTTAAAAAGTCTAATCTATAAACTATCAAATTATAGCGAGCGCAGAGAGCCAAGCGACGCTCGTCACTGCGAGCTCTTAAAGCAACGCCTGTGCGAAGAGAAAATTCGGACTACTGCACATTCATTCGATAGAATTTTTTGACGCACTTATTTCGACCCACAATGCATTATTTGTTTTAGCTATGTTCTTGCAAGAATAACGGCAAATGTTCAACAAAAAGTATACTCGGCTTGATTTAATGGATACATATTGAAGATAAATAGTACTAAACGAAACGTTTGCATTAACTTTCAGCATTGTTCAGGTTTTTTCTTGGTATTGCAACTTACAAACGACGTCATGTGACGTCAGAGTCTAGACGCACCAAATGTCACGTGCGGTATGACTAGCCCGATTTAAATTAAAAAAAAAATAGAAAAGTCGCTCGCTCAAACGGTCCCACCGTCAACATATTAAGCTGTAATTTAATTTACCGTGGTATATGTATATATATAAAATTAAGCTTCACTTCTGGCTTCAATATACCTTCTCTTTTACCGTATATGCCTCTTGTACAAGCAAATCTGCAAATCACCAATAATTTTTTAATTGTCAAGACTCTAGAAATATCTCAAGTGATTGTTTACGACCATATTTTGATTTTTGCCAGACAGCAAGACTAATAGAATCATACATTACTACGAGTGTGGGATAGTGAAATTCCACCGAGGGGACAAGTATCACGGTCTAGGACGAGGCTTTGCCGAGTCCTAGACCGTGAATCTTGGCCTCGAGGTGGAATTTCACTATTCCCACACGAGTATGTTATGAATGATTCTATTACGCAGGTAGGTTAAGGTTACAACCAGATATTCTACTTGCCTATATGTTATGACGTCATAGTAAGCTATATGACGTGACGTTTAGAGATAACAATTTCTTATAATCGATATCTAAGATTGATTTGAGGTCGTAAAAATTAATCAAAATATGCAGAGGCATTATACAAAGTTGAAACAGAATTTTGTCGTTTCTGGGTCTCTGTAGTTATCACAGGGGTTAAATACCAAACCCGTGACGTCATAACTGTTGATCATGCAGAAGCAGAGTGAAAGTGAAACGTAACGAGAATTCATGTAAACAAACACAAGAAATCGGAGTTTAAAAGCATTTAGAATGAATATCATGTGTGATTCATGTGGGAATAAAGCTTTTGTATAAGGTATGGAAATATACTTCAACAATTTCTTCGTAAAATTAAAGCAGGGACGGTGTTTACTTGCCGATCAGCCTCTTGTCTGTCGTTCGTAGCAAACACGATGCAAAAGTTCAACACTACGCCGCACACTTTGAAACTTAATTTTTGTTCCTATCTGAAGTTCTTATTCTATTGCTTTTGAAAAGTGCTTCTAGAATCGTATGGTTTACGGGAATTAATGCATTTTTCTCGATGTTATGAACAAAATGTAAAAATTCTGGGAAGGTTTCGTCAGAAAGTGTTGAATAATTATTTCTGTGATAGGACAGTAGGATTCTAGCAGCACTTTTCATGGTACAGAGATGTTTTTTACATAATTATTATTACAAATTGAAATTAATTAACCCCGGGGTAGTGTTGAATTTTTCACTTTGTCATTAAGGCATATTTTCTAATTATAGACGTTACGTGGTGACGTCGTGGTGAAGTGCTTCATGTAGTATAAGTCCCATTGAAGTCTATAGAATGCATAATTATAACAAAAGTTTTATGCTTGACTTTTCCGATTTATTAGTGTAACCTAATTATAAAAAAGTCTTAATTCGCCGAATTCTGGTTCATGTGCTGCCTTAACATACCCGCGTAGTCTTGCTATCTGACGAAAATCAAAATATGGTCGTAAACAATCACTTGAGATATTTCTAGAGTCTTGGCAATCAAAAAATCACTGGTGATTTGCAGATTTGCTTTTTCTCGCATTATTTTATAAAAAAAAAATAACGGCCTGTCAATGACGACGCCATAGGGCTAAAATATATTCTTTTAATTTACCATTTAATTAAATATCTAAATACACCATGGGAAAGAGCATATCTGAAAATGGTTTACACATAGTATAAACTGATAAAATGAATTTCAGTCTATGTAAAATAATTAGATAGATAAAAACTGCATAAAAAACTCATTAATCCGATAGCGTACATATATTCATTCTAGAAGAATCCTTCCGCGATCTAAAAATAGTGTCATTTCAAAAGTGAAAATACGACAATATTTTGAAAGAAAATATGTTTATTCTAATATGGTTAAATGAAAACATTTTAAATATATGTGGTATTTTTTAACATTGTTGCAATTTCTTTATATGAAGACGGAATATCAATGTTATCGTCCGCAGCGTAGTAATACACAGTGTGAGACAGAAAAATCTCACACTGCTGTCTCACATCGGACAAGTCAATCTTGCAATGGTGATTATGCGAGAAAAGACTTGCTTTTTACATTATGGAATATGGAGATAACAAACAGTTAACTCGTATTTTAGCAGTTCCTCTTTACATCTCTCATTATATTTTATTTGTAGATGGATATTGTTCAAAGACATCATCTGTAATTATATCAGTTATTTCAACACTTGTTGTTGTAGCAATTATATCCGTAGTGGTTATAATTGTATGCAAAAAGAGGCTATCGGGAACCATGCAAGGTGGAAAAAGTCAACCAGACGAAGATAGAATAGAGTTTGAAGAAAATCCCAAGTTTTATAATCAAGTTGGAATTAAAAATGACTGCCAGACCTATGATGACATCAATTTGTAATATCAACTTGAAAACTCGACTAATCATAAGAAATGTTCTATATTTTAGAGAACTAATGCTTCTCTGTATTTTAGCATAGGATCAATTTTACACACTTTATTGTCGACGGATATTTCCGCTATTTTCCGATTTTGACATGGAGCACACAGCAGGTGTGGCCGGTTAGCTGAAAATGTTCACTTCCTCATGGCACCTGGTCCCACCTCTTATTTTTTGAAGTGCTAAGTTTGCTTTGTTCCACTTTTGTATGATTTAAAATACGTTTGGAGTTGAATACAGTTCGTTATCTCTATTATGTCAGAGAATTTGTTACCTCTTTTGGCTAAAAAATTTCTTTCTCTTTTTAATAAATTGAATGTAATTAGAACACGATAATAAATGTCCAGTTTATTGCTAATGAATTAGGTCCTCTCATAGACATAATTTAAATAAAATTTGCCTTAAAAACTGGAAAGTCACAGACAATGTCATTTAATCGAAACGGAAGTGAATTGCAAGAAGAACTTGATTTAGATTGTGATTTATTTTCTCCGAATTGTTTTAACGAAAGTTTCTCTGGATTCATGTTTGCTATGTAAAGCTATATCGTTCAGTCGGCATAAACTGTATCATAAACTTTTATTGAGGTTTTCAAGCCATCCATCTAATATATAATTATTCATGAAGATAATACCGATAAACGAAATTAAATAGAGAATATGTTCAATTGAATGTAGATAAAAACACTAAATGTTTTTAAAAAAGGTATTGAGGTAAACTAGCTAAAACTTAATTTTTCAATAGTGCAAGGGAAATATCACGTTGTTCTATATAAAAAATAGTCGTCTGATGAATACAGATTCTTCTGTTTGATTTCTAAAGGCATCTTTATAGAAGGCGAGTTTTTAATGCAAAAATATCTTAAAATAAATATCATTTATGCAAAATTGAACCAGATTTACAGAATTTTCAAATTGCAAAAGGGATTATAGTTTAAAGTATCCCCATGCATTGATATATCATATATTCATTATGATATCATATTTAACATTTTCAGTAAAAAAAAAAAGATCAGACCTGCAATCTTATATGTAATCTTAGTTGTGTAAAGATATACGTCAAAATGTTAAACATATCGTTTACAAAATATTACTAAACTAAACATTGTTTATACACCCAGAAAATAAAACGTTTGTACATACCTTTTAGATACATTAATTAATACATTTATGTTCTAAATGCGAACAATTCCTAAAATAAAACAAGGTATTGACAAACAAGTTGATGTTACAAAGCACTTTCGTTCAATCAATCATTTCTCATATTCTATGGCCGATACAATAACTTTGTCTTCAAATGTATCATATAGTTGACTTTATACGCAACAAAATCCTAACAAGAAGTAAGCTAAAATTATTTGAGTTTTTTTTCCTAATGATTTTTAACAACTTTTTTTTCTATTTTTGAGATTTTTGAAATCAGGTTTTACGTAACTGTATTTACAAATATACATTATTCATACACTGCGTTGTCTACAGGTTTTCCATCTTTTGACAAGGAGCACTATAGCAACGCACTTTGAAAAAATTACGCACTTACAAATTTTGTGGAAGTGCGTCAAAATTGGGACAAAATCAACGCACTTTGAAAAAAAAATTCAAAGTGCGTTAAATTTGGGACACACTTAACACACTTCCAAATGTTTTTTTCAAAGTGTGTTAAGAGAGTACATCAAAAATTTTTACCATTGGGAAATTGAACGCAGTTTGAAAAAAATATATATATTAAACAAAAATTCTAGACTTCAATTTTAGTAATTGAGAGAATTAATTTGTAATTATTATATCTTTCAAAAACTTTTTAATTTACGTGAATTGATTTAACCTCATTGAGAACAAGGAGAAGACGAGTAGAACGTCTCTCAGCCCAACTCCTTTTTACATAGCCGTGGGTAACAAATTAAACATTGCCACCCCCCCCCCCCCGAAAATAAGCCCCAATTTTCATCATCTATATCTTGTAACTATATCTTTGTAAAACATTCGTGTGTCTAAGCACTCCTCACGGTACCCGATGCGTATGCTACACCAAAATATGTATTTGCATAACTTGTATGACGTTGAAAACTTTCGCTAAATTTTAGTTTACATAAAATGTATGCAAACTTCAAATTTAAGTACAATTATAAAACATTTAAGAGAGAAAGAATTTTCAAGGTATGGAAAAATCAAAATTGCTCCATTTCACATCCTGAAGTGCCCTCATCATCCCTTTATCTACATTTCTACCACGATTATTGCAGAGATCAGACAACTTAACAATAAATCACGTACATTGTAAAAATTACCAAGTGAAAAACATGTATCTAACCTGTTGAATTTAATATTTGACTCTAAAAATGAAATACTTATTCAGACGCATTGATGTGTCGTCCTTTAGACTTGAAACACTGTGTAAAATGCATAAAGAAGCTGATGAATGTAGGTTTTTATAACAAAGTGGGATGTTCCACAGACCTCCCCACATTTTATTTTAATTTTGTGGTTTAACTGATAAAGAAATGAATTTCTTTTATCGTAGGCCTTCCACACGAGGTAAACATTGTCAAACAAATTTACTCTTTGATGTTAAATGGAAGAGCCTTATTGAGACACGGAGACCTAATTCCTTTCTCTATATAAGAAACGATCAGCCGTATTTTAGAGCTCTTAGTGGAGTGGTTATCAAGTCCTTATCGTGAATGATGTAGTCCCAGTTGAAATGTTATTTGAAATATAAGTCCTCGGTTTTTATCTTTCAAACAGCATTTCTCGACCTCAGAGGTTATCCTGCAACATTCACGAAAAAGAAGACTTTATTTAATGAATAAAGAGAACGACTCTTATCAATTAATAAATACTTTTACAGACGATGGAAAATTTGAATTCAATCTTAGCCTATATCATAATTCTTTGACAAGATTTCCAGTTTAATATTTGAATCACGTCATCTGTAATACAACTGTATTTGATTTAGACACCATAGTCAGTACACCGTACATGTATACAGGTTTTTTGCCATTAGAGCACAACAGTCAAGATAAAAAACATATGAAAATTTACTTTGAAAAGTGTTCAGAATCTAGAACTTCAAATACTTTATTTAAAAAAATGGTTTGGAACTTTCTTTTAAAGTAAGCAAAAGGAATTGAGACTCTCCATGTTAAGGATTAATGACAAAATACCACTGTGTGACAACCAATTCAAAGTATATCAAAGTCCTGATATATTATGTATAAAGAATGTGTAATATAATATGGCAAAATATCACAGACAGATCACTTTCAATTTTAATATCATTTTGATAAGCACTGGTGTGTTTTATGAGTATGAAGGAATTTTCTGTATTCATATTGACTAGTAACCAAGCTTAATGAAAGACTGAAAACTATATTGCTTTACTCTGGAATGCGAAAAGTAATTGTAGTAAGTAAATATTTTAAGTTCAGTCATTATTCTTACTGTGGAATCATCATTGTTCGTGGTGGTCCAATGTTCGTGGCTTTCGTGGGTCATCCTGACCCACGAATTTACATCCCCACGAACGTATATAAAACTATCTGTTTTATTGTTTATTAAAAGTAACAATTACACAGACTTTTAAATATCGTAAAATAACCGTTACCCTTGTATCCGTAAAGAAGACAATATGTATGGGGTTATTGACACAACACCATATAAAAAACAAAACAAAAGAAAACAAAACAAAAAGTATTCAGTATCAAAGACATCGATAACTTTATACAATAAGTAATATAATGATAACTATAACTGTTAAACTTAAGTAGTGTTCATACGTTATAGTCCAACACGTTCAAAAGCCCCATGGATGAGGTCAATTTTAAGTGCAATTTTAGAGTGTGTGGTAATTAGCCAATTAGCATGAATTGGTTTCAAGTTTAAGTTCAATTTATTCTCTCAAACCAATTAATGGTACATGAGGTTCTACAATGTATATACAATATATACAAGAAAAACAATATACAATATACACGTGAAATGGAGGAAATACCTTCAAATTATGAAGTGACAAAAAAAAATTATGGAGGACTTTTCATATACTCTATTTATGGAACTGCTAAGTTTAATTAATACTTTTGAGTCAGCAGAATACAACAATTCTGAAAATTTGAAAAAAAAAATGGTCTATTACAATATTTACTAGGTAGATATTTCTTTCTGCATTCTAAAAAAATTGACATTCTAAAATGTAGTGATATTCACCAAATATTCGTCCATTATTACTCAGATTACATAATCTATCATTTTTGGGAATTCCAAACCATCTCCCAGTCTTAACTTGGAGACCATTACTTACTGTTCTTCATTTAATTTAAATTGTTCTATATTTTTGGTAGTAAGTCTAAATATTTTTCAATTTCAAATTCTGTTTTGAAGATACTACAAATAAAACCTTTAGACGGATCGAGCATATTACTTCGCCACTTTTATATCTACTGATCTTTAAGACTTTGTTCAACTATAGCTTTTAGCAATTTAATATTTACAATTGCCTGTTCGTTTCCATATATTTGAGAAGCCACAACCATCAAGTATATATTTATACGTAAAATACAAGGGTTCTTATGACTTCCTCAATAAAACTGTTCAAATAAATGCCTATATGTAACATAAACATCTAATTTTCAGGGCTTACCAATAATTTTGCCCAATAGGCTATCATTCTTCATTCAGGGTAGACTTTTTTTAGTCAATTATCGCCATTTTCCTTTAGAGATTTAAAAACATGTTCCGCGTTCCACTCGTGTTCTTTATAATCATAATTTACTGCGACATAACAGCTGTAATTTGTCGGTGCAAGCCTCTGGTACGTTTTTGTTCACAAGAGAGATAACTTAGATAAGCGAAATTGATAGTTTTATCCTTCTTTGTTTTAACTTTGGAGAAAAAAACCAAAATAGAACGTGTTACCAACGAAAATACGTCCCCAAGTACGAGGAATATTTTTGCTACCAACGAACATTAACCCCAACGAATAAAAATGATTCCACGGTTTCTTACAAAGAGAAGTGTAAAAATATAAAAGTAAGTGTTTCCTACAGAGTGATGGATATCCTTGGTAGTCAGATTGTTCTTTGGTTTTTTTTTTGTTTGTTTTTGTTTTGTGTGTGTGTGTGTGTGTGTGTGAGGGTGTGTGTGTGTGTGTTTTGTTTGTATTTTAAAGGTTCAGAAGTATTTTACCATTTTGGTAACTCTCTCTCTCTCTCTCTCTCTCTCTCTCTCTCTCTCTCTCTCTCTCTCTCTCTCTCTCTGTTACAGAATGTTTTTGTATCACCGGGTGATATGATCTGATGAATGTTGATGTAAGCTGAAGGGGGAGTGTAGCAGAAACACATTAATCTAAATGTTATCGGATATTTTTGAAATCTTTTTGGAATCTTTTTATAAAAAATAACCATCATCACCAGTATCATTGTGTCGCCTAAGGAACAGAGCGGCATTAAAGGATGAAAAGGAACCTGCAATAAATGAATAATAAAGGAAGGACAAACGTTTAAACGATTACAATATGTAAACAGGACGTATTTCTTTGTACTGATATAGTTATATAATAATTTGTGGTACAACATACCTTATAGCCTTTCAGATTTTCCTGTAGAAAAAAATAAAGTGAATAAAAGTATTTGATTAAGACCTGAACTTATCATTTAACATGAATGCCAGAAGGAAATAAATATATTTAGATAGCTGATTATACAAAAGGATAACACCGCAAAATGTATTGTAAATGATATATAAATCAATTATTATAAGAAATGAACTTTGTACTGCTTCTATTCAGTTTATTAGGGACCTCTTTTGTTCCAGCAGTTTGTCTAGGTAAGTATTTTTATAATTAAAATGATGAAATTATTGATTGGCACATATAGATAATGAACATTTTTCTGTAGTTTTTATCAGTAATATACTTTACAGTATGAAAAACCTGTATATATACTCTTATTTTCTGGTTCCTGTCGTTTCATTTATTTTGCTACATATTGATAAGGTCAAAAATCAAAGTAATCAGTGAACACTTTTAAAATCTATTTCATCGTCATAATATCGAAAATGTTTGGACACATAGAATGTTACACTTTTTAATATGAAAAGAAGGAAAATTTTACAAATATTTTAACCTTGACCATGATTATTTTATAAGTGTCTTTCTTTTAAAGAATAAGAAATAATTTTTTTCTTATGTAAATATGATTTTATAATGTATGTACTCATTAGCGATGATATATATAAATCTTTAAAAACAAATTGGTAAAGCATATTCAAGTTGTACTGTCAATTCATTTTAGAAAACCTGGCCCAAAATTCAGCATTTAAAGGAAAAATTTCACAGAGTACCATACACAACAACGGGTGGGCGACAGCTGACAAAGCCGTAGACGGACATCTAGAGGAGGATGGAAATAATGTTTGTAGTGTTACACAGTCTTATGTGAGTAAAACAGCCTGGTGGAAGTTAACTTTGACTCAGTGGTCCAATGTTGCCTATCTGCAAATTTTCTTCAGGAAATTTAGTAAGAAATCCTTTTGTTCGAGATACTTTAATGCATTTTCTATTATTTTTATCTGTTTGTTCATCGATTAGTCATTAAATTGAAAAAATGAAGCGCATGTTGTACAGGTGTTAACAACTAACATGAGAAAGATGATGTGTTACTGAACGTTTTATAGCTTAATCAAAACATAAATTGTATTGTGATCGTCATTTAATCATACAATGATAAATGGTGAATTTTTGTCATTTTAAATATATGAAAAAATACCAATAGAAAATTAAAGAAATTGTGAAGCAGTCGGCCGATACCAAATAAAAGCTTTATATGTTTAGAGAAAATGCTCTTGAAACAAAATACACGGAAAAATCATTTAAATCAGTTCAAAACAGTCGGGTTTTATATCAAGTATTGTAAAGATGTATATCTATATTTTTCACTGCTGAAATACGGTCAATTAAAATAGAAACAAACATGAAATGGAATAGACTGATGTCTACATAATAGTCTCTAACGGCTTTACTTAGGAAAATTTAACAAACGTTGGGTCTTAACCAATCAAAAACCCAAGCCTAGAATGATTATTTGATAGAAGGAAAAACTTATTTGTGGATGGATTAAAATATCAGGGAAACTTATTTGAAAATTGAAGACATGATGTTACAAAAAACTTAAACATAAGGAACAATTAAAATGATAAAATTTACAGGATTTCTAGACACATAAACATATTGACTTAAATATGAGTACTTTAACCCATGAGGTTGGCATTGATTAACTGCCTGCTAAAACAGATCCAAAAAGTTATTAACATGTACAGTTGTAAAGTGTTAGGTTCACTTTATGCATACAATGACCCTATCCCTACATCACCCTTTGTCCTATTTCATATTTCAAAATATTAGATTCTTAGTGCTTCCATTTCTTACAACAAATGTCGTTTTGAGGATCAAAAAATTTAAAAACAGGCTTTGTGAAAATGAAATGTTCTTGAATTTTGCACAAAACAGGCGTATTTGTTCGTCTTCAGCAAAGAACTAAATATGAGCATAGCCCTCGATCCAAAAATAAAAACATGTTTAATGCTCTTCAGAAACTAATCTTTCATTTTGTAATTGCAAAATTTAGATCATAGGTTGTGCTCTACATGACATATAGAAAACTGCCTCCACTTTTGGTCATCTTTTAAGAAATTAACAGGGTATGCTTGGTAAAAATGATCCATTTCGTGGTGAATAATTTTTTGGCTATTTATGTTATATTTAAAAGATATGCAATCACCAAGAGTCCACGTGATAAATACTGCATTGTCAACTAAAACTGACTAGTTTCAATTTTTCGGAAAATCACAGCACCAAAAAAAAGACCCTAAATGACCTTTGCTCTTTCAATACTCTCAGAATGGAATCATAAGACAGAAAATTGTCTTTCCACTTTTCCACATTAAAAAAAAAATTATACATGTAAACACATAGTTTTCAAAAGAAGTTTATTTCCACACTTCATATTTCATTGATGTCATCAAAAACGGTTGTTACTTTGTCACTATAAAACCATGCTAGGTATATTAATTATCAACAAGCAATACCCAATGAATGTCAAGCTTATATCAAACACTTCATACAGTCTACAGTGATTGAAAATTTTATATTAAAACTTTGTTTTCTTTTCAGCTCTAAATCGTCATATAGGATTCAGTGTGTGGACATTTAATGAGTCAACATATATTCCACAAGCCATGGATGGATATAAGGTGTATACACAGGACCCGTCTTTCTGCGTAAAACAAGTGATGAATGTTACCGTCAACAGGATAACTAAAGGAATAGTTATATTTAATTCAAAGAATCCACCACTCAACACAAGCTGTGAAGGATATGAACCTCTATTTGCTTCTATCGAAATTTGCGAAGTACATGTTATGGGTATGTATACTTTTAAAGAAAAGTAATCGATACCCGTTGTGATCTATCGCTAAGGTATGATTGTAGCCACTGAAGGGCTGAACCCCCTATCCCATAGGAGTATTCTAGTCGACAGAAAAGTATATCGTGGTCGATGACGTCGAACGCCGCTGACAAATCAAGCACAGCACAGCATCCTTTGTCAAGAGATACCGCAATATCATGATGAACTCTAAGGAGGGCAATCTCTGTGGAATGAACCGCACGATATGCTGACTGAAGATTGTCGTGTAGAGTGTTCGAACTCAGATGATCTTCGATTCTTTTTGCGACGACTTTTTCAATGATTTTTGAAACGTATGATAAGTTTAAAACCAGCCTATAATTATTCAGATACTCTTTGTTGACAAGACAGGTGATGATTGGTAGAACATTTTCATTGCATGTTTTCAAGAGTTTGTAGGCATTGGATCAAAGTCGCAGAACTTAGGGTCAGTTTTCAACACAATTTTTAAGACTTTTTAGGGAGAGGCTCTTGTAAATTCACGAAGTGGGGTTTCGAGGAAACTTTTGCCTGCCCATAGCGCATCTAGTAATTCATAATGTTCGTTGTTTTGTTTTAAAAGCGTCGTTCGAATTCCTAGAATTTTCGCTTCGAAAAAATCGGCAAATTTATCTGACAGATTTGATTCATTGTCACATTTGGTAAAACAATTTCTAGTTATATCCAGTTAGTTGGTTTGTAATGCTGAATAACTGTTTTAAATCGTTTCCGGACTCTATTATTTTGGATGAAAAATATTCCCTTTTCCTTTGCGTATGAAAAGCGCTGTATTGTAAACACTTGTCTTTGAATATCTCTTTATGCACCGCCAAACAAGAAAGTCTCCACGTCCGTTCCGCTTTGCGTTTTTCACGTTTTGGATGTAGCAATTCGTTTGAATACCATTCAGTATTCAGGCGCAAAACAATATTTTTGGTGCAAAGAGGGGGCGTTTTTCTCAACGGCAGTTTGAACACAATCGTTGTAAATATTTACCAGATCGTTTACCGGCGATGTATGTAATCGTGCTCAGATGGAAAATTTAGTTCACTTTTGAAATCGTCTACGTTCATTTTCGTATAGTTCCTAATAAAATTCAAATATTTGTAGAGTACTGCTCGTTGCGTTTCTTCTGCATTTCAGTATATATGTTGGAGAATACATACGAGGGTTGATCCAAAGGTTCGTGAAATTCCTTTATATTTTATTTATTTTTTAATGAAATTAGTTGAAAATGACAAATGACAATACAGAAACTTGTTGAATATTTAAAATAAAAAAAACATTTTAAAGCAATATCAGCTGCAACTTTGATGTCGGAATATTTTGTTGCAAAATTGTAAATAACCATTTCAATGACAGAAAAAAGAATGTTTATAAGCTTCTGTTGTTCATATTTGCGATGTAAGAACTATAAATAAGTTTTGATTTAATCAAAATTACATTAATTGTCGTCCTGTACAATAATTATTTATTTATGATACTGTATATTGGATTGTATAGAAATCTTTCTCCTGAAACAATTTAATGCTTTATTTAAGTCTTATGATCAGAAAGGTTTAAATTACATACAAACTAATCATAATGACACATTTACACATCAAAATAAAATTTTCAAAAATGCAGCTCATATTGCTTTAAATATTAATGATAGTAACCGTATGGCAGTTGCCATAGAAATGGATGTTTGGAAATGCGGGGGAGACATGAACGCGTTTATTATCATTTTAATTTTTAATACGTGAAATGAGAATGAAACCGCCCTGTATGGTATATGAAACGACAATTTGTCTTTTTTACGATTGTTTTATCTTGTATAAACCTTTTTGTGAAAGTTTTATTGGTTATTTAGTTTTATTAGATGGGGATTTATTGTTCATCTTTAAATTGTTAGACAACGTCAAATTTCAGTCACGTCGTACGTTTTGTGAAAATCGTGGGATCACTCTATCTTAAACGCTTATATTATTGATATAGGTTAGTGGGAAACGCATTAACTTTAGTGTTTTTTTTCCAGTGGTATAATATAAGAAATTTAAGAAAAATAGAACTCCCATGGACGTTGATTAAAGGTGTGGCCGTCTTTTGGATGTTCTGTTTTAAGTGTTTATCCCCCTAGATAATTAAAAGCTTTAATGGACCTTGTCGGCTGACGTACTGTTCTTGACATTGCTACTGAAATTGGAATATCGTATGGAAAGATGGGGAGTATTTTAAAATATATGTGAAAAATAAAAAGAAGTTGGTGAGAGAGGATACCTAGGCTTTTCTTGAGAAAAAAGGAGAAAAAGGCAGCATTTTGTGTAATTACGTATTCAAATTGGACATAAGGGTGATATGCTTCTATTACGTGACGTACCATATCAAACTTGACGTATCGTCGAAGTCTCCCCCGGGTTTCACAACAAACCATTTTCAGAAAGCTTGTTTGACCTTATGGGTAATTCTAAAGTTGTGAAATTTACCAATATTGCTGCATTATGACTCTTTATTATAAATACTCCTGTTGTTTGCTTTCATCAGATCACGATAAAATTTTAGAAAGAAATTCCACGAACATTTGGATCAACCCTGGTAGAAATACATTTATTCTGAACCATTGGATTACTTACAGTACCCGCATCGTTATTCTTTACAGGATACACGATACGATAGGATACACGCACGATACGATAGGATACACGCACGATAGGACAGGATACACGCACGATAGGATAACCGCAAAACACGATAAACGCAAAACACGATACACGTTAAACACGATAAACGCAAAACATGATAGACCTGATAAACGATCTTCATGATAGGATAAACGCAAAACCTGAGAGGATTGTTTCAAAATGCGGAACGTTTTCTGACAAGACGAAAGGATTATTTTGTTTCGTTACTACATTATTTTAACTTAAGTACTTGCGAAGCTTTAAATCTAAATTATAAAGTACATTTAATTATTATAATTTAAAAAAAAAATGAATTGAGATCACTGGTAATTTTACAAAAGTTGTGTCTTTATATATATTTTTTGACAATGCGTAAATGGATTATTATGAAATGGAGACTTTTTTTTATTTTCTACTCAAGGTTTTTGATTTACGACTTTTTGTATAAATGTTGAAATTCTCATCTTAAGGTTATGATTCCTTTAATTATGGATATTTTAAAATACATATAATTGTTGCACAAAAATCCCTTACATAATTATGTGCCGTTTCTCACGAGTAATGTTAAAAATTAATGAAACTCTATAAATAGATTAATTATTTAGGCCGGAATTAAAAATATCTTTGTTTCCCCTAACCCGACCCTAAATTCTCAAGTTGGGTCGGTAGGTAGGTAAACAATTTTATTTTCTGACCTCAACTTTCAAAATACATTCTAAAATTTATTGGAAAATTACCTTTATAAATAGGAAATGTACAAAAGAAAGCGATTTGTGAACAAAATGCTAAGTATCGTACATATGCGTTCAAAAGCAAAATTCATGATGAATTAATTCACAACTGTTATTTAGTTGAACTAGTGAAATATCTCAAGCCATTACATTTATATAAATTAAATAAAATAGACAAGATTCTCAAATAGGCAAAGACCAGACATACAAGTATATTTTTTCAAACTTTCCATCAACCTTCAGAGCTTATTGACGATCAATGTACTTTTTGAGAACATGAGATTTGCAATGGTTCTGGAGCATTTTGCTTTGGAGTTAAGAAGTAATTAGTGGCTAATTTTATATCGCAGGATCAAATCACAATGAGTAACGTTGAAAACGGTCCTTCAAAAGGGACCATAAAGACATGTCCAGTGTCGCAGAAGATGCTGGCTCAAAAAAGATCCTCCACTGCATAATGGCAAAAAAGTGCTGAGTACGTCTAAATTTAGAGCAATGGGGACATGTTTAAATGTCGTCCTAACAAATCTCGAAGGGATTAAAAGCAAAGAAACAATCAATCTTCAAGGGCCTAAGTAAAGAAAAATACACTGGACGTCTCAGAAAGCTGAATCATGATTTCAAAACTATTTGGAAAGAGTATGTGTTAATAATATTTAATTGAACCAAACCAAATCTACAAATGATAAAAATGCTATATACAATGTCATAGTCACGAAGTTTAACCACTAAATAAAGACATGAATAAAGGACATCTGAATTATATTTATCAGGATGAATATGCAGACATATTTACAACAACTCCTATGGTTCCATAATGACATATAGTAAACATAGGAACACAGATGAACCAGTCTCGTCAGTCTGGTTATTTGATCAAAACTCAAATTAAATAAAATGCAGTGAAATTGAATGATGTGTTCACTAGGTGGCCCCTCGTCTACGCATGAGGCGGGCCTTACCATGTATAACGTACCTTACATTCAAAGACAGGTTTGTTTGTTTGTTTGTTGTTTAAAGTCCCTTTCGAAAATTTATTCACTCACATGGAGACGCCAAGACACCTCCGAAACACTCTTAATTAGTCATGGTAAATTTTATTATCGAATTCTTTCAAGAGTGAAGAATTCCAAAAGCATAAGATCGAGACGTCGCCATTGTTTTATGAAGAGCTAATGCCATGTAATGACATCTGGACGTCATTTTGTTTCCAACAAATGCTTGAAAATCACTGTAGAACAATGTTGGCCGTTCTGATAAAAACTGATTTTGATGAAATTGTATTTTATAAAACTTGGTTAACAATAAAAATAATATTTGAATCGTCTTATTTAAAAAAAAATTCAGTCGGCGCGATTTAATTGGGTCGGTCGCGTAAGGGGAAACAAAGGAATTTTTTATTTTGGCCTTATGAAAAAATAAATAATTTTATACGCATTTATACCTAGTAAATTGATCAACAAATACTGAATTATTTCACGGAAGAAATATATGCAAAAAATTAAAAATAATATTGACTTCTTAAATAAAGATATATACGTATGGAATGAAATCGATTAATATTATAAATTGATTTGGTGCAGTACATTTGCTCGCCTTGCATGGTCACGGCGGACTCAGACTTCTTTTTTTTATTATAGTAAAGTACCGTAGAAAAAAAAATAATGCGAGCTAATTTTCATATTTCAAAATGTTAGAATTATTTCAAACTTTTCTACGATCAAAGAAATTGTTTCCTAGAATTAATTCTGTCTGTAACCCGATGAAAACCCGGTTATCCAAAAGAAAAACCGATGATGCGAACGTTCATGTTCCATAAGTGCAGTATTTTTTTTTATTTCATTAAAAGACTTATTTACTTAAAGTTATGGAAACATCGTACAGATAAAATAAATCAGCGGATTGAGTTAAGGGACTTTGTTTCATTAAATTGATTTATGTGATTTTTTATTTAAATTCAAGCAAGAAAATTATTTTTCAGATCCATAAATTGTACAATTATTTAATTGATTTAGAAAAAAAAACCTGTTATGATTGTACATGTAATTCACGCGAGGTGTGAACACAATCTCAAAATCTTACTTTTTGACACAAGGTGAAAGAGCAGTTCAGGTATGTTGACAGTGAATACACACGGGCCGAGCTATCATTTAGGGGGCTAGGGGAGAAGGGAAAGGGGTGTTGACTGCACAGGAAGGCAGTGTGTAGATAGGTACACATACGTGTCAGCTTTACGGTAAGGAAAGCTCTTCGATTTTACACGAAGGTGCATTATGTTTTAGTTTATTTCCACGCCGAAAGGGTAAGCTGTGTAAAGACATCATGTTTTTTTTTCCTGTTTATTACTTTTAGAATTTCTAATGCCATATAAAATTTATGTAAAACTTCTATTTATGGTTACTGCCATGCATGGTGTGATACTTGTAAATCGAGTAGGGCATTTTCATGCATTACATTTTATAATTTTGATATAATTCTTTTTTTGAATTTAGACATATTAAGAAATTTATCTAATTAAATAGTGATAAAGATAAATTGAAAAAATTGTACCTATACGGAGAAAATCTAAATCTGTGTTAAAGTCATCTGGATCAATGTCTTACATGCTTCGTTAATATTTTCTTAAATCAAGATTTTAAATTATTGTGTATACATGTACATGCAGATCAGAAGCGAAAACACATTCCTTATAATATTACCAGACGATTGATCGGGAGAAAAAATGAATTATGTATTTTAAAAAGATACATATAAATCCTCTGCTAATAATTATTAAGATTTTCCGTGACTTACGGAAAATCATCCTCTAGTGACTCAATTCCATGAGTTAAAAGAAAACAACAACAGGGAATCGATTATTTCATTTTCAAAGATTAATTTTGATTTTTTTTTTGTCTATGATATGATTATTTTCTTAATCTAACTTATTATTAATTGTTTAATTTATTTATTATATTATTTATGAATTTATTCTTTTCCTTTCACGCTTTAAAATTTCTTTTAATGATAAAAAATTAAGGAATTAAATTATCTTTTCTCTTTCTTGGTTAAAATAATCTTATTTTAGTTAACAAAACGAAAAAGAAACTCGGAATACCTCGGTAGTTTCTTCCTGTAGTAAAGATAAAAAGCGAGGGTTTCGGAATGTACACGAAAAACGCAAAACACGATACACGATCGAACCTGATAAACGATCTACACGATAAACGGAAAACACGATAAACGGAAAACACGATAGAAAACGCAAAACACGATATAACGGAAAATACAATACGATAGGATACACGCACGATACGATAGGATACACGCACGATACGATAGGATACACGCACGATAGAACACGATAGAATTGTAAAGAATAACGATGCGGGTACTGTACTAGATTTTCTAAAGAAAATTTGCAGATATGCCACATTGGACCACTGAGTCATCGAAAACTTCCACCAAGCTGTTGTAGACGAATTCGCCCGTGTGAAACTACATACATTATCTCCACCCCCCTCTAGACGTCCGTCTATGGCTTTGTCTGCTGTCGCCCATCCATCGTAGTGCATGGTACTCTGTGAAGCTTCTCCTCTGTATGCCAAATTTTGAGCCAAGTTTTCTAAAATATATTTATAATACAGTAGAACTTCTATAGTCTACCATTTAAAAAAAAGTTATATGCTAGTATATTATCGATTAAGAATAGAATAATTGCATAAAACCTTATTTACATAAAAAAAAACGTCTTATGTTTTAGTAATCATCAAGAAAATATAAAAAAAAAAAATAAACGCAAAGGAAAAATAAGATGATTTTGTGAAACACTGACCACCCTCCCCCTCCGGCAACAAAATACTCTTGAGGAAGATTGTTTCTGTGGTCACGCTTATAGTGTAAAATCCGGAGGTGAAAAAAAATCTTACCACAAGAAATAAAATGTAAAATATTAAAGCACTAGAACAAACGTTAAAAAATTCTGGACTAAATTATCTTTTTACAAAAGCAGCTTACAGTTCTCAGAAAATTCCTATAGTGAAAAATCAAAAGAAAAAAAATATATCGCAAAAAATATACAAGAATATTAAGGTTCTATAATCAGCTGTCAAATGTTTAAGGTTTGATGTTACAGAGAAACAGGCAAAGCGACCCAAAGATTTGCCGATTTTTTTTTCCTCTTTATGTTCATGTTTACATGTAACTGGAATTTGTTTTTGTTTCTTATTTTAGTTTTATCAAGAGGTCGTTCTAAGTGCTCTAAATGCATTAACAATTTTATACTACATCTTATCAGCATAAATTCCTCTGTTCATGCAAGAATTATAAATTTCTTTTTATTTGTATGGAAAAGGCCGAGCAAAGTCTAGTAACCAAACCTACATGTGTACATGTATCGGATAGCTGCATGGTACATTTATGATCACGAAAGAATCTTGCTTTCATTAATAGAAAGCGCCTTTCTATCTTAAATCAATCTTACGTTAATAGCTCAGTTCAATCAGATAATTACTTTGTACTTTTCTGATCATTGAAACAAAACAAACCAAAATTAACTTCTATCGTTGTAATTTGTTCTTAATACTTAGTGTTTTTTATTCCCCCGCTTGAAAAGTGGGAGGGTATATAGTGCTCGGGATTTCCGTCCGTCCGTCTGTACTTACGTCTGTCCGTCCGTCCGTCTGTTACGCTTTATCTTTTATCCGCAGCTACTCTTATACTACTGAATGAAATTTAATGAAACTTTCACAGAATCTTTATAACATATTGCCATTGTGCACCTCCTATTTTTATTCGACACGTATTTTAGGTTTCCCATAGCAAAACATGGACATTGCCATTATATGTTTACCTATGACGTCAAATAGAAGCTTCTGGATAACATTTAATAGGACGAACGATTCCTCTTTACACATTACCGTAAAACAATATATAGCAACACATGGACATTATGGGAGGCGGGGGTATCATTTAGTGAGCTCATTACTCTCAGTACCTCTAGTTTTTCCTTAATTGCATTAATATGATGATTGTAAGTCAAGATCCAAATATTTGTACAATTTTCCTTATTGTTTTCATATGTAAAAGTTTGACATTCTATGTGTCCAAAGATTTTCAATATTATGGCCATAAATAATATTTTAAATGTGTTCATTGATTGATTTGATTTTCAACGTAATCAATATGCAGCAAAATAATTGAATCTGCAGGAGCCATAGAATGAATATACTGTCTTTTCATTCTGTAAAATATTTTGTATAGGACAAAAATACTTACACTGTACACATGTTCATTATCCACTTTCACAAGTCAATAACTTCCTCATAATAATTGTATAAACTTCTTACCGAGACAAACTGTTGGAACAAAAGAGGTCCCCAGAAAACTGCAGATCAGAAGCAGTAAAAAGTTCATTGTCTCTGTCATATATTTGGATTAAAAAGTATTCTATGGTGTTAGCTTTCTGTATAACTAGTTATTTGATTTCTGAATAAACACATTTATTTCCTTATAGTATTCATGTTTGTGGATAGACCTCAATTTTCAAACAAATACTTTAATATACATTAAACTTCTCAACAGGAAAATTAAACGATGATAAGTTATGTCATACATCATTATATATCTACATAAGTACAAACATCTTTTAAAATATATCGACCAGTTAGCAGAAGAAAACAAACTTCCTGTATATTTTACCAATTGTTTAAAGATTTGTTATCATTACATTTTTTATCTATTACAGTTTTTGTTACAATTTATGCTTAACAAAAACTAATATCCTCCTTGTAAACGATAATTTATATGATGATTATGATGATGATGCTTTTATAAGATTTTAATATTAGATTAAAAAAATGAGAGAGAGAGAGAGAGAGAGAGAGAGAGAGAGTATACAACTCGCATGGTACAAATGTAAATAAAAATTCTCAACATACGGAATACGAAAACAGCTAACAATCTGGCAATCGCCACTCTTTTACATTCCAAAATGTTATTCTTTTATTTATAAAATGAAATAAAGACTGAACTTGTCTAGAAAGTCTTACAACAATTATTTTCATCATGTTAAGTAATGTAATATAGTTTTTCTTTCATTTAGCTTGGTAAGTAGTTTTCATGTTCTTCAGATATAAAAATATAATAATACATGTATATGAAAAACGTTAAAATGCATCACAGTGGATAAAGAATTTTTATCACTCTATTCTTTTTAGAATCCCGCAATGCCTCTCACACAACATTCCAGGCAAAGCGTTGAAAAATTCTTAGCTGGATAAGCTCAACGGAAGTACACCAAGAATGTTTCAATTATTGCGATAACCTCTGAGAGATGGTCATAATCTCTTTCAAATGTCATCATGCTAGTTAATATATTCTCCATGCACTTCCGTTGCGTTTAGCTAAGGATATTTTAATGCTTTGAATGAAATACTTTTAAGGACAAATTGTGGGATTCTTACGAGATATATTGTCAATTCTATATCACGA
Source organism: Saccostrea glomerata (assembly GCA_003671525.1). NCBI lineage: Eukaryota > Metazoa > Mollusca > Bivalvia > Ostreida > Ostreidae > Saccostrea > Saccostrea glomerata. The sequence continues at coordinate 241,159 of PRKT01000655.1, forward strand.
AATAAGACAGAAATATATGTAGTGTGAATCGACATTTTAGGTTAAAATAAAATAAATACATGTTTTAAAGCTACAAAGACCATTGGGGGTACACCATAAAGCAATGGAGTATCATACCTTTCTCTCTATTTTTTGTGGAACAATTATTTTGGGATTTCCATGATTTTGTCCTATGGTGCACCTGATGAAGAAGGGTAATAAATATAATTTGTGGAAAAAAAATGTCCAAGAAGCCCAAGGATGAACATAGAGGGGGGGGGGGGGGGGGGTCATGTACACAAGTACTTGTGCAAAAGCTGAATCACAAGCCCCTTTGCTTATGTAAAAAAAAATCCAAGCCATTACTGTAATACAGCGTTTTATGTTGTAGAATATGAGCACTTTAAAGTAAATTTTCCACTGTAGTTTTTGTTTATAAGGCTTATTGCGCGAAAGTGAAAGAGAACCTGTAAAACAGTACCGACACAGATTTAAAAATCAAGCAATGTATTCGTTTTACAGATGACTTGAATCAAATGTTAGCTTTGAAAATTCTGTTAAAATACAAGATCGTATAGAAAATTAAGATAGATTGAAAGGTTATAAGTAATACTGCGACATCAAACAAATATGCAAAATCAAAGGATCATTTAAACGGTACAAATCAGGAACAAAGTGAACACAATTTTTTTTAAATCATGATCAGAAACCATGAAGGAGTCAGATTTGGAGTGTGCTCCTTAAATTGTCATAAGATGGAAGACTCTTAGAAAATTCTGTTTGAAAAATGGCCCTGCAATTTTACTGAAAAGGCAACATCCTTTTATATTGGAGAAATATTATATGCAGAGTCAGATCACATGGCTTTGTACTTTTAAAGTAAGATGGATATCTTAAATTTTGCAAAATGAATAATTTTACGGTTAAATAATGTTCACAATTTTACTGAACAATTTCTTATTTAACAAATCATTTCGCAATAATATGTAATTTGAAAAGTTTGTATCTGTTCATCATTAACTTTCGAAGGGATACCAAGGCTTCCTTAAAATACTCAGGTACATATAATCATTGCTGAAGCTAGAAATTAAAAAAAAGGTGAAGAAAAATATACAACACATTACGCCTTATTAGCTCCATTCGTGTCGTTAACAGAAATGCCAGTCTGTGGACCGGAAGTCTGAAAGCAACAGTACTGCGGTAGGGTCGAGAAAATTCGACATTTTATTGTACAAAAAGTATTTAAATACCAAAGAATATTTCTTTCCGTCAGATAAAAAAATTTATAAACCGTATGCAATATAGAAGTCGAGCTGCAAATTTTTGCATGCTGAATCTGCCTACTGTAACTGGATGGATTTGGAATGTGATAAGTTAACAGTTTTACATTGCTTTGTAAAGTTTAGACATATTTTAACTTTTTTTTATCTCAAAAGTTTTTAAAATCAGGTTTTGTATTACTGTTAATACAGAAACGTGAAACCTGATTTCAAAAATCTTGGGATATCAAACGTTTTTAAAGATCATTAGAAAAAAACTCAGATATATTGTAGTTTACTTATGGTTGAGTCTGTGGCGTGTAAAGTCAACTTTACGATTCTTTTGATGACAAAGTCGTTGTATCGGTCATTTAATATTTGAAATAATCAATTTGAACGAGATTGTATTATATGATCAACTTGTTGGTCAATAGCTTCTTTCTTTTTAAAAATTGTTAGTATTTAGAACATTACTATCAATAAATGTATTCAAAAACTATATGCAGAGGTTTTCTTTACATGGGTATAAACCTTTTTGTTTCGTAATATTTTGTAAAGGGTATGTTTTACATTTTAACGTAATTACACAATATTCAGTTAACCCTTTTTAACTCAATTGAGCCGAAGGCTCAGGTGAGCTTTTCTGAACAAAATTTGTCTGTTGTCTGTCGTCAACGTAGTCATCGTTGTCGTTGTTGTCGTCGTCGTTTATTTTTCTCATTTTCGACATCTTTTCAAGAACCACTGGGCTAATTTCAATCAATCTTGGCATGAAGTATCCTTAGGTGAAGGTGAAGGGGATTCGTGTTTGTTCAATTACGCCCTAATTCAGGGGGAGATAATTCAGAAATAATGAAAATTTGATGACATGTTTTAAAAAGCATTCTCAGGTAGTGTAGATTCAACATTTCATGTATATACTTCTGAACATCTTATATTATTGCAGTAGAGCTTGTACTATGCGAGTGTGAAAAAAGAGCACTCATATCATACGAAGATGCGTCTATAGTCCTATTAACGCAATTGAAGATTGCAGATTACTAGTGCGAAAAAGCAGGGGGAATGCAAGTGTAACACAAAAATAAACTGGTTATATCATTTAAGATTAACATTACAACACAAGGTTACATATAAGATTATGAGTCTTATTTCTTTTACTGAAAATGTTAAAAATGATATCATACATGAACTGATCAAGATAAATCTATGCATGGGAATACTTTAAGGTATCGTGTTAAGCTTTTGGATGTTAAACTATAAATCCTTTGGTAATTAAAATTGAGATTTGTGATTATACCTACTCGTATGTCTAAGGTGAAAACACTAATTTATCGCAGAAGTGATAGAAATATATTACAGACTATATAGTAAATGGTTAGAGAATTGGAAACTAATTAACCAATATTTACCAAAATATGCCCTTTCTTATAATTAAATTAAGTAAATCAAAACACAAATGTTCTAGAAGTAAGTATTAAGCTGTATTTTGTTTTGTTTCAAATGCAAAGAATGGAAAAGAAACTAACAAGGTCGCCCTTTTTTCACTGTCATTGGTATATGCCAGGAGAATACAATTTTTATGCGAAAGAGAATAGTTAAAAATAAAAATATCTTTGTTTTATCTATATCGAGAAAAAGATTATCATGCAGTTAATGTAAATTAAACGATGTCAAACATGTATCCAGACAAACTTTGGTGAAGAAAAATCGGAAAAATAAATTACAAACTAAATCATTTTTTTCTGGCAATTCACATCCGTTTAGATTCCCGCTAAGTGTCTGAGACGTTCCAGTTTTAAATGCAAATTTAACTAAAATTATATCTTAGACAGGACATATTTCATTGGCAAAAAATACGACATTTCTTATAGTGTTTAACTTTTATTCAATTTATTTCAAAGAGAAAGAATCTTTTCTGTCATAAGAGGTAACAAATTGAATGACATAATGGAGATAATGATCCGTATTCAAGCCCAAAAGCTTATTAAACAATACAAAGTTAGAGCACACACAGAACTCCAAAAAATAAGACGTGGGATCAGGTGCCATGAAGAAGTGAACATTCCCTGCTAACCGGTCACACCCGCCGTGTGCTCTTTGTCATTATCGGAACATAATGGAGATATTCAGTGTGTTAAATTAAACCCAAACTGAATTACAGATAAACATTTGCTCTCTAAAAATATAGAACAATTCTTATGATTAGTCGAGTTTTCAATTTGAGATTACAAATTGATGTCATCATAGGTCTGACTGTCCTTTTTAATTCCAACTTGATTATAAAATTTTGTATTTTCTTCAAACTGTATTCTATCTTCGTGTGGTTGACTTTTTCCACCTTGCATGGTTGTCGATAGCTTCCTTTTGTATACTATTATAACCCCTACGGATATAATTGCTACAACAACAAGTGTTGAAACAATTGATATAATTACAGATGAGGTCTTTGAAATATCTTCATCTACAAATAAAATATTATGAGAGATAAAAAAAGGAACTGCTGAAACACAGTTCCTTATCTCCATATTTTATAGTGTATAAACAGGTCCTGTCTTGCTATCTGGCGAAAATAAACATATGGTCGTAAACAATCACTTTAGATATTTGTAGAGTCTTTGCAATTAGAAAATTACTGGTGTTTTGTAGGAGATTTGCTTGTACATGCGACATATACAGTAAAAAAAGTGTGAAATACAGCTGAAAGTGAAGCTTTATTAAATATATATACATGTATACATATACCGTGGTAAATTAAATTACAGCTTATAATTTGATAGTTTATAGGTTAGACATTTTTAAATAAGCCCTTCATTTAATATTAAGCCTATACTTGGGCTAAAAAGTTTCCTAACCAAATCTTGAATTCTCTGTACGTGATAACATGATATGGAATTATAGTACCATGAGAATGAATCAGACGATTTAAAAGTAATTTTTTATTTGTCCTCACCTGCATCTCCAGTGATCGATAAAACTGAAAAAAAAAATTCCAGAAATTATCAAATATTTTTAAAATGAATTCAAAAAATTGAAAAAATTCAATTCATGATAAAAATTGCATAAAACATTTCCCAATTTCATTGAATACATACAATTCATGCTAGCAGCTCATTTTCAAGTTCTCGAAAGAAAAAAAACACCCTTCAATTTGAGAAGGAAGGATGAATTTGATCATTGTTTAAAGTATAAAATAATACTACTTTTCAAACAGAATATCCCAGTCCAGCCTTCCTCGCACCCTTCAAAACACGTCCCATTTGTCTTGGAGCATGGTTTACCGTCCTTACAGTGGCCACAGTCGAATGCACAGCTTGGCCCATATCTATAATCTACACAACCTAGAATACAATTAATGTCCGTCAGATAAAGAATATGTTATGTCTTTTTCACTTTTTTGCAAAAATTTCAATGTTTGCAATGAATTCCCTTATTAGATTCACACTTGTGTTTGAAAATGAAAGTATTATTTGACTTACTAGAACAGCGTGGTGGTTCAAGTAAATTGTTACTACACCCATAAATACAGGAACCATTAAATGCATCACATTCTTGGTTCAGACATTTTTCTGAGCATGGTGCGCAGTTGTCGCCATAATGTTGAAAGTGACACCCTTTAGAAAAAAAAAAACAACAACAAACAATAAAGAGAGCATGTTCGTTTAATTTAAATATTTGAAAAAAAGAATTTCTCGCATCATACAAGACAAAAGTGTTGACCAAGCCTTGAAATATATTAGATCATTAGAAAATGCAAGAGATATTACATTTTTTTTGTCAAGCAGTCTTCTCATACAGTGTTTTGTTGTCTCATTATTCGTATATCTTTTACTGATTCAGTGATATCTAACACAGTATAGCCATCCCATTTTATATATCAGACATTAGAAAAAGGTCCGAAGGATGTAAACTAAGGAAGGATACTTTGCAAGTTCAGGTAAAGTGATAGTGAGAGTTCAGTCATAATTTATTCATATACTAGTATGATAAAGAAGTATCAATAGCAAAGTTTTACTATCATGTTGGAATCCACGGATTACTGTAAACCAACTATTATTCGCGACGACTTTATTTCGCGATTTACCCGGGATATATTGGTTTGCGACGATTAATTTTCGCGATCATGCCTGTTTTTGATTTGTTTTCATAGACACATACACTTAAATAACCTGTTCGCGGCGAGAAATATTCGCGATGTCGATTCTCTCGCGAACTTCGCGAAAATTTCTCGCACGCGAATAAAAGTTGGTTTACAGTAATTTTGGCAAATGTGTACAAAATTCCAAGATAAATCAAATAAAATACAAATTTGCTACCCTTTACAGCATTGCTTTGCTGTTCAAATCCATTAATTTTAAACATCCCTTGCATATTCGAAATTTTACCATCAACGTAGTTTTGCATCTTTACATATAAGTATTTAATTTGTTTTTATTTCATCATCTTTTCAACAGTACATACCCATGACCATTACTTCACATATTTCAATAGTAGCATACGAAGGTTCATATCCTGCACAGCCTGTAACGAGTGGAGGGGTCTTGGAATTATATAGTGCTATTCCTTTAATCACTCTGTTGACGGTGACATTCATCACATGCTTTGGACAGGACGATAGATCCTGCTGGAACACTCTATACCCACCAGTAAATGGCGGTATATACGATGGCTCATTAAAAACAAACACACTGAAACCAGTATGCCGATTTATGGCTAGGAAAGAAGAGAAAAACTTAAGATAATTTTATTCCCATATTGACTATATTATATCAAAACAAATAGTGTCCAAAATATTATTTTTTTATGTCTGATGGTGGTTTTTTTTATCAATACATGTCCCTATTTTACAACTTTTTTATTCATTCAGTTGTTCAAATTGATAATGAATCTATAAAAGAAATCAAAATGCACATATATTAAACTAACAAGACGACATATTTCGTTTGCAACGGAATGTTTTATATTGAACGCCCGTATTCGGATTATTTCAGACATTCTCATATGCGTATTAAAACTCAGCATTCAATAAAACGCTAAGATTGTAATCGCTAAAATTCTATAGATATAAGTAGTTTTTTTAGTAGACTATCTAGACTTTTACTAGCTATAAATTCGAAATGAATGGAAAAACGAATATTATTCAAGCTCAAAATCCTTAAAACAACACAAAACAAGTATATACTGACAAAACGTCAGAATTACTCAAGCTGTAGAAAGTCAATTAGGAAGTGCCATTAATATCCTAAAATGGTAAAAGATGAGGGCTACTGAGTTCAATCTTCTGTTGAATAAACTACATGTACAAGAAACAAAATTCATATATTGAATTTAATTAGAAGAAATATAATTAATCGTACTACTTTATAAGATGAATTTACGTGACATACTTTCAGGAATTTTTTCAAGAGCATAGTAGCGTTGCCGTTTCTTGATTAATGTAATGAAATATTTTTTATGTAGACATTTAGTATACTTCAAACAATATATGTTTTTCCCTATTGTTTGCTTAATGACGTTCATCACATTAATACATCAATCTAAATAGTTTGCTACAACCTTGTAGAAAAGTTTTTCAAAGTGGAAGGGGGGTCTCCGGGCTCCAAAAAATCCACATGACTACAGGTTCATCCATCGTTGCAAACCACGACCAAACTGTACGATCCTCTCCTACTCCGGACCGTGGCTTGATACGAGGTTTATCTAGCTGAGGGACATTTCCAATACATATTCCGTACGAATCCAAAAGAATTTATTATAAAAGGTTCCGTTACCAAAGTTTAAGATAATACGAGAATTTAACATTGATTTCGTGCTATTATTTTACTGTCACTCAAAGAACACATCATTTGCAGGCCCGTGAAAAGCAATTACAGTTGGGGGTACAGCCATACATTTTCTGGCCATGCAACCTGCGTCACCTTTCAGAGTCTGCAGTGGACTCGTCCAAGGATGCTTTGTCGGCGACTGTAAAAAGTTACCTGAGATTCCTACGCAAAGGAAATCGCGAAATCTCTGTATAGAAACTGTTGCGGCTGCGGAGCTTCACTCATTATTCATTCGCCATAGAAAAGAATCCGATATTTAACACTTAATATCTTTGAATATACAGACGTTTTCAAGATAAGCTTCATTTTTGTTTCTAGAAATATTTTTATCTATAAAAATAATATATCTTTGTGTTTTTAAACTGAGTAAATCGATGATGTAGCATCGTTTTAGATAACTCAAGCCCCTCTAGGGCTTGAGTAATTAGAGCAGACTAGACTTAGACCCCCAGAACATTACAGATGGGATCAGAAGTCATTAAGGAGTAAGCATCCCCTGTCAAATGGTCATATCCGCCCTGTGATCCTTGTCATGATTGGAAAATAACGAAAACATCCGTCGTCAATTCAATGTTTCAAAAATGGTCTTACAAGTTCGAAAAACAGTCAGCATTTGACTCAAAGATAAATTGTATTTGCTGACAGAGTCATTGTGTCGGTCAAAGAACGTGCGAATTGAGTTATAAATACTTTTTCAAAACTATTTGTAAAGATATTAACAATTTCAACCTATTTTGTTTTAATGTACAAAGTATATTACGACCAATATCACATGCAAGTAAACACAGACAATTAGCATTTTTCCTCCATTTTTTTATCAATAGGAAATATTAATTGTAAAATGGATTTTTTCCTTACACATTTCGGTTTTAAACAGAAATTTAAATAGACTGAAAATAATTTGTATTTTCTTATCGTACCATCTGATATGATTCTTTACTATTCTTGTTATTGGTAATTCTAAAATAATTAAATCGAATACTTGTTTGTCTGAGGAAAAGTAGCAAGTAAGAGACATTGGACTTTTGAAGCAAAGGTAGTTTCCACCATGCAGTCTTTGATTTGTTAGAACGCGTGAAGCTACAGTAATCTTTTCCATCTTCCTCTAGAGTGTGTCCATCAACTGCTTTATCTGCTGCCGCCCAGTTGTCTTTGTGAACTGAACTCTGAGAAGCTGCATCCATATACACTGGGTTTTGAGCTAGATTTTCTGAAATGTAGCGGATTACTACGTTATCTATGAGAAAGAGAGAAGTAGGTAGTAGAGAAATAGTATTTATTTGCAATAAACGTATACATGAAGTACGATCCATTTTTAAACGACACAATCTACTGATGGAAAAGTTGATATCATTGCTCGTGCTCTCTGGCTGAAACAACCACAGTAATTTTGTTTTGCATTGAATACGTGCGGTGTATGCTCTATTCCACGGTAAGTTCAAGGAATACAAGTGAAGATTGCTGTTAGGATAAGGCTGTCCGTAAAACATCACAATGTACTAGCCGTATCTTTTCAATTCTGCATTGAAACATCATAATTATACATACCAGGTAATACTTCACCACCATAATACATTTTTATTATATGATTCCATAATTTCCTTCTCTCTGCTTGGATGAGATCCAACAATGTTAGAAATATACTACGTTATATTTACCTGCACGTGATCTTCCAGGTCAATATAATGAATTATTGCACGTCAATATAATAAATTATTGACCTGTTCCATTTTTTCTGTTACAACGTGTTCTTGTTGAAACGTCTTGTTTTTTTTTTATTAAAGCAACGAAACAGTATTGTGGGAGTTTGCTATCATTTAATCATATAATAAAACAGTTATTGCTGTTTTTGTTAGGTCAATACGATGCTTTAGCCACCTTCGAAGTACAATACCCAGGTAGCAAGACTATGTTGGGCCAACAATGGCAAAAGGTTGTATGGTTGGCGGTGGGGAAACAACGTTGGGCCAATGTTGGACCAATGTCACCATGCCAACCTTCTCGACCATGACAGAATTCCTATGTTGGCCCAACGTTGGTCCAACGTTAGCAACTTCCATTCACTTTACTTCACAAGGAAGGAGGGATGTTGATGTTGGCCCAACGTTGGCCCACTGTTTGTAATACACCCTTAAAGAAAATGTTTTTTTTTTAAAGTTGGTAGTAGTATGTTGGCCCAACATTGGCCCAATGTTTGTAATACACCCTTAAAGAAAGTGTCTTTTAAAGTTGGTAGTAGTATGTTGGCCAAACGTTGGCCCGATGTTTGTAATACACCCATAAAGAATGCGTCTTATCAAGTTGATCGTAGTATGTTGGCCCAACGTTGGTCAATTGTTTGTAATACATACTTAAGAATGTCTTATCAAGTTGGTAGTAGTATGTTAGGCCAACGTTGGCCCAATATTTGTAATACACCCTTAAAGAAAGTGTCTTATAAAATTGCTGGTAGTATAATGGCCCAACGTTGCCCTATGTTTGTAATACAACCTTAAAGAAAGTGCCTTAACAAAGTGTTAGTAGTATGTTGGCCCAATGTTGGTCCGATGTGTATAATAGACCCTTAAAGAAAGTGTCTTATCAAGTTGGTAGTAGTATGTTGACCCAACGTTGGTCCGATGTTAGCACGAGTGTACTTTTGTTTAGGTGTTTCAAGGATGGGATATTTATATTGGGCCAACGCTGGCCCAATTATTATACTGCCAAGTGTCATTCTCAACTGCTGAACTTAACGTTGGGACAACGTTGGTTCTAAATAAGTTTTAATTTAGATGCACATTCTAAAATAATAATGAGGACATTCAATGTCCATGCTTTTAATTGGATGACTGTTTTTGTTTAGATCTGATATTTTCAATATTTTAGCTTTGAATTTAAGTGATCACAGCACCAAAGAGTGTTCTATTATATCTTTTGAATTGTGCACATGCATGCTTATCTATTTATTTGAAATAAAACCCTTGAAATAATGAAATATTTCATGAGCGTTGTTTTCATGAGAATTTAGAAAAGACTGAATACAACTGGGAAGTTCTCAGGAACAGGATGTGAATGAAGCCTACATATACATAAATCAAAATGGCACAGCTTTATAATTAAATGGAAACAAAAGTTAGACGTTCGCTAAAGATTGGGGGAGTCGCGTGGATATCAAATTACACCAAACTGTGGAGTGAGCTGTCAGATTCAATTGCACACAGACTTGCTCATAGACTGAAAATGCAGGGCAAGCAAGAAGAAGTAAAATTTAAATTTGTGGATTATTATTCTTGCTATAGCTGCATTTAGAAGCGATGTAAGTATATTTATTCTTATTTATTCAGGTAAACTGTTAAAATATATTGATTCGGAATTCATTCTTTTCATGTTTTTGCACACAAGCAATGTAAGTTAAGGTTAAATAACATCTTTCAAGCTGTTTCTGTCTAATTCTTAACTGTCTATTACAGACACGATTGTAACAAGGAAATTAAGGTGCACTAATAGTATAATACATTATTCTCTTTATAAAAAGATTTAATTTAAGTAATATTAATTCATAAGTTGGACCAGTAATTGCATTGTTTCTAATATCAAACTATTTTGTATTTTCAGTCAGAGACTGCAAGGAAAACAAATGTTGTGGCAGTAAATAGCAATGAAGTTGAAGACCATGCATAAAGAAGTGTATAAAGTACAAAGATCAAGATGAAGGAAACGGGAGGCGACGAAGGGATGGGAAAAGAGCGGGAATACAACAAAAGGACAGTAATAAAGGAAGTGAGCCCTGATTAAGAACTTTGAATTGATAATTTTTAATAATTTTCCTCTATTGTCTATTCTAAGATTTATTTTGTAAATTATGATTGAATTGATATATAAAATATTTTTACAGTGAATCATTAGTGTTTTCATTGAACATGTCCATGTATGCATTATGAATGCAGATTGAATTGTGTATTAATTTTTTTAAACAGTCATAAAATAAGTTTATGTAAAGCATCACTTAACCAATTGAAAATGTTTCTATGTAATAACTACGTTGGCCAAACAATTTGCCATCTGACATTGTAAAAAAGGGTCAACATTGGGCCAACCTAACCAACCAGTTGTTAAGGCTGGCTGTTAGTTGGCAAAAACTACAAACTACGTTGGCCAAACAATATGCCATCTGGCATTTCAACAAAGGGCCAACGTTGGGCCAACCTAACCAAACAGTTGTTAACGTTAGCTGCTAGTTGGCAAACACTAATAACTACGTTGGCCCAACAATATGCCATCTCACATTTCAACAAAAGGCCAACGTTGGGCCAACCTAACAAACCAGTAATTAAGGTTGGCTGGTTGTTGTCATATAATTTTACCTACGTTGGCCCAACAATATGCCAACATGTTGGACCAACGTTGGGCCGATGAGCAAAATTACCGTCTGCCAACTTAAGGTTACCAACAATGGGCAAACGTTGGAAAAAAAATTGGGCCAACGTTGGCCCAACTATGTCTTGCTATCTGGGTATTCACCTCCCCTATCGGGTTCAGTAAATATTGTACTCCTCAGGTGTATAAATCATCGTATTGACCTAAAAGCAGCAATAATTGTATCTTACTCAAGACACTCTAAACTTGACCTTACAATCTGCGTTCATATTGAGAAATATCTTGTAGCCGAATTTCCTTGAAATGTGCTATTTATCTTATTTGTATAAATTTTGATGAAGACTAACAAATTATTTCTAATATAGAAATAAGTTAAAAGTGTTGTAAAAGAGAAATATAGAAAAAAAATGATAGTTGTACACCAAGACCAAAACTGAGAACAGACTCAAGTCAATATTCTGAATTTGAATGACTAGTGATTTAAAATACTTATTAAGTTCTAATTTCTTTGCAGATTTATTTTTAATATTCTAATTGAAACAAATCGTAAAAATTTGTTTTCTTATCAGATTCGATTAAAAGAAATATATTGGTTTGAAATTTTGACTTAAGTCTGTTCTCATTTGTCTTGGGGCCAGATCTATCTAAACGTAAAACTATAAAACAGAACAAACATATTAAGAGGACATCAAGGGGATCACTGAAATTTCATAGGTTTGACCAGGTACATGTACTCAGGAGAAGAAAATCTTACAGGTATATTCACTTGTCACACACGCCGTGAACCTTTTGCATTAATAAAAAGAGGAATTTTCCATAGTCAAATCATTGTAATAAATAAAGACCTACATTTGCTTTCTATCAAAATATAAACTTTAACGATATTTATATACCGTAAGAATTTTTATATCCAAAACTGAGTTATTGATTGACTTATGTAACAATCAATTTACAATGATTTTGGTATTGACCTTGTACCATTACGAATTTTGCGCAAAACTTGAAATAAATGTGTTTGTCATGTAAACGAAAGAAAACAAATCAAAAGACATCACGGCAAATCATTCATTAAAGATCGAAAGGAAAATGTTGAAAGGCTCATTATTTTCTATTCTTAATTGCTGATATTTACCTTTGTAAGGATATCGTAGGAAATTTTCGATAACATTGGAGAAAATACTGAGAAATCATTGATCTAAAAAAAATAACAACAAACAGAACAATCCGTTGAACAGGGCTTTTACACTCTCTCCAGGAAACATTTCTTGGCATAACAGTTTAAAGTAAGAGGCAGGAAAATTGACTATAAAACATAAGTTTAAACATACGGAACCTTAACGACAAAATTAAAAGAAGGATTATGTTATGTTCGAAAACAAAACCCGGAAAAAACTCATGGACAACTCAATGTGTAAACGATGACATAACACTCTGAATAAAAAATATTAAGGCAGCATTTGAATAAATTTGACTAAATAATGAACTGTATTTGCTGACTGACAAGGTCATATCTTTTTCAGTTCGCATAGACTAATTTGATTTTAATACTTTTAACGACTACTTGCTATCTCATTTCCATGCTTTGCTTATAGTTTTTTTTTAAATTATGGTAAACAATTATTGCTTGGACTCTGACGCCAACGCAGAAAATATATATGGGAGGCTAAACCAATGCCCTGGGCATACGTCTATGCAAGCATGCACGTGAATACCCTATAATAATTTGTCCTATTCGAATTAGAATACGTCATTTATTAGCAAATTTCGCTGTTAAATTTGCATATCGTATTTATATATTTATTGACAGATAAAGATTTCTCTTTTATACACAAACTTTTATATACCAAGTTAACTAAACAATGATTCTAAGGTATATAAACATATATGTGTATAGATATAGATACAACTTGAATTAAAAACTTCATTCAACGACGAGTTCTAGCTTTTAAAAGATAGAACAAGTCTTCAGCGGCATTGGTTTTGTGCATCAAGGCTCTAAAACAGTTTGATATTTAGCAATCCGGACAAGGTTTGATAAAGTATTTAGCAACTTTTTTTTCATATAGGGGAGGGGTGGGGCTAAAAAAATATGCGTACTACAGAGCTTTGCTACACGTGTACTATCAGATCTATTTTGCCAGTGTTAGATTTCTTACGAATAAATCTCGAACATATAGTAAGTCCCCGCCGTTTTTTATTATATGTATTAAAATAACTATTTTTTTTTTCTAAATTAGTAATTTATAGGCCAATCAGACTAACAAGAACAATTTTGCTATGAAAGTTCTATCAATCAAAGTATGCAGATTATTGAAGGAAATTTAAACTAACCTATATGAATATTCAATGAAATTTTTCTATTATCATAAGTTGAATTTTGGTTAGAAAAAAATATGCGTATGGGCCATGCATGTACTGTAGACCCTTTTTTTAAAGGACAGCTACTTGTTTTACATGTAAGTTTCTTCATATGATATTTACTGATCCTTGATTTGAATCTTTCGACAGCTTTTTTTGTCCACCTGAAAACAATCTGTCTTTCCGAGTCGAACTTTCAAAAGTTCTGATTGAACGTAATTTAGCGAAATGTGTCTTATCTTTTATTCTTGAAATTAGTTATCAATTTTACTAGCTATTTCATTCGGGAAAATGTTTACGCTACGTATTCGCCTTCTAGTGAAAAAACGACGTCAAATTTAAAGCATAATGCCTTAACAAATAGGTGGCCTATCTATTTGAGTTCCAAATAAAATAAATTCGGAGTTAAAATGGTTGAAAATTACGAAAGCAAAACAACCCTATAAGCAATAATTTATACAACATAAGGCCTTTTTAGTAATAAAGAACACATTACATCATTTAAATTATTTCATTGTGATTAACTTAATTTAATATCGTGCAAAATTAAGATTACCTAGACCAACTGCTATACAAACAAATACCACTCCACCATATATAATTTGTAGTAAAGCATTCATCTTCTCCGATTTACCGTGTTGCGTATTTTAATGTAAAGTTGAAGTATTTAATACATGTACTAGATTTTATGTTCACATTGCTTCCTATTTGTTATCTCTATTTTTGTAATTTTTTGAAAACATGCTTAAAAATAGTTATGAAAAGTAAAACTACTGTAACAACTTCCTTATTTATCTGAGTAGTGATTGTTGATTTAACAACTATAACATCTCCATATTTAATCATATATAAAAACCAATAAAAATACGTCGTATTCATGAATTATTTTGAGAAAAAAAACAAACTTTTTTGACCTTTGACTAAAAGAACTTATTGGTGTCTATTTGAAAAATACCCTCTTAAAATTTTTTTCCTTAGTATATATATATATATATATTTTTAATTGGTGCAAATATAATTTATTTTTTGTCATTTATATATTTTTTTTATTTCTGTCATAACATGCATAGCTATACAAGCATTACAAATCTGCAACATAATGGAAAAAAACAGCAAATGTTTATGCATGATAGACAAAAAAGACTTCCATTTGAACAATTTTGAGAAAAAAATGGAAATTATGTTTATTACTTTTCTTCACTGACTGAAAACCGTTTTTTTTAAAAAAATCCTACTTTTGCTTTATCATGTCTGCTTTCTTATGAGAGAGAGAGAGAGAGAGAGAGAGAGAGAGAGAGAGAGAGAGAGAGAGAGAGAGAGAGAGAGAGAGAGAGAGAGGTACAATTCCTGTGGTTTATTTTTGGCTTTTTTTTTATATATTTGATACAAGATGATATCTTCTGTGTGTATGCATACTTTGGACAAAATTGTTAGAGTGGTTTTTGGACAGGAAATTCCAATAGTTACCCCCCCCCCTCCCTTTAGTTCTTTATGAGGAGAGAAAATTTTTAATCAGTGAACTACTTAAGCCCTGATTTTCTAAAAAGCCTGGTTAGCTATAACTGTCAAATATCATTGACTTATTCGTATAATAATTTTACACAAAAACATAGTCATCTTTTTGATATACACATCATCATTTTTTTAAAGACCTTAAACTGAAAATCAATGAATTATATAAGCTTTGAAAATTGTGTATTTTACAATTTCAATATTTTTTGTAAAAAAAATCTTATCGTTTAATTTTGTTAAAAAAAAAACTTTCTTTAGAGAGCTTGTAGTAAAAATAATCTTATTGTATAATTTTTGAACCACCAGTTTTGATTTAATGAGAGAAAATTATCCCCTCCCCCTTTATCTCTAAATCACGTTCCGGCACGTCTTCCAAACGTGGGTCGAATGCAATGTTATGAATCTACAAATACATATTTAAAAAATCAAATTGGAATATTGCTTTTGCTTTAAAAATTTACTAACTTACATATATCAGAGTTCTCAAATGTAATGCGTATTTAAATGTTAATCTTTAGGCAATGTTTTAATCCCCTCCACCCCAAACATTTCCTTTTTTGCGTCGCAGACCATTAGCGTTTGACAAAATGTCGGTTACAGTGCAGATATGTTTCGTCATATGAGACCCAGAAGTACATACCAGTTTGTTAATTCATAAATGAGAATATATATTGACTACTGTTTTTTTATGTATCAAGAAAAATTTACTAAAGGATCTTATGTGCAAGTTTTCAGTCCATATATATATGTGTTATGCTTTAATATCACTGGATACATGGATACGAATACGACTTACGTTGAACTTCTTGAATTTTTATTTTATTACTACGTGCCTGTGATTGTCCTTATATTTTGAACAATCACTATCGTAAGATGTTGCTGAATACGCACATGCATCCTGTCGAACATATAAAATTTCAAATAAGTTAAAGAGCAAATCTTTAACGTATTATCACTACTTGTAGGGAAAAAAATCACTAATAGCGAAAAACAAACATAAATGTTCAACAAAGTGACTAAAATATAAAAACAGATTAAAAAAAACCTAAAAGTGCATGATTTATTTCTTAAAGTAATGAAAAACGCGTGATTTATGATCCTGAAAGAATCAGCTGGGAAATAATAGGTGATTATTAATATAAAAGAAAAACTTCCTGTTAGAAAAATTTACGTATGAGCAACTCATGAACACTTAACGTTCCTTGCGAAAATGTTTAACTAATATGACATCCAACATACACCGGCGAAGAACTTAAAATTTTAATATGTACTTGTGCACGTGTAACTTATCATTTTCAAAACTGCGAAGTCGCCCCTCTTACGCAGTGGTTAAACGTTTGCTGTAGAGTCCTGAAGCAAGGACTTGTTCCCTAAGTCGCGGGTTAGAATTCTACTGTGGAACGCGGAGACCGGTCCTTCGGATGCGACCGTATAAACCGAGGTCCCATGTCACAGTAGGTGCTGCCACAAATAAAATCCCTCACTGCTTAACGGCCTTAAGAGCCGAGTATAGGACAGAATTTGTTGCTCTCCCTTGCCATGTAGTAGCGACTCTATATAAGTGAAAAATTTTCGAAAAAGGCGTCAAACTAAACAATCAATCAATAAATTCATAAATGCATGAAAATAGAACATCATTTAAAAAATCGACCTACGTTTAACTATGTTTATTGTCCATATAAACGCATCAAAATGTGGGAAATAACTGAAGGGATAAATACATTCAAAACTATGTTGATTAGAAACATGGAACAGTAATGAAATTTTTTAAACATAATGTGTAAAAACTCTTAACATCTGTGGAATTATGCCGAGGTAAAATGATTTTATGATAAAATGCAGAGAAATGCCTACCTAACGATTCTGATAACACAACAAATATTAATCCAATGTATATCTTTCCTACAAAGGCCATTATGTCGTACATACATGTATATATTATTTTAAAACACTCAATCATATAGAAACGTCTGCAAAGAAATAACCTATACAAATATCTACAATAGGACATGAATGGATAAACCCAAATGAGCCCAATCATGTTTAATTGTACGTCTTCAAATTAATTGTTCCTCATTAAGTGAAATATTTTTGTTTGGCAATAAAAATAAACACCATGTGAGAATTATGCAACCAATAAAAACATTGAGGAAGTAAATGGAAAGTCAAACATTTATAAAAGAATATGTACTGAATAATATTTTAAATCAGAAAACTATTAAAATATAGGTGGAAATTTAAGCGAGACACAATTTTAGCGATTTTAGCGATCCTTTAAATATGGTATTTTATTTTTAGCGAGAAAGAATACTATAAAGAAGCTATGATTACGAATTTGACACAGTTTAGTTTTGGCAGCATTTAATTTTAGCGATCACATAACCCTTGCTTATACTTGTAATGAAAAAAATTAATCCTTGCTTAAAATTCTGCCGATACGGTATTTGCATAAAAATTTAAAGGGTCTACAAATGTCTTTATTGAAAACTAAAGTATCATATAAAGAGCGGTATGCTCAACCTCCTTTTCAAAAAGAAGAATGGAAAACTGTTATCATTTTTGCTGAAAAAAGCAAATTTGATTTTCACGTCTCAGCATTAAATAAGAGGGTGATTTTTTGGCAAAATAAATGACAGAGTAATGCTGCTGTTACGTGCATTTTTTTTTCAACTTCCATTATTTGTCTTTTTGTTAATTTTTTTGGTCAAAGGTTATTATGTGAAATAAAATAAGGTTTATTTTCAAATAAAGCGATTTATGTTAAAAATTTCATGTATGTATTTTTGTGGATGTCAATGTGTTTATCTTTTTGTAATTATACAAAACCTTTAATTTGTAAACCCGGTTCTTCCAGTGACCCAGTTTTACCGCGTCCATAAATTTTGTCAAGGCCTTAGCTGTTTTCAGCCAATCAGATTGCCGCACAAGGCTTCCTATTTATATACTCCTTGTTTACTCGGAGTGCTGCCGCGTAATTTTTGTGTACAAAAGAGCAAGCACCACCTCCACTCCATCCACCACATTTGTTTAATTAACCACATAGTTTTATTTGTGTGTCCTGAGGCGCTTTTTATGCACCACTTTTGTTTCCAATAAAGTTTGTTGTTGTATTTTACCGCATTATCACATATGTATGTTGTAACAATATTGTGGCTGGGAGACCACTGTTTTGTAATCATTTATTGAATTGTATTTCTGGTCAAGCTTTCCATGATTCTGTTATGTCTCCCAGCCAAATTCTTTGGTAATTGTTTTTAGAAATGTATTTCATTTTTCGTCATTTAAATAAATGACAAGATTTTTACACTTAACATGTCTTCTGTTATGTATTTTGGAAACAAACAGAGCTGCTATGTTGCCTTGGTCTGCCAGTAAAGTTTTAACATAAATGATACCACAGAGTCTAACACATCTGTTTCATATTTGGATCTTGTACTAGAAAAAAAAACGTAAAAGGATAAATAAAAGCAACGCTTTATGATAAAATTGATGAATCAAACTTTTCAATCGTCATTTCCTTACTAAAACAGCAGTATACCTAAATAACCTCCGTACGGAGATTAGAAATATCAGTTGATTCGATACACAATAGAACGCTCTATGTATGAACAATTTCTAAAACGATGTTAATTATTGACAGACAAGTTGATGAAACAAAAAAAAATCAACAGTCTCGTTTAAAGTAATTTCTTCTTAAGTTCTATGTCGATATCGATACAATGACCGTGTCAGCAATACAACTTATCTGCTGTCTGACTTTTTTCATACTATCTGTTAGAACATATTTATAACACTGCATTATCGACATCTTTCTTTGTTAGTTCCCAACCATGACAAGGAGCACGCGGTGGTTGTAATTGATCGATAGAAAATGTTCACTCCTCCATTGCACCTGATCCCACATCTGATGTTTTAGAGGTCCGTGTTTACTCTGCTGCTATTTTGCATCGTTTAATGGACTTTATACTTGAAAACTGTTTGTTACAGTGGCTGGAACGTTATTGTTGACAAACCAATCGTGTAGAATCGTTCATGTATCGTGAGTGATCGTTCGTGTTACGTGCGAGATCGTTCGTGTATCAGACTCAATCGTGTGCGTTTTTAATCGTGCGAGATCGTGCGTTTAGAATCGTGTAAATTTCGTTCTGTAAGTTTTTAATCGGAATGTTATTTGTAAAATAAGCATTTCCCTTGTTTGTTGTTTTCTTAATTTATTAATTGAAATCCAAATAAAATGAAAAAGTGCAATTTACATAATAGAATGCAGAACGAACTAATTATCGCCCGTAAACAAGCAATATAGTAAGTCGTACAATATTAAGTTCTCGTTAAATAGCGCGATCAATATTGTGATAAACCGTACATAGATCTTTAACGCCTTTTTGAAAAATCTGATTTTAATTATTATTTACTTCTTATTGTGTTCAAGATAATCTTGAAATCAATTCATTGAAAATAAATATGTATTTTTTTTTACAAAGAAATAAACATTTCTCAATGCTTACATACCTAGTTAGTGGACAAATATACATGGACAATGCATGATTTTCGAGAGTTTTGATTATCTGTGTTTATCTCTTGAGCCTATTTGTAATTAATTAATTTCAAATTTCTGCAAATAAAAAAGTTGAATAATTGTCAAGTTTATCAGACATTCAATCATTATAAACATAAGGATAAAATTTGTTATTATAATTTAAGTCATTCCATGCTGCCATTTTTGTTCAATCGTATCCCTCTTTCTAAATATCATGATATCTAATTCAATAAAATCATACGACCCACACACATGTACATCGTCTAATAGAACGAACAAAATCGGAATTACCTTAGAAATAATTATTTTTAATCTAAAATATCAAGTCTTGCATATAGTTAGTTACAGAAATATCTTTTCCGTTTTTTTTTTCTTCAAAGTCTATGAAATAATATTGATAATTCTTTGAAATCTTAAATAAGTATTAAGCCGTATTTCGTTTTCAAAATATCAGATTCCTAAATATTTTGAACTATTTTGAGTGAAGAATCGTGCGTTTGCGTTAATAATCGTATAAGATCGTGTAACGTGTAGAATCGTGAACGTGAAAGATCGTTCGTGTAACAGGTTAAATCGTGCGTTAATCGTGCGGAATCGTTCGTGTAACGTGATCGTTCGTGTAAGTTGTCAACAATAACGTTCCAGCCACTGTATCTCCATATATTTCATCATACAGAAGACATACGCCTAGGTGTACAGTGAACAATGCATGATAAGTATTTTTGTCTTAAATGATATAGACATTATTAATAGCAAACAATGCCGCTAGACAAATATTGTTTTCAACAACGGCTTGTTTCTGATAAAGTGAAGGAAGACACAGTACAGCATTATCATAATCATTTTCGCCATCTTTATCATAGTCAACACACACACACACACACTCTCTCTCTCTAACTTTTGTCGCCTTTCATCCACGTGTTCATTTTATCAATAATTTTCCACATAGTCGGGATCTTCTAGTGTGTAATCCACTTGATCATAGGTATCTCTGTTTCTTCTTAATGTTAAATTACCACTGTTATATGCGTGTCTGTAGTTTTGTAATGTGAACTCAAAATTGCTATAAGTATATCTATTATCTGTCGCAGTTATTCGATCATAATCGTGTATATTTCCTAAAATAGATAGTGGCTTTCTGTTTATATATTGAAGACGTCTCTTCCTTGATAAATGCATCTTTAGCTGGTACTTGGGGCTTCAAGGATTTGATCACGTGACCAACTAAAAGTTTATTTCCCAGAGAACCTTTCAACATTGTTGTTTATTTCCTAGGTACATGTGTTAACTTTAGAAATAAATCCATTTGAGTGTTTTACTAAAACAAAACCTTACCCAAACATTTTGATCCGACAAGAAAAAGAAAGGCAAGATTAAGGTAAGGTTTGCGTCTCCCTCCAACTCATATTTTTTTAAATATGCACAAATGCTATATATCAATTTATTCAGGGAGATTAGCTTCATCATTTAATATGATTTTCAAAGATATTGCCCGTCCCATTTTTTTAGTAAAAGACGCCAAATTTAACGTATTTCATATTTCACCTCGCATATTATTTTCATTGAAAAAATTGATTTATCTTATAAATTATCAAATTTTATAATTAAAATGACCTGAATTAGTAAAATTCATGCTTCTAATGTTTAAACTTTAAATTTTCCGTTATAAAAAATGTGAAATTTTGGGTAAAAAAGAAGATTTTTCAATTTTCCTTGATAAAGTGAAATCGTTGCCATGGCAACAAAAATAAAAAAATCAACGTTTTACATATCTACCGATTCCATCAAAATCCATGAAGTTATTAATTTGATCATCTTTATTAATTTGAACTAAAAAAATATGTATGTCCCCAATATTATTTCCATGGAAACAGGGGCTATATTATGGGTTCGGAACATAAAAATCAGGCTTTTTCTACACTTTTAAAGACAACATTGATATCACCTTGTCATGGTGAATGTTAAAGACTAAATATTATTTTTGATATTGTTTTTAGGCATAAATTTGGCCAAAAATATTCAAAATAAAACTCATCCTGTGCTTCATGATGGTCTAAAAAATTATTCCATGGAAGAACTTTAGTATTTATTGCAATCTTTACATCTGCATATTCTGGTGAAATCGTCCATGAATTATACTGCAACACCTTTAGAAGTACATGTATATGAATATAAACATACTTCAGAACATGTTGCGACTAAACCAATTAATTAAATCCTATGAATTTGACCTCATGCTGATTTAGTTATTCCAACATGTAGTAACTTCTAGACATCTTTGTAGCAAAATATCTTTATTCAGTTATGGCTGGTGACTGTCATTATACATGTATGCCATTTTTGAGTGAAATGTTGTAAGCATTATAATTAAATGATTTCTTTACTTCGAAGAGTAGAAATGCTATCTTTAGAGTAATGTTTG